>OV725077.1:174404430-175008359 GCA_928085145.1 Nezara viridula
CGTCTACTTTCTCTTATACATGCGGAAACGTGTTTTCCTTGATACGCCTAAAAATTTAGAGGAAATTAGGAAAACAATATAGAAATTAAATAGTATCAATTTCATTGAATTCCATAAAATAATTAAAATTATATAAATGATTGTTGTTGTTGTTATTGCTAATGATTGACAATATAATCGTTGTGAAATGTAGAAGACATTGATAATGTGGAGTGGGTTTTAGGTTAATACAATATTTTTAGGGAGTTATAAAATTTTAGGTTTTATTCAAACATTTAAATTATATTGTTTAGTCGATTCCAAACGTTACTGGCATGACAGTTACTGCCGCTACATAGATTTCGTGTAATATTCAGTAAATTTAAATTAATTTTTCCTTTGTGTTCGTAAAAAAATGTCTTGTTTGTAGTTATGTTTATTTCTATTGAAATTCAACCAGCTTGTCATGGTCTCGATTTCCATCGTTCTCCTCCCCAATAATTTGATTTAAAAAAAATTAAAAATGGTAACAAATAATCTACATAAATGAGCAAGAAATGTAAACCAAAATCGATTATGAATATAAGAAAAGTCTACCAGGCTAGTCTAAGATACATAAGTAGATACGTAATTATTTTATCACGATCTAAATATTCCTATTTTTAATATTTTAATTTATATTCAGGTATAATAACATAGAAAGATATCCTATGATTTTATGATTCATTTACCTTTCATGTGGACTCCTCCATTTTTACGTGACTTTTTGCGGTAAATTTAGAAAACATATATTTAATAATTAGAAGTATAAATATATTTTATAAATAACGCTGCCATAGACATTTTTACAAAACTAGTCAGTCTGTGAAAACGTTTTATTCGGCAGCTGTACATATTAAGAAAACAAACTTATTTTTCAGTTATTAACATTATTCATTTTTAGCTGAAAAAGATCTAGAAATATACATATGTTATGGAGGCTAACCACCGTCCTTAATATTATATTTGGTCGTTTCAAAATAATTATGTTACATTTTTACACATAATATGAACTGCCGCCTTCTTTTTTTTTTTATTGATCCATCGTCCCCCAGTCAAAATGAAATGTCTGAGGCCGCAATAATTTCATATATTTTATTATCGCTAATTTTATTTATAAGTAAATACACACAAATACATCTATATAGATAAATTGTACTTAATTCTATTAATTTTCAAATTTTATTAAACTAAATAATTTTTTGGAAGCAAGGTTGCAAACAAGAGGGTTCGGATGGTTCAGAAGTTTATTATGGAAGGATAGGTATCTGCATGGAGCTAAATCGGAAACATATGGTACATTAAGGTCGTTATGGATGATTTTATTTGTGACAAAGTAAGGAGCATTGAGGATTTTATGAAGGATTTTGGATTGTAGAGATTGGATACGAGAGGAATTTGATGGTTTAGTAGAGCCCCAAAGATCGATCCCGTAACTCCAAATAGCCCTTATTGTAGTAATATATATAAGTCTTTTGTAAATAGTTGGAAGTTTAGAGCGTTTGCCTAGTAAGTACTGCAGTAGTGGAAAACGTCGGGCGGTATTTAGTCGTTTCAGTCTGGTATAGGGGTTCCAAGTGAGTCGTTTGTCTAGGTGGAGTTCTAGGTATCGAATTTGTCCAACAGGGATAAGTGGGCTATTGTAGGACAGGAAGTCATAGATTTACGACGAAGAGTAGAGATAATTTGATGGAATTTATTTAAATCCTCCAGTTTTGACACCATTTTTCAAGACTTGTGATGTGTGATTGAAGAGTTTGGGATGCAATAGATGGTTCGTTAAAATACTAGTGTGGTGTCAGATTATAGTCTGCAAGTTCTTACAGTTTGTTTCAGTGTAAGTGATGTGCTGGAAAACGGTGGTTCCAGGCCTCTCCATTAGGTATAAAGCTGTCCGATTCTCAGTGGTGCTAAAATTATTTCCTCTGACATGGAATGAGCGATCCATCTGGAAGCCTCTACACGATGGATACTAGTGTCCATGTGACAGATTGTAGTAATACTCAATAAATTAAAAAAATAATATTAACTCATAGGATACCCGTGTCATAGGCATAAGTGGTGATGACAGTGTTGGATTGGGTTGGAATGTCAGCTGTATAAACTGTGTACAGGATAGAACCTAGGACACTACCTTGAGGAACTCAGCACCTGAATAATTAAAATTTAATTCTAGCGTTCGATTAATGAATTTAACAGATTAGTTAAAACAGAGCAAAAACATTTGGAGATGGCTGGTTTCCCACTTACGGTATAACGTTAGTTAGGGAGTGTAAACATGAAATAACACAAATAAATATTGCAAAATTGAGTAGAGACATTGAACCATAACTTGTGTTCAACGAGTGGTCAAAATGCGACTATATCATTTTGAATGTTTGACGAAAAGATATGTGCATATTCCCAACATTTTCTTTCTACTCTTATACATTCTTTCATTGCACTATATGTGATAATATGCACTTTATATGTGCATTTTATATTATAAATATATCTAACAGAAACCAGTCTAGTACTATTTGTGTACTTTACACAAAGAAAATTCTGAATCCTTCGTTTCTCTTTTCATCATCTTTTCGGGAAATTATGTTATAAACATAAATTAAAAGAGCTTCAAGGAAAAAAGATTCATTAAAAACGCTACAGGTGTTGTGGCGCTACAGTCTATAGCGATATACGTTTTTCGGCCGCCATTTCAAATCGAAAAGCCGGATGGTGACGAAATGTATATAAAAAACCAGGGTTGCCACTTTGGTGAAAACTCTTTTCAGGGAAATTCCAAGGTTGAGAGGAGAAAAAAATGGAAACAATTTTTATCAACTAAAGCCTAATCTGAGCACAGTTTAATGTATTTTTTAAATAATTAAAGTAAAACAGACTTACAGTTACATACATTATATATTATTCGGTATATATTTGGGTGGATTTTTAAGATATTTTTAAGTTCGTTCGGAAAGTAAAAAGGAAAAATTCTGACTTACCAAAAGGGAAATTAAAAAAAAATATAGTAGAAACATTGATATAAACACTCCTGAATTGGTTGCAATCGTATCAAAATTTCACATCAATCGGTGAAGCAGTTTAGGAGAAACGCGGTTTTCAACAAAGGAACATTTACATTTATATTTATATAATTTATATTGATAACATTATTTTACATATATTACATACATCTAATTTTTTTTAATGATAACATTAAAGCTCATCAATAGCCACTTAACAAACAAAAAAAGAAGGAAATCGATTGACAAACAGAGAAGAAAATGATACTGAACTGTTTTGTTTTTCCTTATTTATTTAATGATGTTTACAAAAATTAGAATATTAAAAATTAACAATACTTAAAAACCAGAATACTTATATGTTTATAGGAAACAATATTATCTCTTAATTCAGCCGAATCATATTAAATACGAATCATTTGAAGACAGCCGTCTTATAAAAATAAAAATATAATGGGATTATTCATTTTCCATAGAATTGATGGTGAATGATTTATTGTTTTATTAAAAATAGATAGTTTGAGAAAACATCCGATGCCACGATGAGGAGTCCTTTTTATTCTGTTTCAGAGTGTAAGTAAAGAGAATAGTCCACTTCATCTATTCTTGTAAACTGTAAACCTTAAATTAGGTAATTACTGTATGAGGGAGACAGTGGTGGTCAAACGATTTGAAGCGTTATCATTTTTAGGATTTTAAATCCACTATCTATGATAAATCTGTTTTCCTCCGTACAGAAAAAAGAATAAATCTTTCAAAACCAAGCCCTAGTAATTACTCTAGGAAAAAAATAAACTATGAGAAATAAAGTTTAAGACGTCTTTGAAGTCCTGTCAAAAAGAAAAGAAAGGGAAAAAATATAATTACAGGAACAATTATGCTTTTAGAGGTAAATGTTTTAGATTTTTTCTTGGCTAGTGCTTACATTTAGTAGAAGAAGTACATGTTTTATAATTTGAAAAGAAAACACATTGTATTTAGTATACAGTATTTAGCTCAGATCAACCATAGAAAAAAATTTAGATTAATGTAAACATTTTTTTTTCTATTTTTGGTATACTTCAACCCGAAAGCTTCTTAGAAGATGAGATTGCTCATGATCAATGGAAACATTAAATAAAAATCCTTGTGATAAATAATTTTTATTCTACCTATTTTTAGATACCTGAGGACCAAGCTATACCAAAAGTACTTTATTTAACCCTTAATATGGTAGTGTATTCTGAAAGTATATTGTGTTTCGTTTTGGTGTCAGATTATAGTCTGCAAGTTCTTACAGTTTGTTTCAGTGTAAGTGATGTGCTGGAAAATGGTGGTTCCAGGCCTCTCCATTAGGTATAAAGCTGTACGATTCTCAGTGGTGCTAAAATTATTTTCTCTGATCTGGACTTCCTGAATGAGGGATCCATCTGGAAGCCTCTACACGACAATGAATGCCTCAATAAAAAAAGATGCAATAGAGGTGCATGCAGATTACGGGAAAGAAAAAGCGCAAAATATGTAGAGATCGAGAAGCTTGTTAAGGCGGCAAAATATATACAAGATCTGTAATGTCAATTGAAAAAAATTCTGAATTATATGACTTTTCCAGATTTTTAGAATATATAATATCGTGAAACCAAAGTCGTCTTAACTTGTTTATATAGTTTACTAAATTGTGAAACTGTCACTTTTTTTTTTTAAGAGTTCTAAAAGCGATTCAAATATATTTTATCGCGCCTAACTTATTATAGCTACTAATTTCATATTCTTCTCAAAAATTAAATCTTTTCAGATCCATACAGAAAAAATGAGGCATCATCGGTTTATTTTTTTTTTTAATTATTTATTTATTTAGACATATAATAATCTGTCTCGTGGACAATAATTATAGTGATATATGAACACATGGTTTATTGTTAAAAGTTAATAAGTGACACCTTATAACTTTAAATCTTTAATAATATATCGATGAATTTTTCCTTCGTGAAACCAGAATATTTTGAACTTGTAACTATATTTGATGTACAAAACGGTTTATGCAATTTTGGTACACTTACTGTATTTATTTATCGATAAATATGGTAGAAATTTACATCAACGTTATTAAAAGTTCCGCTCTATGAGAAATGTACTTAATGACTTTTTGCAATAAATAGACGATAGTTCAAAAACAAAGAGGGACTAAACCAATGCCGGGCAATCGGGCGATTTCCTAATAAAATTATTAAATAAATAAATAGCCTATCAAAAAGAAAACCGTATTAGAGAAATGTTGAATAAAATAAAATTTAAATATTACATAATATAAAACAGCTTAAGAAATAAATTAATTTTTTTAGGAGGCAGATGACGTCATTGTCCGGGGGCCATCCGAATGTCTAAGGCCGGCACAGGATTAAACCTTTTACGATTTTTCTCAAATGACAGCGGGACTGGTGGAGGGGTGAAATCGGAATAATTAAATTTTATAACACTGCAAGCCCAGACAGTATATCGAAAAATCGAAAATACTCAAATTTTTTTAACCATTCAAGAATTTTCGGAACTATTGTTCTTGTTGGAACTATTGTTGAACTATTGGTCTTTAAAGAGAACCTACTAAGCAGGTACTTAGATTTGTTTTTTCTTTATTGCTTTTTAATAGATAATCTTGATTGGTACTATGAGTGTACGTATATACCACATAGAACGTACCCAATAATTTATAAAAGTAAAAAAAAAACATAATAGCAATAAAAGAATATGTTAATTGAAATATATTTATTTTATAAACTTTATATGTAATCTAATAAATATAATTATTGTTAAAATACAACTACTCGTTGTTTATCTGTCATTTTCATGAAATTTATTAACAATATGTATTCCCTAAAGTCTGAAACACTGAAAATATTACAATTAATAATTTTAATGATTTATAAGTAATGTTGCCTGTACATTTTGATAAAGACCTTATCGTTATTTAGCACAATTTTATTTAAGTAGTCTAAAGTTGATCGATGAGGAAATGGTATTGCTATCCAAATCTCTGCTCATTTACGTCTCAGTTACGTTGAGTTTATCAACAAAATAGCCTCTTCACTAACATTATCTCGCAAGAATTAAACATTGTGAGGAGAAAAAACAACACGTTTATGTCATTTTCTTTTCAAGGTATGTTTCCCATAAAAAAACAAATAATTATGATTGCTTTGGTTTTTTTTTTTCTCTAATTTTAAATAATGCCAGTAGTATGTTAGGGTATGCTCCAATAATCCAAAGTCATTTGATAAATTTAAGAACAATCACTAAAATTATTACACTCTGAGTTATTATTTTTAGACAGTATCAAACACATAGTTCCGATAGAAATAATTATTTTTTTCAGTCCGAAAGCCCCCTCCACGTAAATCCGCCAGAGTCTGGCCGTACCCACTTTTAATATCTACTTTTTGTCAATAGTGATAATTTGTTTCCCGAAAGCTGCCGTTACCCAGATTTTGAAGCAAAATTTTGTAAATAATTACTCGCTGTTGAGCTTGAACCTCTGTCAAGTGAGGTGGGTCAGACGTTTGTCTTGAATTCCATACTCCTTGGGTTCTAACATTTTACATGACGAGCAACTGTGGCATTGCTACAATTTATGAGAAACTATTTACAATACGATTAATTAAAAATTAAAGGAATACCTACATGCATGTCCTCCTCCACTAGCGGATCCAGGATTTGATTTTTTTTGGGGGGGCGGAGGTCTTAAGCCCGAAAGCTTTTTTTTTCATAAAAATAACGATACTTACTTTGGAAAAAAAGAAAGAAACTAACTACGTATATGAAATGGTGTTTAAGTGGCTCCTAAGTCCTTTTAAATGTGACTACATGGACAATAATACTTTAAGAGATAGAAAATATAAATTACAATACCTTACCGAAAGAGACCTCGTTAAATTCGTTTAGGCAATGCAATAGCGTAACAACCATTTCTTTTTAACTGTAATTGTTTTGTTAGTTACAATTCTTGAATGCTGATCCTCACAATATCGTAAAAAGTAATATAAATATCTTAGAAAAGAAAATGTTTTTAAATAAGATAAAATTTCCGCAGGTATCCGTGAATAATGGATGTTGTGCAATCTGCATCTTGCATTATTGTTGTGGAAGGTTTTTGAGAAAGCGCGGTTGCACGAGGATAGTGTTGTTGTAAGGTCATCCTGCAATACAGATTTAGTCATCTTCTTCCGGTAAATGCCACGGATTCGAAGAAGATAAAATATGAAATTGGATCTAGAAGAACTAGAATGGAATACTTATTAAAAATGGAGTACTATATATAAATATAATATTTTTTAAAAATAATTTAAAAATTAACAGCAAGCAATAAATTGGTCAGTATTAGTTAACTATAAACCTCAATAATCGATTATTTAATTTTTGAATAAAAGAGAATATGTTTGTTAATTATCGTAAGTGCATTCATTTTTTAAAAATATTTATAAATTTTAAAACCGAATTTGAAAATTTTAATATTTTTTTTTTAATATCCTATAATAATGCAGGTGTTGTCATAACTAATTGTTTTTTTATCTCACATAACGTTAACATTTAACGGTCTCTTAAGTTCATTATAGTTTTTATTTTTTATATTTCTATAGAAACCGCCCCACGTTTTCGACTACTGCAGCACTTACAAGACAAACGCTCTTAACTTCTGGCCTATCTGGACTTGCGGGATCGAGCTTTGGGGCTGTACTAAACCATCAAATTCCTTTCGTGTCCAATCCCTACAATCCAAAATTCTTCGTAAAATCCTCAACGCTCCCTACTTTATCACAAATAAAATCATCCATAACGATTTTAATGTACCATATGCTTCCGATTTAGCTCAATCCAGATACCTATCCTTCCATCTTAAACTTTTGAACCATCCGAACTCTCTTGTTTCCAACCTTGCTTCCTCTTCTATTCCTGATAATCCTTCGAGACGTCTGAAAAGAAGATGGCCTCGGGACCTAATAATATAGAAACATAATTGGAGGGCTACCAATTTCTCTTCATGTTGTACATGCCATGTTACTTATTTCGTATTTACTTGTTGTATTTATCATTTAATACAGTTGTAAATTTCAACAATAAAAAAAATATATTTTGCCATGTTCTACTGAGAATGATATTTCGATGGTTACTGGAGAAAGAGATTTGAATTTAAATTACGAAAACGTTTGCAATTCCAAAGACAAAAATATTAGGTCAATCAAAGAAGGATCGAAACAAGTATTTTTCTGAAAAAATGTGAGATAGAGGGTTTTTATTTTCTTTAATAAATGATTGCAAACATAAAAAAAAAAATAGATTTTCAAACTTTCGTAAAATTTTTCATTCTAACAGTTTCGATGATTTTTTGGAATAAGGTTTTATAAATAAAATTTTGAAAAAAACTTTTTTTTGTTTATTATTTTCAATAATTACCCATTGTGATCAAACAAAAAATTCAAAAACTTAACTCCCTGTCAAAATTTGAGGTTTTACGTCTCAGAATGCGTAGAATTCGAAAAACTAATAACAATTCTTTTGTCCGTCCGTCGTCCGTGCATTTTCTCCGGATCGATTTTTTGCAATTTTCGATTTAAAATTAGAGATCACCAGAGGATGATCCACCTTCATCGAAATTTCTATCCGCCTTTTCCTTTCAAGATGGTGACCGAAAAACCTGTGTTGCTACAGACCTTAGCGCCTTAACGGATTTACCGATTTTGATGAAACTTCGCTAAGATCTTCTTCTCGATGCCCTTTAAATTTATCGATATAACATACTTCAACAAAAAGAAGCTCCAAAAAAATTACGAGAGATAGTAAAATTAAATTTCGAATAACTCAAAAAGTATACACTTTTTTGTCGATATTGTGGTTCTTTAAAAGTTCACGGACTTTCCTAAAAAAACAAAAAATCTATAAAATCGGAAAATTAGGAGCAAAGATGTGTCTTCTAGTTGTTTTTTATGTGTTCTGCTGCAAAGGTTGTATCCTTTGTTTTGGTTTATGATTTTTGAATGTGTTACTGAAGTAATGCTATTTTTTTAGCATATTGCTAATGATTAAAAAAAAAAAATGTTTAGTCCAATAATTGGAATCAACTTTAATTTCTTTTTCTTTGTCACTAGGAAGTTACTTCAGATGTATAATTGTTTGGAAATAATAAACCATTGTGAAATAATTTGCAGCATTTTTTAACAGTAATAAGCTATAGTTTATTGTAAAAGTTAACCTTTTATTTATTTATGTAATTCAAAAGGCTTTATTGAAAATAAGTTGAATATTAATGTTCATTATTGGAAATAACACATCAAAAGCATCTATAATCCTATCAGCTCATATATAACATAATACCTGTACATAATGGCAGATTTTTAATCTTCATAGTGATTTCGATTACTTACCTGTAACAAAAGAAAAAATAATTGAAAACTATATGTCTAAAAATTTTATTAGTAAACAATCAATATACAACTTTACAGAATCTTCAAAAATATAATCAAGCAAATCAAATTCTACAAAGACAACAACGGCACTAAAATACATTGTAATAATATAAAAAAATAAATAGATAATTTCAATATAAATCTTAATCGGTTATGCAACATAGTCCCCCCACGATTGAAAACTAGATAATGTATATAGAAATAATTAGAAAATGGAAACATATTAGTTATATAGCTTCGATTTACATTATGATCTTTACTTTCATTTACGTGTACATATATTTATATTGTCCTCACCTTTTAGGCTATGCGGGGTTTTCTTGGGCCAGAGGATGAGGGCGGGGTATTAATGACAGTGTTTTATGTCTCCTAGAGCTGGGACGCGAATTCGTGATTATTTATCTAGTTATCTTTGATCCACGTTGCCGGACTACTTGTGGTGCTGTACACACGCATTAGCCCACTCGGCCATCCCAACCCTCACTTACTTACATGTAATATATAGTAAGGGAAAGTATTGCGATTGTGAAACTTTTCGAACGGAGTTTTCAACGGAAATATACGTTTTCACGTTCCCAGATGTTTCGCAAAATGTTTTGTTTGTGAACCTGGTTCAATGGCATTTTATTTAATCAAATTTAGGCATTTTTACAATTTTCTCGAAAATAGCTTTAGCGATTTTGATGAATAGCCTCTTGTAAATGTTATTTTTATTGAAATAGCTCTACAAAAGTTAATAGTCCGGCTTTCAAAATTTCTTACACTATGTTCCCTTATTATTATTTTTTTTTTTAATTCAAATTAACCATTTCATAGTAACTAGGTATGATAAATTCATCATTTCCTACTTTTATTTATTGTCATTTTAACTATTAACTTATTTCACATTGTATAATTTTTAAAATAGATTTTAACGTGAATGTTGACGATCTACTAATATATGTATACTCATAACATATATCTACTAAATCATTTTTTTAAACGTTTTTCGTTATTTATTTATTTTTTTTCCTTAAATAATATTTTCCGAAATAGGTATTTATAACTAAATGTAAACACATCTTGAAATATCTCCTGCGGCATGCACTTCTCTCACCAAAGTACAATAAAATACTTATTAAACAATTCCGTAACCACAATTGTAAATGTTTCCATATAATAGTGTTTGGGTAAAATAATATAAATTTTCAAAGTTATTGTTTGTAATTTTTCATCACTCTATATTACCTTTGTTTACTTAATATTGTTGGTTTATTGCAAGAAGTAACAAAGTACATTTTTGAAGGAGCTGAACTTTTGAAACTTTTTTGTGAATTTTTACCCTAATTACTAGAGCATGGAAATGACACAAGACCTTTTACATATCAAAATAGTTGCAACAAACACAATTTTCCGATTCTCAAAGGAAAAATGTTAGCAAAGTTCTTAGTGATCTGAAGTTATAAGATGCCACTTAATGAATTTTTGCAATACATCGACGATATGTTAAATATTAATGTTCCTAAAAGCTTTAGCTGTTCCGACGATATACTTTATATATATAGTATAATATAGACTATATATACATATATATAGAATACAACTCCCATCAGATTTGTATATATATATATATATATATATATATATATATATATATATATATATATATATATATATATATATATATACACAACTCTGATGGGACTTAGCTTTCCTTCTGAGAAAATGAGTGTTATTTTTCTTTTGCTTTTGGAAGTTCTTTCCTAATTTATTTTAAGCCACCTTTTATCAATATTAATAACGAGTAGCTGTTATTTATTAAAAATAAAACATATCAAAGGAAATCTAGATGAAGCCAATTTGAAAATTTGGCATTTAGCCTTGTCACGCAATTACAAAGAGAAAAATGCTTGTTTGATGTTAAAATTCAATATTATATTAACTTAACGATTTAATCAATTATTGCTAGAGCCGTTTTCGAGTAAATCGATAAAAAAAAGTGTTAAATCGGTTATACATTTTATTCAAAATATTTTAACACCCTATACACATACAGACAGGGTGTTCCATAAGTATAGGGAAATACCTAATCCTGTCATAAATATAGTTACAAGGAAATATATACAGATTTCAACAGAAAAATTAATTTTTTTTAAAACTGTACTATAAAATAAAATGTATATCTATAGAGAGTAAAAGAAATTACTCAAAATGTTCCCCTTTTGCCTTGACACACTTATTTAATCTCCGTGGCGAGTCATAAATAGCAGCACCCAGCACGTCTTGAGGAAAGCGCTCAAATGCTCGGACCAGAGATAGTTTTAGGCTTTCCAAGTTAGTGTGTGCTCTGTGCATGCCATCCTCTGAAGTTCAGAACAGAGCCGATACACACTAGATTAGTGGGTTGAGATCAGAGCTCCAATCCAATATAGAGATGAACTCTGGAATGTTCTTTTGCAGCCACTGCTGAGTTGACCTGGCCTTGTGAGCTGCCGCGGATCCATCCCTGCTGGAAAACCCAATGTATTCCAGCAAACAGAGTATCATTTAGAGGCTTAGCAACAGGTTCCAAAATATCGTCCTGATAATTTTTAACGGCTGTTTTAACTCCCTTTTCATAAAAATAGAGCTTTGTGGTGCCTTCAAAACAAACCCTACCAAAACCATCATTGAGGAAGGGCGATGACCTCTTTCCACTCTTCCAATGACTTCCTGGGCTTCTTTAAAGCTGTGTGTGTAAACACGTTCATTTTGGTGATTAAATTTTTCTTGAATTGTAAACATTTTCTCATCGCTAAACAAATTCATTCGATAAAGACCATTGGTGTAACTTTTCTTTTTTTTCATCCTACTAGACATTTCTGGCATACGGGTTTTTCAGCAGCACAGTATTGCACATGGGATCTGCCCATGCCACTGCCGCCGATGCAACTCTCTTTATTTTGTTTATATATTTAGAAATAACAAAAACAGGGATTTTGTGGTGTAGCCCGATACGCGGCTGCGTACCTTCTTATGGGGCTACTACACCTTTTTCTTCATATTTTTCAAATGAAGAGTGCCAGAGTTTTGGAATTTTGGAGTGCCAGTTCCTCATCTTCCTCTCCGGGCGCTCTCTCCCCAAGTTGAAGTGAGTAGCGTCCACCACTTCCTTACACCTTCTCATGTACTCCGCGAAGTGAGGGTAGTTATCCTCCACCATCAGCACTGGGAGATCTTCTTCTCCAAGACACCACCATCATTGGTGTAACGGCCAAGGATCACTTTGCATCTATTCATTCAATATTTTTAGGGAAGATAGCGTTTGTCCTGTCATTCTTTGAAATGCACCCATCCTAAGGTCACTTTTTATTATGCGAGACATTTATCTGACAGAGATTCCCATGATTTGTATTTTTCCAATGGGAATTCTTCTGATTCGAGCAGCCACTGTTCTCACTGCATTTGCCGTTCCCACAGTCTGACCTGGTCGAGGCCTGTCACATACAGATAGGGTCTCATTATATCCATTTATAATGCGGTACACTAACATGCGGCTGGTGACAAAAGGTTTAAAAGTGTTGAAAATTTCTGACCTACATTTTCTGCTTTGTGTAAAGCAGAGCTATTCGATTTTATTTATTACCACACTCCATGTTAACTAAGCGAAAGAAAAATACAAACTAATTGGGATTATTATCATGACATGTAAAGAAAATAACCTGATAGAGGTAAGGATTATCTAAATAATACAAAGTTCAACTTTTGTAACAGTATTTATGGCAGAACTAGGTATTTAAAGGGATGGGAGTTGACAAAAAAATATATAAACAACGGGCCAATTTTCAGAATAAAAATAGGAAATCCAAGCTATGTTTTTTAAAAATAAATCATGTTTTTTGTAGAATAGGAAGAGATAACTAAAAAAATGTTTAATTTAAGTAATTAAAAATTACTTCACTATAAACTAGAAACATTTACTTCAAAGGAAATTAAAATTTGTCATTATTAAAACAATTTAAAGAGAATTTTTGAGCTACTAAACTAAACTAAGTTCTATTTTAAAAAAAAATTAATTTGTCGCGATTTTTCTTTAAGGGATGAGGACGGATGGACTATCCTTCACTATGTAGCCTGAAAAGAGAATTTGGACCAGGTAAAAGTAATGTTGGAACATACGAGCAAATGTAACAGTTAAGTCAGAATCGGGCAGGACACCTCTAATGGAAGGAACGGCCAATGGGATGAAGTAAAGGTTCTCATCGACCGATAACGATGGTTATTATGATGCAGCAGAAAAATGTCATGATGGTGTTGTGACATTGCTGTTGGAACATGGTACAAATGTAACAGCTAATGTAACACAAATGCAAGTCGAAATCAGGTAAAACGCTAACACTAGCAGCGTGTATTAATGGCCATAGTCATGAGGTAAAGCTTCTGATTGACCGAGGAACACTTCTAAATGAAACAGATAAACTGGGCTGGACACTTCTTAGTTATGCACCACAAAAAAGACATGTTGGCGTTATGGAAGTACTATAGCATGGTTCAAATCTATCAACTAAGTCAGTAAATGGCAGAACACCTCTAATGGAAACATTTAGTAATGACCATTTAGGTGCGATGAAACTTCTCATTGACCGTGGAGCGTCTATCAGCGATAAGGATGAGGACGGATTGACTGCATTACATTATGCAGCACAAAAAGGACAAGTTGGCGTGGTAAGTTTACTGCTGGAACGTGGAGCTGATCTAACAGTTAATTCAGTCTCTGGCAGGTCACCACTAATGAAAGCACTGGTTACGATTATTTAGATGTGGTAAAAACTCTCATTGCAGTGGTGACTTTCCTGTTCTATAGAACGTGGACCAGATCTAACAGCAAGGCCAGGTTCGGGCAGGACAGCACTAAAGGAAACATTAGATTTGGGTCATTTGGATGTGGTGAAGCTTCTCGTAGAACGAGGAGCACCTATAAATGATAGAGATGATGATGGGATTACTGCCTTAGGTTATACACCAATGTTTTGGAATAAGGAGTTAAAAGATTACCTTCAAAAGGTGGCGTTGAGTAATTTTTCAGTAGTCTCTGAACACCTCAAAGATTAAGTTTTGAAGTATTTAGTAATTATTCAACAAACCGCTGTTATATAGTGTTGGATGTATTTTCATTGAAATGAGTTATTTTTGTTTCATAACATTACATTGTATTTCAGATTCTATAAATAAATAAAACAAGATTAAGTAAATGTGTTAATATTAAAAATAATAGAAGAGAAGTATGATTGGGACGATCAGTCAAAATAAAATAGTAAAAATAAATAATTGTATTTATTTTCACAATTATATATTTTTACTATTTTATTTTGACTGATTAGGACAACCATCCTCCTCTTCACTTATTCACTACAGTCAACCATCAACCCACATTAAAAATAATACGTTTATATATTTTCTAATATATTTAGTCATCCCTATTTTATTTAGAGTTTTTTGCTTGGATCTTGCTCTCAGATGTATAATATTCTAAATATTTCAAGAAACTGACTTTGATAACCTAGATCGAACTGAAAAAAAAAAACTGAACAAAAGCTTTGGACTATTTTTACCATTGGACTATTAAGTTGTCAGACGATCCAAATTATACTGGTTAAAAAGTACAAACAAAGACTTCATGAAAATATGAGTGCTTGCCGGGCACTGCCAAAACCTCAAACATTCGAAGAATTCATAAATTCAGCCAAAAGTATTACGAAATATATTTATGAATTACTGAAACCATGTGGCAGTGTTATTATTTCAACGAAGCTCTAAAAATTAAGTGATTCGTAACATGGGAAAAACCAGGTGAAATCACTTCCATGACAATTTCCAACCTGAAAAGTTAAGAAAATATATAAATTTTTGCAAAAGGTGAATTAAAAATTGAGCCAAAATTTTCTTTAGATGGGCAATATGGTAAAACTTAGTAAGGCACAATTCAAGTGATGAATAATTCAATTTCTGTTGGTAATTAAATTTTTTTTTTTAAGATATCGTAATTTTAAATTAAATTTAAAAATCCCTTTTAAAATAATATGAACAACCCAGGATATAAGAGCTATTCAACACTATTGTTCCTGTAATCACTTTCTCGGAGAAAGTTACCCTGTAACAATCCATTTGATAACAGTTGCCAATCGGCCCATGAGATGAAACCTCTCTAAACGCTCATCAAGTCTTCTAAATAGAAAATAGCTCAATATCACACATTTTAAGAGAACTTAAAAATTAAAATTAAAATAATCTTAAACTCTGTTATGAAGTAATATGATAAAATGTAGTTGAATCATTGAAAAACAAGTTTAAAGTTAAAACATTAATAATGAGGTATTTTTTTTTTTAATTCTTTATTGAGAAATATTACATTCTGTGACATTCAAGAAAACAAGTAATAGTGATGTAACGGCTCATTCGCACTCTAAGTGTAATAAGTAAAAATAAATTAAACAGCAAATTAATAATACTAAAAGTAAATGTATATAAAAGTACTAAACTATTTAAAAAATAAACTAATAACATAATAAATACACACATACTTTTCTACAATATTTAAAAAATCCATTCACTAAGGAAAACTCTCAGCCAAGCCTTTCAGTCCACTCGTCAGGGCAGAACTCCAGGAGATCCCAGCGCCTCTCACTCAGCCGAATCGCTGGTATCAAGGACCAGTGAAGACCGAGTTGAGGCGCTATAACCAGACGTACTTTAATATGATGTAATGCCTCGAGTTGAGAATCTGAACATTGCCACAACTCCAATATAAGCATATTCACAAAAGATCTCTGGGCCGCTTTAACGTTCCAGGAGAATTGTAGGGATGGGTAGAGCTAGATAGGGATTGTACAAGTGGATTTGGATGATATGTAAGGTTCTGATGAAATTTGAAATGTTTTTTTGGAATAAGGTCTAAGAAAAATACGATACTAAGATCATGGCTTATGGTTTTTTTGGTTACATAGAAGGGATGATCAACTATTGTTCGAAGGACTTTGGACTGATAGGATTGAATGTATTCGATGTTAGAAAATTTTGCTGAAAGCCAAGATACCGAACTCTGTCTGAACAAGGAAGCTGGATGTAATTAAAGTATACTAGTGGATAGGAATTTCGTCAGAGCCTAGAGGTAATACCATTATAATAAAACTAAAACTATTTTATATATCAAAATAAGACTAATCCTACGATTCACATTTATTGTAACATTATTATAGTTTAATTTATGTTGATTTCTATGATAACCTGTAATCAATCAATGTATGTCGCTCACCATTTATATTCTGTTGGCGTATGACACCAATTCACTATACGGTTCTACATGACCTCCGCTGAACCTTATCAAAACCTTATCTACAACAAGAGACGTACACAATCCCACAGTCCTCACATTTACGCTCAGGTCCACTTATTGATATTTCACCTGTCGGGTCAGTGCTAGTAAGGTTTAAAAGAAAGTTCTTAACCCAACACTAAACATTTACGCCATTATTTAAGCCATGTAATCACATCAGCTATTTGACTTATTTCGTGATGATATCATAAATTTACCACTATAACCTATTTAAAGTTCCAAATTAAATAAAATTGAGCAGATGTAAAAAAAATCAGCAGTTTATCTGGAAGCTTTTTCCTTGTATTTTTCTCGTAAATAATACATTTTTTCGTAGTATGGAAGTTCATCGGAGAGATGCAGAATATTTTGTAACCTACAATTATCATCGTGTCTCAAATATTTCTAAAATATATTTCTTGAATAAACAAAAATAGTAAATAACTAGATTTAAGTTCAAAAATAAGTAAAATTTCACAGAAATAAGTTAAATAAAAATAAAACATATAAAATCTTTTTAAAAAAGAAATTTAATTTTTTATTTTCCTTTCCTACAACCACTTTAAAAAAATAATAACAATTACAAAAGAACATTATTATTTCTTTTTTTTTTTTTGTTTCTGTTGGCATTATACACCTTGTAGATATTTTGCCGCTTTAAAACGCCTAATCCATCCCTACTTATCTTGTTCTATCTCTTTCAAGTTCACTGCATGCAGCTCTATTGGATCTTGGTTCTTGCTTTTTGGTTGTGCTTTTTGGTCTTCCGCTTGGGCTTCTATTAAGGCATTCATTATTATATAGAGGCTTCCAGATGGATTTATCTGATAAAAGTGGAGAAAAAAAGAAATATGCTTATCCAGATCGGAAATGATTCTTCGGAAATAATACTCAGAAGGTAGGTAGACGTATAATATATCGTTGGAAAGCGAAGAATTTTAGAAAAAAATAATATCAAATAAATAAAGTTGTAGAAGATAACGGAAAGTAACGAAAAAGATATAAATAATAATTTCAGAAAACTGACATTATTTAACGTACATCACGTGTTTCTAAGGAAATTAAATGAAATTTTCTTAATAAATGTAAACTTTTAAAAATTTTTCTAAGTTTGAAAAAAAGTATTTAAAATCCACCTAATCAAGCCAATGCTATTGTAAAATACTGCATTGTACTTGTGTGGCAACTTTTGACCTATCCAGGGCAGGCAATGAAAATCTCGTAATTTTATTTTAGTAAACATTACAATGGAAAATAATAGTTTAATAAGTAATAGTTCTACGATACATAATCATTTATAGGTTAAATATTCAGACGCACTTTTAAATAACTCTAGGCATATATGAGCCTTTCGGTTGACAGAATAACTAACTCCAATTTCAACATTCTTTATTATTAATTTTATTGATGTTTCTTGTGGAAAAATTTATACTTTTATTCACAGTTCTATATTTCAACATTGCAATTATCTGCTCTGATATCACTAAAATAACATTACTCAAAAATGTAGAAATTGGAATTAATCATTTTGTCAACTCAAAGGTTCACAGGCTGAAGTTATGAGGTTTATAAAAGCAAATGGAGTAACTATATTTCTATTGCTTACCGACGGTATAATAAATGGAGTTTTTGTAATTTTAATGGTCTTAATGATTAGTAACCTGTAAGCTTTAACTCCAATTAAAATGCACTTCAAAAATATTATAATAGTCCAACATTCCCAGAAAATAATTTCTATTCAAAGTAGACCGGCAAGTGAAAGTTGTGTGTTGAGCGCACCAGATTTTCCATAATAGGGTACATTTGTAAGTATTAATAAATTAATTTTAAAATATGACCTACACAAAAAGATGACCTGTATGCACTTAATGATGATAAGTAATTTAATTTATAACTTTTTTATTATATTACTATTAGTTGCGGCCTATCTGGTGAAGACGAAGAGGTCACGGCCGCCAGGATATTAGAACGGGACAACGAGCCCATCCTATCCGCTGGTGGATCAACAGGTGTTCACTTTTCCTAATATGCATTTTTAGTCTATTAGTAGAATATGTAACTCATTTTTCACATATTTCTAATTCTTATCACATATTGCGAATACATCAACGTATTATATCCATATTTAATCAGTATATATATATATATACACACATATATATATATATATATATATATATATATATATATATATATATATATATATATATATATATATATATTTATATATATATAAATTAGAGGGACGAGAATTAAATTGAGTTTAAAGCCCCACCGGGCACCGGGATTTGAACTGGTAATTATATATTAATCTCAAAAACTTCGGTCATCAGGTTGTCGGGTAATGCTCGGCCACCCCGCCTTCAACCATTATTTCAAATCAACTGAAGACTTATAAATACATATTCATCAAAGTTCTTATTAATTATTTGAGGTTATGAAATGTCACTTAATGTCTGAAAACTCAACAAACGTTTTTATTTCTTATCTCCAAGTTTAGTTTATTAGCGGGCTTCTGATTTGTGCAAACAATTTTATTTTTCGATTAGTATGAAAATTCGTAATTTAAGGGTTTTTCGATGTGCGAAATACAAATCTCAAATTTGTTTCTCCTTAAACATATATTTGAATAATTTACTCGGTAGGTGAGTATTAGTTGATGAATTATTGTACACTGTATCTGTATGTCAAATACATATTTTTTCTATGCCAGTGGGGAATCTGAAATTAGATTACATGCACAAAATCAGGTATTTTGTCGAAATTCGATCCGAAAACATGTGCTGTACATATTATACCATGAAATATATTTTTTGGAGATAGACAAAGATGATATTCGTTTTTTTCACCTCTAAAACCCATTAAATAAGAATTTTCGTAGCAATGGAAAAAGTAAATTTTTTTTCTAAATATTCTGCCTTCTATTAACAGCTCTTATGAGATCCATCTACGTGTATAGCTTGATAGTAGATATTAGTAAAGCAAAATATGTTTATTTTAAATTTACAATGAAGATTTTCTCATTGCATCTCATCTATTTTATAATTAATAGTTGTAATACATAAAATAAATCTATAAATGTGAATGAATCTCATAACAGCTATTAATAGAAGGCAAATATTTACATTTTTCAATTGCAACGAAAAGTTTTATTTAAGAGTTCTTCGAGGTGCGAAAAACGAATAAAATATTACTTTAGATTCCACTCCGGTACAGAAAAAAATTTGATGTGTTTGACATATGGATACAGCATGAGTACAATATTGAAACAATTAATTATTAATGACCTACGGAGTAAAGTTGTTTCAAATACATTTTTAAGGGGAAGCAAAGTTGAGATTTGTATTTCGTACCGCGAAAAACCCTTAAATACGAATTTTCATACCAATAAAAACACATTTTTTGCTTCAAATTTCCGCCTAGTAGGGAGTCTTCAATTTTTGTCCGAAAATACAAAAAGATCTGACAGTTTCGACATTGCTCCACTTATTCATACGAAAATTACCATGAATTTTGGAACATATAATCTACAGAAAATGGCACAAACCAGACGCCCGTTAATACATTAGACTTTAGACATAAAAAATAAAAACGTTTGGGGAGTTTACTTTATTTATTCCTTATAAAGGCGTAAAATCCTAAATTTATTGTTTATTGGTTTAGTTTTGAAGAGCAATAATTTAGCTTCTCAACAATTGTTATGAAAATTAAGTCTAAAAATTTATATTTTCTTAAGTTCAAAACAAATTCTTATTTTAAAAGTTTTAGTGGACGCTAAAAACGAATCAGAATCGTTTTTCCAGGACAAAAATTGACTTGGCTTACTTTACTGGAAGCTCCTTTGGTTTTTCTGTAATTTATTAGAATTTGTTTAACACATTTAGCAATATTGTTTTATTGTTCTACATAAAAAACAAATCGATTGATATATAGTAACTTAGAAATCTATGCAGAGCAAAGTCAGAAAACATTAATATAAAAAAATAATAAAATTTTATAAAAAAATCGTTTTCTCGTTTCGTAGGGCATATTGGCAAGAACCCTCGGGCATGAATCAAATCAGAAAACTGTTCACTTATTGTAATTACAGTCGCGGTCATGAAAATTATATCACCCAGTTTTTATTTTATTTACCAGATTGCTACCTGCAAGATCTCCGGATATTTCTTCGAAAGTTTAGAAACGACATTCTAGAAACAATGGTACCATTGTTCATCTGGTACAAGCAGACATATTGTTCATTTGTTTTTTTGTTTTTTTTTTTCCTTCCAGTTTCTTTCTTTCGCTCCAAAGCGCTTTTTTTTCAGAAGTATGACTACCGTTGATTGGTTCTACCCTATTCTCGTTACAATTTCTCGTTAAAATTCGTTTACTTCATATAACGTCACAATTTTAATATTTTCTGAACAGAGCAGTTTTTGAAACAGGGTATAATTACAGCTTTTATTTTGACATTAGTTAAAACTGAACTGAGAAACATTTTTGTTTTGAAAAGTTTTCTTGTAACCTTAATAAGAAAAGAAAAACATTCAATGGAATCAACGCTAGGGCGTTTCAGGGTAATTGGCCAAACTGAAAATATGAATTAAGAACCTTATAACAAGAAAAAAAATCTTTTGAAGATATGTCCGCAAACTCTTTGTTTAGAAGATGTTCATTGTTATGAATTATTTACGTTATATTAAGTAAATAAAACTTATTTATTTGTTCCAACTACTTTAATAATTATACGTAAACATTAAAATCATATTAAATCTTGTTCAGAGTGATTTCCTTGAGCATTAAGACAGGCTCGGAATCTTTCTTCAACAGCAGCGGTGGCAGAACGGCACTGGATATGTGTTGTTGTTTAATAAGATTCAATATATATATCCTTCTTATATATATATATTCTTATATATATATATATATATATATATATATATATATATATCCTTCTTCGTAGGAAATTGAGGTCATTGACCGGACTTGCATAGACTTTTTGTTTAATGTCAGTCCAAACAAAAAAATCCAGTGGTGTCAGGTGTGGAGAGAGTGCAGGCCATGCTACTGGTTCTGCACGGCCAATCTATTGATTGGAATAATTAACATTTAGCCATTGTCGTGGACCTCTTCCATAATGTGCAGGACAACCATCTAATTGAAGCCACACGTCCCTTCTCAGTTGTAGTGGAATATATTCAACTAAATCATAGTAATCATTATTAAGAAATTCCAGAGAAGTGCCTGCATTGAGTCGAGGCGGCAAGAAATATGGACCTATTAAAATATGGTCTATTATTCCCAATCACATATCGCACTGTGCATTAATAAACTAGTCAGAACAAATAAATAGGTTTTATTTATTTCATATAACGTAAATAATTCATAACAATAAAAATCTTTAGTTGTGAATATCTCCTAAACAAAGAGTTTGTGGACATACCTTCAGAGGAATTTTTTTTTTTTTTTTTGTTTTGAGGCCCTTAGTTTATTTTTGCAGTTTGGCCACAAAACCCTGAAACAACCTATATATGTATATATATATGATAAATAAAAGAGTTTGAGTCATGCCCTGATTAAATGGCATTTTGAAAAAATAAAAAAAGTCGAAATACACAAAACCATATTTAAAAGATAACCTATATCAAAAATTCCCTTACATTAGTGACTTTTTGTAATAAACTGACGATATGTAAATTATATATAAAAAATACTAGTAAGCAACATAGTCACAGGGTGTAAGAAAATACAAGGTAAATAGTAAATTCTGAAAATTGATGTTACCTGGGCTGGGTGATGTTTCCAGGTGATTATCACCTTCCTCCAATACACCTTCGATCTTCATCGCACCATCACCTGCGCATAAAAGAATATTAGTTTTTGAAATTTGCTATTACAGGAAATGATACTTAACTTTATCCAGTAATGATACTATATTCAACGAATAGTCACAGGATAATGAAAGAAAATTGAGTCCTTCGAGCATGAAGGACCTTTCCAGGCCAGCGTAAGGTCGGCCTCACTCCTTATATAAAATAACTGACCATAAAGGGATCAATATGATTATTATAATTGTATATAAATACATATCGATAAAATATAGGACCATAAAGTCCTAATGTTCTCTGAATGGAAGCAGCTGTTCAGAAACCAGGACAAGGACTAAGGTCAAGTTCCCATTGAACACCCTGTACAACAGATGTCATGGTAATTACAAGAAATGAATCAGATCTGGAAATAAAATTTTAACGTAACCATTTTCTAGAACAGAGACTTTATGAATGACGGAAATTTAAAAAAATGAATAAATAAAATAATACATTTATCTAAATTTAAGGTTATTCCTCCACTGTTCAGGGGGATGATTAGTCGAGGATCAGGGGAAGAGGGGACATCAAAACAAATGTTTACGGGGTTATGAATTTTTGGGATGCACATATTTTTGTGGTATCTAAATTTGGAGGTACTCTCAATAAAGGAAAACATGGAAGAAATAAAATCAAATATAATTGTAAAAAAAACTATAATTTCTATCATACAACTTTCACGAGCACCATCTTTAAGAAGATGAGAACAACAATTGTTAGGAGGGGATTATATGCTACTTCACTTGGGAGGATAGGTACATCCTTCCTTACTCCTGTTTGGAATTTAATAATTTCGGGAAAAACTGAAACATTTGACAGGGGGATATATGGGCAGGAGAGAAACGTTTAAGCCACTCAAAATAGAAAAATCTTATTTGTTTGTTGCTGTTTACAGGCGTAAAATCCACAGGTCATCAACGCCTACGGCTTATTTCAACTCTTTAAAAAGAAAAATCTTTTTTTTTTCGTTCGTCCAGATTTATTTCAGTGAGTGGTGGGAGCTTAATGTTTAAACAATCACAATACGTTCTGTTCTTTAAAATTATAACTATAATTACTTGTAAAGAAAAATATTTTAAAAAGTTATTTTTAAAACCATTATTGTTCTAGTAATTGCTGTTTTTTTTTTCTTTTTGTCAACGATCACATAAAAATCAGAGACTAAGAAATAGTCCTATTAATATCTATTCAAAGAAGGGTGGTAAGTGAAAGTTGAGTGGTAAGCTCACTACGCCAGTTTTTCCGGATTATTTTTCTTAATTTCAGCATACGAAAATATAAATTCACTATTAATTTTTTAATAGATCATAATATTATACACTTTAAAAAATAATATTTAAAATTGAAGAAAAGTTGGTTGAGGTGTTCATTAAAAAAACAAAGTAAAGATAAATAAATTATATTAATATAAAGTAGGTATATATATAAGAAGCATCATTAAATCAAATGGCTTGAAAATGACATCCTAGCCGAAACGTAGCCAATGTAAAAAGAAAATAAATGTGCTGAAATAACATACATACCCTTACTTTATATTCTAATAATTAAATTTCACCTAAAACAAAAAACATAAACTATATTATTTTTATTCTCTTTGTGCTCAAAACTTGGTTAAATCGAAATTAAAATTATTTCACAATGGTTTATTATTTCCAAACAATTATAATGTAAGTAACATTACCTTCCTGATTACAAAGAAAAACAAATAAAAGGTGATTTCAATTATTGGACTAAACTTTTTTTTATAATCATAAGTAATATGCTAAAAAAAATAGCATTACTTCAGTAACAAATTCAAAATATGAAAACCAAAACAAAGGATATATTTTTAATCCTAATTGTCCGATTTTAACGAATATTTTTTTTTTTTTTTTTAGGAAATTCCGTAAACATTTAGAAAACCATATAAAATATCCAAAAGTGTATAATTTTTAGTTATTCGGAATTTGATTTTACCATCCCTCGTAACTTTTTTTCCAGCTTCTTTTCATTGAAGTATGTCATATAGATAAATTTAAGGGGCTTCGAGAAATGACTTTAGCGAAGTTTCATTGAAATTGGATCATTCGTTTAGGCGTTACAGTCTGTAGAAACGCAGGTTTTCGGTGGCCATTTTGAAAGTAAAAGGCGGATATTAATGTAGATGAAGGAGGGTCACCCTCGAGTGAGTTCTGATTTTATATCCAAATTTGAAAAAAATCGGTCCAGTAGTTTCGGAAATGCGCTGACGGCGGACCGCGGACGAACAAAAAAAGTTTTATTCGTTTTTCGAATTCTACGTATCCTGAAACGTGAAACCTCAAATTTTGAGAGGTGGTAAAGTTTTTGAATTTTTTGGTCGATCACAGTGGTTCATTATTGAAAATAATAAACCAAAATTAGTTTATCTCAAATCTTTTGAAAGGATGAAGGCCTGAAATTTAGGCCGAAACGTTGGAACGAAGGGAATAAACATCAAATTTATTTAATGTATTTTTACTTTCTGTTTTAAATGAACATCCAACCAACTTCTCTTCAATTAATTATTACAGTCAAAAATCAATCCACTATTATCATGTTTACATTTTAATATAAGACAGTAAACCGAAGCATATGTTTGAAAAAAGCTTCACAGTTTCGTTTGAATATCAGTAGAAAACAGTAAAAAAAAAATGATGAATCGACAGTACGTGGCACCTTGACCTCCATCCTCCATCTACTAGGGAATAGCATTTCCTTATCGAGACCGAATTCTTGACCTGGTTGGAAAGGCCGGCAGGTATTCACACATTCACTTCTCTGTGTTCGGGCTCCGGCAGCCGCTCCGATTATATTGGGCCAATCTAGTATCAAAGATACACAATAGTTGTAATATCTGTTTTGAATTTAAAAATAAAATAAAATCTGGTGAGCGCACAACATAACTTTCACTTATTACTTTACTTTGAGAAGACGTTTTCAATCCAAATTGGGTCATTCCAAAAAAAGTTGAAATACACATTTAATCGAAGTAAAATTTAAAAAAATACATTTCTGAATTAAATTTATTGTTATCAATTCAAAAACTCATCAAGACCATAAAAATAATCCTAAATCAAAGGTAGATCTACGGGGGGAGAGGCTTAAGTCTTATCTCCCACCCTCTCCAATCTTCCAAGATTGATTATTCTTTAATCTTTAATTGCTTCATATTTCTTACAGTGAGTGATTTAAGGTAAATACTTAAACAATAACAATAATTGTTTTAATTATAATGCATACATGCACATGCTACTAAATATAACCACGTTTATGGAGAAAAAAATATCTAGTATTATTTTTCGTCTATAGGTAGTTAGTTTCTTTCTTTTTCATTCCAAGTATTGTGATTATCGATGTAAATAAAAAAAAAGAAAGAAAAAAACCTTTCGGGTTGAAGCTCCTCCTTCCAAAAAAATAAAATCATGGATCAGCTATTGCACAAACCCTATTATATGTCAAAATAAGACAAACTTCATGCACAATGATGTCATCTCACATATTATTTACTATATTCTTTCATTGTAAAAATCCAAATTATTCAGGTCCAGTCTGGTCAAACATGTTTTCTTTTTCTTCTGCTATTCTTTTTTTTTTAACATTACATGTATTATATAATAATTTTATATAATGTTTTACACAATATTTTTGTTGCGTATATTATACAGGAAAAGGTTAGACTTCATTGGTGAATTTAATATTTAGATGGATACCGTCGAAAAATTGTCCCAGAAGACTTCGGATTCTCTCCATGGCCCTGAAATTATGTTCTTAATTGATTTTCTAAAATATTACTTCGTTTCAATCCGCAATAATCCGACAATATATATATATATATATATATATATATATATATATATATATATATTTATAACCCCAGTTTTGTTTCTTACATATGTTTAAGATGTTCCCTGTATTTCAAGATATTGCTGAGCCTGTCTTAGTTCTGTTTATCTCTGTGTATCACAACGGTGATTCTGTCGCCCATCCTGCATGAAATATGTTTAGCAGTTTTACGTCTTCTCTCAATAAGATACAGTAAAATGGTTCTTGAACCAATTACAATGCACTTAAACGTTCTATAAAAAAATTTTCAATATTAAATTTGGAAAAGATCTGTACCCAAACCAATGGATTTTCAGGAAATCCATTTAGTAAATAAACATGTTATTTACTACAACTAGTCATTGGTTTTTAATCAAGCTCCATTAACTTCTACGACTTTATTTATTAGAATTTTTTTTTTTAAATCTTCAGTTACATTCAGCATTAAAGTCTACTAGAGCTTAAATATCGCATTTTCAAAATATCTTTCTCTAAAGCAACTAAAAAATATTTCAAACTTATTTTAAATATATAACTGCCTGCAGAAATGTGCGGGAGGGAGGTTTCAGGCTGAAGCCGTCCCCAAATGGAAAAACTTTTCTTTTTTTTTTTATTGGTCCATATTTAAATGTTCTATGCTAAATAATTAAACAATATGTTCAGGGACGGGTTGGGAAAGTGGACTAGCGCGCGGTACAGTGCACATGCAATCTGATAACCGAATTATGGATAGTAAAACTATGAGTTCGCGTTCCGGTGCCGATGGGGTTTTTTAATCCCCCGTACTTACCTCCTAGTCCGTGAAACCCGGTATTGCCTAAAACAGAGGTAGGGGAGAACAAAAAAAACTTATATTTTTGTAAAATTATTATTGTTAGCAAATTTAAATTTTTAATATTACTTCAAGAATCTCCAAAACACCGTTTCATGTAGGTAGTTAGTTTATTTATTTTTCTTTTAAAGTAATTATCGAAACTCCCTCAAAATTTAAACCTGGGTCCGCGACTGACTGTCTCTAATTGGTTAGAAGTAATAAAAATTGGCTTTATGTAATATATTAAACAATTTGAAAATTGAAACTATTTATATATTTATTTTTCCTTCATTTTGAAGATTCTCCTTCAATCGGTAAAAAAGCAATACATAAAAGAAAACTTAATTTGTGAATTACTCAAATAGTATTAAATTCATGGTGGATTGTACCAATTAAATTTAAACAGTTTCGAAACTTGGTAAGGTAGAAAGCAATTTAAATAAAAATGACCGAAATCGGTCGTGTTTTTTTTTAGATTGCAGCCCCGAATCAGCTCAAAAGATAAGTTACGTTCCCGAAAAAATTGAAGTTTTAACATTCAAGATACGTAAAATCTGAAAATCTAATAATAATAAAAACTCGTCCTTCCGCAATCATCGATTCGCAATCGCTATCCAAAATCGAATTCTCGTAACTCTACATAATTATCTGCCGTTTCAAGTAAAAATGGAGATCCAAAAACGTGTCTTTCTATAAACATAGTGTAGAAACGGCAGTGACGTTTTAATAAAGCCTGTCTAAACTCTTCTACTTAAAGCCCTTTGAATTTAAGTATATATCATAATTATCAAAAAAAGTTACGAAGAATGCACAATTCTATTTGCAAATAGCTCAAAATCTACACACTTTCTACTTCTATACCTTTCTACTAACTACACTTTCTATGTCTATCTGAATGATAATGAAATTCTCAAAAAAATCCTCGGAATTGGACTATTTGGTTCAGAGATTTGGCGTTTTGAACTTTTCGCACATATTTTAATTTAAATCCGATTTTTTTGTTTATTTTCCTTTATTTTGGTTTTTATTAACCTTATTTCTACGGAAGCATTCGAGATTGCCATTGGAAGAGTAATCTGACCGTACTTCTGATAAACGAAATAAAAATATCATTAAGCAGGCCAATATTAACAAACAATTTTTATTCTGTATTTTTGACAGAAGTGGCAAGGAAAGTAGTGTATCATGCCACACGTATGGGATATATAAGTATTTGAAGAAAAATAAACAAAAAAAAAAACATTGTAAAATAATTTGTGTTGACTTATCTTACTATTTATCAGCAATTTGAGCTCAAATTGTTTTAAATTATTTACTTGATAACAATTAGTCGTCTAAATTTAAAAAAAACAGTCCAGCCGGAACGCAGTACCAAACTTGTGGCATCACTGAGGAATTATTAAAGTTATTTCTGCACAACATTTATACAAATCTAAGTACGCTATTATTTAAAGTGAACATTCTGTGCCTACCTGAAGAGAAGAAAGCACGAGCAGAACAGATGAGATCGCAAACCGGTTATGGACGAATTGTTCTGAGAACTTAGGGGAATGTCGTCACCTATCTTTGTAAAAGAGAAAAGGTTAAAATGGCGCTGCTCTGAGAATGTAACTGACCACTCCTCCAGAGCTCTAGCTTCGCTTCGTGACTGCCTTCAAAACAATACTCGCTTTCTTCCTGCGTCAGCAAGTACGTCATCCCACTTCCTCTCTTGGCCATACATTTTCATATTTGTTTCTAAATTTGATCATCCAAGAAAATTATAAACTTTAATATCCACTTAAGTCCCTCTAGGAAGATTAAGAATCTCGACCAATTCGTTGGTTGAAATCTAGTCAAGAATCTTAACCATCTTAGGTCGCGGGACAAAATAATTTCCATTCGACATGAAAACTTTTGAACAAACTATAGCAGCGCTCCTTGTGTTCAGAAAGCATACTATTTACCAAAACAAGCTGTGTATCACACAAAAACTATGTTTTCAATGGCGAACGCAGTTTTCATATTGGCGGGGAAGCAAGATCGAATAAAGAAAAATCTTTGATAAATAAATAATTTTCCAACTTCATTTTTTTTGGTTTATTATTTTCAACCCTCCAAGGAGTATGAAAAAAAGATGGTGTCGGGTCCTAATATAGAAATATAATTGGAGTGCTACCAATGGGTAGTTCCTCTTCATGTTGTTCATGTCAAGTTACTTATTTTATATTTACTAGTTGTATTTATCATTATACAGTTGTAAATTTCAATAATAAAAAAAATTTATTTTCAATAATGAAGCATTGCAATCGTCCAAAAAATTCAAAAAACATGATCCCCTATCCGAAAAATTTGAGGTTTTATGTTTCAGGATACGTAGAACTTGAAAATCGATTAAAAAAAAATTTTGCATTTTCTCCGAGACTACTGGACTGATTTTTGTTCAAATTTCGAATAAAATTAGAGGCCCTCTGAGGATGATCATACTACCTTGATATTATTATCCGCCCTTTCATTTCAAGATGGCGGCTGAAAAACCTGTGTTGCTATAGACTGTAGTGCCTAAATGAATCTACAGAGTTCAATGAAACTTGGGTAAAGTCTTCGAAACCTTTAAAGTCTATCTATATAACATAATTAAACGAAAATAAGCTGGAAAAAAGTAATGAAGGGTCGTAAAATTGGATTTCAGAATAACTCAAGAAATTTTTTTTTTTTTTTTAAATTTCTTTATTGAGTATTATAACAATCTGTCTGTTGGACATTGGTTATAGTGAGGTAGGATGACATTCACACCATATGTACAAAAAAATAAAATAAATAGAACAAAATAATAATCAAAAGTATATACAATAGACAATAAAATAAAATAACCTAAAAAATAAGAAAATTAAAACTAAGGAAAAAAAAAATAACATGCATACCTATATACAATCAGGCGAGGGAACTCCAGGAGAACCCTGCGCTACTCTTCCAACCGCGTCACTGGTACTAAAGCCAGCGGAGATTGGTCGAGAGCACTAACTCAAGAAATATACACTTTTTTGTTGATATTTTATTATTATTTTATTTTTCTTATAAAATTACAAATATTTAAAGGAGAAATTACTAATATTTAAGGATAATTACTAATATTAGGAATCACCTTTTATTTATTTTTTTCTTATGCTACAAGAAAAATAATGTTACTTTTGATACATAATTGTTTAGAAATAATAAACGACTGTGTAATAATTTGAAGCGTATTTTAATTAAATTTTTTGTCTATTTCTTTAAACCATGAAAAACCTGATAATTTTAATATTAATTTATTAGTTTCCAGTTTTGTCGTTTTTCAGTTTATTATCTTCTCAACAAAAAAAAAAAAGAAGCACTTGGTAGTACTGATTTTTCGATTCATTTTTTTTAATATGGATTCACATTAAAAATCCAAATTTCCAACATAAATTTTTCATTAAGTGCTAAATATTTTGTTAGGTAAGCACTGAAAAACTTAAAACTAATCTTAATAAAATCATTTATTGATTGCTGATTTCAGTCAGTTAATCTGATTGGTAAACCGGTTAAACGTTTTCGAATTGCAATTCATTGCAGAGTTCGGGAAATGGCATGCATGTTTGAGTCGAAGAGTTTGTCGTTCGGCAAGTATTCATGGGAGACCAGCGCTCTAAATTCGAAGAGCTGTCACTCGCTATCTAGAGAAGTCGTCGACTTTACGATTCGATTACTTATTACTTGAAGGAAGATTACAAACATTCAACGAACAGTGTGTTATTATAAACAAGCCTGCATGGGAAAAAAAAAATTATTGAAACTTCACAATGATATTTTATCGTAAACCTCATCGAAAATTCCGGTCAGAATGGTTCGTCCAAGGAAACTTAGATTTATAACAATTTAAAATAATCCTTTTTATTTCAATAAACTTTAAATATTACAAGTTTGTAAAATGAGATATATAAGCACAATATTACTGTGCTAAAATGAAATGCAGTACATATTTCAAAAATTACATTTCTAGATAAAAATATTCAAAGTTGATCTGAAAACATTTTTACTCTGATATTTTGATTATGTGAAAATTATACTGCTGATACAATTATTTGTTGTTCCTCAAATCCAAATACTTGGAATTAGAAATTAATACCTACCGTTTCTAACCGTAACTGTACTACAATCTTTTTAGTAAATTGTTTAGTCATTGACTACTGGGAATACTAGGTAAGTAAATTTTATTGTTATTTTTTTTCAAATAAGTGATTATTTAAATAAATTTTAAAAAAATATAAGTTTAAGAAATATTAATAACTGTTTTATTATGAAATTGTAAAAAAAAAAAAAATGGGAAAGGAATTGCTCATATTATTTTAGTTGCTGAAGAGAGAAAGATGAAGCCTCTACAAAACGTCCAAATAGAAATATATATTATCAATTTTATCAATATATATATATATTAGCCGATTTTACATTACGAGAAAAAATATCCACACTTTATCAATTTTATATGTCGCTTAGTGAAAATATCTAAATAAATACAAACATAATTTTTTTTTTATTAAATTAACTCCTTTAAACAATCACTTCTCCCCTCTTTTTTAATTACTGGACTGAAATAGAATTGATAAATTGCTTATTTTTCCCTAGAAATGCTTAATCGGCCATTTTGAAATATAGACTTTGATTTTACTTTATTTATCAACCTTTTATCGATTTTACTAAATCAATATTTGCGGTTGATATCAATACGATATTGAATATAATCTGATACGATAGTGAAACTCTATGCAATAAAGCATTACTTTACGTATAGTTATGGTGTCTTCAAGGATCGATAAGCTGTTATAATTTTAACTATTTTATTCAAATTATAACAGCGTTGCGAACGTATAACATTGTTGCTAACTAATTATTTTAGAGTTATAAAAATCTAAATAAAAATTCCATAAATCCCAACATATCTACACAAATAAAAAAAAAAGATATTTCTATGCAGACCTAGTCGCATGCAAACAATCTTTAGAATTATTTAATATCGATAATCATAAGGAAATCACAGTTGTAAAATACGCTAAATTTATTTTGGTTTATTATTTTCAATAATTTTTAGACGGTTACACAACGCCGAATTGCGTGAGCTGTATCCGGGTAATATAATTGAGGTAATTTCATCGCGGCGAATCAAATGGGCTTGTAAAGTTGTTGGGCTTAGTAACGAGAGAATTCCTAAAAGGTTAATATTTGCTGTGCCGAATGGTAAACGTCCGGGGGTAGACCGAAGCGAAGGTGGGAAGATTGCATTAAGGCCGATCTGAAGGGACTGGGTTTGGATGGCGAACGGTGGTGGGAGGTGTGTAACAAGCGATTGGTGGTGTCGGCATCGAACCTTCGGGTTCGCTAAGCCTTATTATTATTATTATTATTTTCAATAATTAACCATTATAATCGACCAATAAATTCAAAAACTTAACCCTCCTCTCCTCAAAACTCCTCTCCTCCTCTCCTCTCCGAAACTTATTTCGTAACTTATTAAATTTGGATTTAAAGTCAGATATCACTCGAGGATAATCCTCCTACATCGACATTACTATCCGCCTTTTCCTTTCAACAAGGCAACCAAAAAAAATTGCGTTACTATAGACTGTTGCGCCTAAACGAATGTACCGATTTCAATGAAACTTGGCTAAAGTCTTTTCGTTGATACCCTTTAAATTAATCTATATGACATACTTCAACGAAAAGAAGCTGGAAAAAAGTTACGAGGGATGGTAAAATTAGATTTCCGAATAACTTAAAAATTATACACTGTTTTGTTGAAATTGAATGGTTATTTAACATTTACTTTATTGCCTCTTATTTATATTTCTTTGTTAAGAGGAAGGTAATGTTACTTTAGATGCATAATTGTTTCAAAATAAAAAAAAAAAAAACATAGTGAAATAAGTTGCAGCGTTTTTTATATTATTTTAGCATTTTTTCCGAAAAAAAAAGTTTAAATTTTCTTGTTAGTGAGTATAAGACAGAGAAACTAGATGGAACTTTAAATACATTTAAAAGTATCCTTCTCTTCGATCGAACTTGTGTCGATTGATTCTTCAATTTCAAAAAAAAAAAAAGTGTCTTGGGTTCAATACTATTTAAAGAAAGCATTGTTTCTTGGTCAACAGTGGTGCAAGGAGATGTTTTGACAGAGATCATGCTCAACCGCCATGTTTTCCCCCTTAATTAATTATTTAGTTATGGGCACCCACTGTATCGAGGCTGAGTGTGCCACAGGAGGGTCTCACACGGCCAATGTAACAGAATAAATATTATTTCTGCCATGAGCCCAGATTCGAACTTGGGTCTTCGAGCATTGGAAACTCAGTACCCAACTAAACTAGATGCTACCTAACTCCTTTCTTCAATTTCACAAATCTGCTAAAAATAAAATGACAATAATTTAAATAACTACGATAATGATAAAAATAATACTTCCAGACAATCACGAAATAACTCATCGACTTGAATGAATAACTGCTCAGATAAGACCAAGCCTTTAAGAAATGATTTGAATTAATTTATCAGTTCACATTAGTGTCTCAATCTTTCACACTTTATGATTTTACTCTTTTATTTATTACGGTCTGTGACGTTCTCCTATTCATTGCTGTGGACAAGAAATGTTTTAATAAATCAAGACCTTAGAAGTTTATTCAAATCGTAAGATAAAATCATCTAGTGATAAAATAAATCATCTAGTGATAAAATCAAAGACCGTGGATACTAAATATAAAAGATACAAGACTAAATTTATTTTATATATATATATATATATATATATATATATATAGATAGATAGATAGATAGATAGAAGATTTAATTTATTTTAGTTTTCAAATTCCCATAAACAGTTCACCACAACTTTTAAAATATACAAGGAAAGTGCTCATTCTGTCCTTCACCAATTTTCATTGAAGTTTTTATAGTTAACTAGTTGGCCAGTGCGAATAATTCGTAGAAGATATTGTTTAATGAAGGGCCAGAAAAATAATATGCAAATAACTAAATTTTATCGCTTATGTGAGGAAGGAATAAATGTTTTCCTTAGTAGAATACAAAGTTAGCCAGGAAAAAAACGGTATTAGAATATTAAATGCAGTATCTTCGAAGATCAAGAAATGTTTATGTATATCAATTCTAATGAACTGTACCTATATTAATAGTGGTCCGATCTTTTATTTTTTTTTTCATAGGAAATACAGTAATCTTTCGTATTTAAAGGTTTTTCCAGTTGCAAAATACAAATCTCAACTGTGTTTCTCCTTATAAAAATATTTGAACAAACTTTCTCCTTCGGTCAGTACAAATAGTTTCAAATCTACAAATTTCTAATCGATTTCGATGTTTTTTGTTTTGTTTTGAAAGGCATATAGAATCCTTTCAAATAATCATGGGTACACTCTAATACAGAATGTATACTTTTTGAGTTATTGAAAATAAAGTTTCTTTTTCCTAATAATTTTTTTCCCTTATATTTCCGGGTATGTGATCCCTGATGATTTTCCCACCAAAGGGAGAAGATCTTCAAAATGAGGGCTCAATTGTTGAATTTGATGAAGAATTGACGAAGATATGGCATTGTGACAAAAAAACACCATTGAGAAGTAATATATAAAAAATCTACATTAAAAAAACACATGCTCAGATGTTATGTATAATCTTATCGATGAGTTGATACAAAAAAAAAAATATTTTTATTTCGAGTTTGAAAAAGGATATCAACTTTTTTCTTCCACTAAAACATCTGTTTTCAGAGTAAATTAGAGGAAAAGTGCAAACACAAAAAATAATTGCTTTTTGGCCCAGTCTGCTAAAGAACAGTGTGAAGAAAAAAAAGACATCCTCTTAACTATTGGCTTGACGAGGAATGTGAGCAGGAAATCCAGAAACGGAATGACAAAAGATTAATATGGATTAGTCGAAAGACACGGCTCAGGTACAAGGAGTACAAAGATGGCAGGATGCACACGAAGAGATCAGTTAGAAGCAAGAAGGAGGCATTAGCAGAGCAAACTCAGGGAATTGATCATTTTCAGCAATTTTTGGAGCTGCATCCATGGTCATCGTGATGAAGATTAGTACACCTTCGGTGATAGACCGATCGAACTGACAGCAATTTTTCTAGGACAGGCATGTCAGCACTTGCAGGGGGGTACAAAAAAATAAGCGTGAAATCGTGCCCAGGTGACCCAAGTTGACTAGATTACTAAAAGAGAACATGCTTATGAGATAAGCAGCATGAGATCATTATTAATTCTGAAGATGAGCCAATTTCTGAAGTAGATGCTCGATATCTAAGATAGCGGACCTACGGATTTTCTTCATCAGTATTTTTTTAATATTTAAGATAATTGTTTTAAGCTCCTGGACACGACCTAATTACATCCCAGATCCTAAAACTACTTCCTCGGAAAGCCATTCTATTCCTTACATATATATATAATGCTGTACTCCGATCAACAAATTTTCCCGACCCTTGGAAACTATCCATTATCAAAATGATACATACCCATCCTCTTACCGTCCTATCTCTCTTTTACCCATCATGGGAAAAGTCCTAGAAAAACTCATCCTAAAACGCCTGTACCCAATCCTAGATTCTAATCACATAATCCCAGATCACCTGTTTGGATTCCGCAGATCCCATTCCACTATCCAGCAATGCCATCGTGTGGTGGATGTTGTCTCCTCTGCATTAGAGCGCGGAATGTACTGCACGGGAGTCTTTCTCGATGTAGAACAGGCTTTTGATCGAGTCTGGCACCCGGGATTACTTTACAAACTCCGTAAATTCCTACATCCTACATACTTCCTCATTATCCGTTCCTATCTAACTGATAGATACTCAAAAGTCAATCACAATAATGCTTATTCATCCCTCTTTTCCCAGTCCGATGGTGTTCCTCAAGGTAGTATCCTTGGTCCTATCCTTTACACAGTTTATACAGCTGACATCCCAACCCATCCTAACACTGTTATTACCACGTATGCCGATGATACATGTGTCCTATCCGTTAATAATGACCCAACCATTGCATCCCAAACTCTTCAATCGCACATCACAAGCCTTGAAGAATGGTGTAAAAACAGGAGGATTAAAATAAATTCTAATAAATCCCATCAAATCACCTTTACCCTTCGACGTAAACCTATGACCTCATGTCCTACAGTATCCTTTAATAATACCCCACTTATCCCTGTTGAACAAATCCGATACCTTGGACTTCACTTGGACAAACGTCTAACTTGGAATTCTGAGACTGAACGACGGAGACTGAAACGACAAGAAACCGCTCGACGTTTCCGACTACTCCAACACTTACTAGACAAACGCTCTAAGCTTCCAGTAAATTACAAAAGACTTATATACATGACTACAATAAGACCTATTTGGACTTACGGAGTTGAGCTTTGGGGCTCCACTAAGCCATCAAATTCCTCTCGTATCCAATCCTTACAATCCAAAATCCTTCGGAAAATCCTCAATGCTCCTTACTTTGTCACCAATAAAATAATCCATAATGACCTTAATGTTCCTTATGTTTCCGATTTGGCCCAATCCAGATACCAATACTTCCATAATAAACTTCAGAACCATCCGAATCCACTCGTCTCTAACCTTGCTTCCTCTTCTATTCCTGATAACCCTCCGAGGCGTCTGAAAAGAAGATGGCCTCGAGATCTCTTATTATAAATACATTTTGTTTTTAGAGTGCTACCAGTGGGTAGTTTCTCAACAAGTCATTTCATGTTTTTATTTTCTGTTATCAAATTTACTTAATGTATTTAATTTTTTAATACAGTTGTAAATATCATGTGTAAATAAATAAAAAAAAAAAAAAAAGTTAATTGTTTTAAGAAACCTAATGATAAAACGAATACAAAAAATGCAATAACACGCAATAATCTTAACATCAGAAATAATGATATAAGAGGAAAAAATAAAAATCTAACAACCGATTATTTTAAACTATTAGAAAACGAAGAAAATATAAATAACCAATAAAAACGAAGCAGAAAACGGAATAAATATCACAAATTAAAATATTTATATTCCGATATTAACTAAAAAAAAACAAAAAGCTTTTGTAGAATACGATCATAATCATCTACAGTTTAAACTTAATAACAATGACAAATTACAACAACAGAAAAAACGATAAATAAAATTTAACAAAATTAAAGACACCCGGTGAGTCAAACAATATATAGGAGAAACGTCATAAAAATTAAAAAACAGAATAAAACAACATAGAACGAATATGACAAAAAAACTTAATAACTGTACTACATTGAGACAAAAAAACTGAGTTGGTTTGGGCATATTATGAGAATGACTGAAGACCGACGGCCTAAAAGAATACCTAAGCATGTACCATTGATGGTCACATCAAACGGCCCAATACTTCAGTAGACCACCTTTTTCTAAATTTTGTGATCAAATTATTATACGAATCAAGTGGAAAGCAAATGGTTTTTAATAACTAATTAAATAGCCAAAGTTTACCGATATCCAGATTGAAATAAAATACCGCGTTAAATAGTTAAAGTTTTATCGAAGTATGTTAATAATTTGATAAAAAGGGATCTAGACCATGAGCTAACAAACAATAATAATTTTTACCTTTGATAGATATTTTCGGTTTATTATTTTCAATAACGAACCATTATAATCGAACAAAAAAATAAAAAATTTGATCTCTTCTCAAAATTTGAGGTTTTACGTTTCAGGATACGTAGAATTCGAACAACGAATACAAATCTTTTGGTCCGTCGGCGCGTAAACTGTCATTTGCAGAGTTTTTGAATTTGAAATAATATATTTTGTTTTTATTATCAATAATGAACCATTGTAATCATCCAAAAAAAAAAAAATCAAAAACTTAACCCCTACCCCCTTAAAAGTTGATGTTATACGTTTAAGGATACGTAGATCTCGAAAATGGAATTTAAATAATTTTGTCCGCCCTCCGTCCGCGCATTTTCTCCGGAACTACTGGACCGATTTTTTTTTAAATCAGAGGTAACTCGAGGATGAGATCCTCCTTCATCGACATTTCTATCCGCCTTTTCCTTTCAAGATGGTGACCAAAAACCTGCGTTGCTATAGACTGCAGCTCCTAAGCGAATGTACCGATTTCAATGAAACCTCGCTAAAGTCTTCTTCTCGATGCCTTTTAAATTTATCTTTATAACATATTTCAAAGAAAAGAAGCTGGAAAAAATGTTACGAGGGATGGTAAACTTCGATTTCCGAATAACTAAAAAAAAACATACACTTTTTTGCTGATATTGTATAGTTAATTAATCGTTTACGAAATTTCCTAAACGACAAAAAAAATCGGACGATTAGGAGTAAAGATATGGTCTCAAGATGTTTTTTGTATGTTCTACTTCAAAGGTTATATCCTTCGTTTTGGTTATTGAATTTTGAATGTGTTACTGAAGTAATACTATTTTGTTTAGCAAATTACTAATATTAAAAAAAAAATGTTTACCAATAATTGGAATCACCTTTTATTCATTTTTCTTTATCACTAGGAAGGTAAAGTTACTTTATCTATATAATTTTTTGGAAATAGTAAACCATTATGTTTTAAACTTGGGCATAGACAACAATTAGTTTCGGTAGAGAGCCCTTTTTATCAAATTATTAACACCCGTCTAAAATTTCGTAAATGGTTTCATTTTATCCTAACTTACAACTTTTTTATCAACGAACATTCTAAGAAATGGGACGTTTTCAATCGGAAAATTTATCAATTTGATAAGGTACTAGAAAACTCATAAATGCCCATATTTTTCATCAATCTGCCGTTTGATCTATAAAACCTGGCTAGCTTGACATGTTGGAGTGGAGGTCATGCCAAACACGCCAATATTTTTGTAGGTCATTTTTTTTGTTGATTTGGTGATCGACTCAAATCTTAGGACTCAAGTGGAAAGAAAAATAGGTATTCAATAGAGGTTTAAAAGCTGTGTTTACCTATCTCCAGATTGAGGAGAATTTTCATAGATATAAATTTGTAAGTTACGATGATATGAAGCTATTCACGAAGTTTTAGGCGAGTTTTTAAATTTTTTTGAATAGGAGTCTGTACTGCGGACTAAACTATATAATGTGTGACTTAAAAAAAAAAAAATACAAAAATTCCAAATTTTTCTCGTAGAATTTAAAAAAGTTATGGGAAAATGAACGGGGACTTTCGAAAGTACTGGACTGATCACACACCTCCCCGGCCTTTCTAATGAAAGGTAAGTAATACGCTCCATGGACAGAGAGAGTGACCGTGGGAAATCCAATCCTAGCACTAAATATAGTTATTTATGATTAAATAAAAAAAAACTTAAATTATTACACAAAGGGTTAAGTTATTGATTTTTTTGCAATTACAATGGTTTATTTTTGAAAATAATAAACCAATATTATTGAAATTACAAATTCTTTAGGCACGTTTTGCACTTCTTTGTGGAGAGTGAATTAAATTGATACATCACATTTTAACGCTCGGAGAAATGGTTTAAAATATATCTCACAAACTAAAAATACTTTATGCAAGGAAATTGTTCTGCATTTCCTCCTCCTAAACGCGACGCCATGTTAGGGAGGCGAAAAGGAAAAAATACTGTTGAAAACCAAATGATAACGAGGTTAGTTGAATAAATGCGTTAAAATATTTCTATTCGATGCTAAAAATCGGACCTGATTACTGTAAAAGAGGGAAATCTTCAGTATTCTGTCTTCTTTGTAATGAACTACGATATTATTCAAAATTGAATCTTAACCTAACACCATGATAGAGAGTAGGAGAGGGAATAAGATAGTGTCCGAATCCAAATGATAATAATTAGTACAAAAGCTAATATTATTACAACATTACAACGTATCTATACATTTCAGAGCCCCCTGAGCCGAAAAACAACGTTAGACTGTTGTTTTTTTTTTTTAAGATAATGATATTCCCACAAAACTATATAAAAATAGTTCATTTCGGACAACTATTAACGAAGTTACAGCTATTCAATATCCAATGTAAGATTAAGATTACATTTCCTGGTGTCAGAAAGGAATGAATGAAAGGAAAAAGATACCTAAGTGAAAGTAAGAAATTCTGTTGCCCGCATCACACAAGCTTCACTATTTCCTCTACTTTTAACAGAAATTATTGTTTGACAAAATTAGGCTATGGCAAAAAGTTTTTGATCAGAAATATTACAGGGTTTTGAAATATTTACACTGATCTATCTTAAGCCGATTTACATTGCTTTAGTTTATGGAATAAATCGTAAACAAATATTTTCTTTCATCTATTTTCAAAAAAAATCTAATTCAATTTTTTTTGTTTTTGTTTTTTGATGGACGTTTTTTGGATGGACTGTAGATTTATATCTCGTCAAGAGATAAAAACTTTTCTGAAATAGTTAAGAAAGTCGTGTGAGTGGACACATCTGATTTTTTCCAAAGTAATTATCTGGTAGTGCTCGAAATAAAAATTCGGTGTAAAGAAAAAGATTGTTGTAAGAGCAGGTTTGCCAACATGAAAAGGTGTGTCTTTGTAGTTGGACCTTGATCTACAGGAAGTAGGGACATGTAAGCACGGCGGATGTCACGTGAGAACTCTCGCCCTTGATTCAGCTCCTAAGAAGATCTGCTGTTTATTTCATCACGGTTTAGCTCAGCTGAATATTTTAATAAACTTTTGTGCTCTCAAAGTTATAATTTTATTTAAAATAATCATACCAGTTTCGGCCGACTTCAGTTTGCAGTTATAAAAAAACAACAATGTTTTGAGATGATGTCTGCTGCATTATATTAAAATTTCAGAAAAAGATCGGTACACATTCACTAATTTTAACATTGCAGTGAGCCTCATCCACTACTCCTTTTATTTATTTTATTATTTACCAAGAGTTTTTGTCCATTTAGAAGTATATTAATGATATAAGTTAAGTCCCCCTCCTACCATAACTAAAATACATACCTAAGAATGTAAAATACAATAAACGAATTTACGATTGATTTTTATCCTCATGCACCCTACTTTGTCACAAATATAATCATCCATAACGATCTTAATGTACCATATATTCCAGACACCGGTCTTTCCATAGTAAACTTCGGAACCATCCGAGCTCTCCTGTTTCTAACCTTGCTTCCTCTTCTATTCCTGACAACCCCCCGAGGCATCTGAAAAGAAGATGGCTTCGGGACTTTTAAATATAGAACTATAATTAGAGTGCAACCAATGGGTAATTTCTCTTCATGTTGTACATGTCATGTTACTGTTTTCAGATTTACTTATTGTATTTGTCATGTAATAAAGTTGTAAATTTCAATAAATATATATTTTTAAATTTGTTTTAATAAAAAGAAAATAATTGAAAGATCACTACTAATTATTCCTATGCCTTATATTTTCAGCCATATAATTAAAATCAATAGTACAATTATTTCATCCATAATCGAGCTGAAAGGAAATCGAACAGGCCATTCTTTACAGAAGGAGCATGCTTAAATTTACCACTCCTTTCACCTACATACCTTTCCAATTCTTCACTTTTTTCCACAATTTATTTTATTCAAAGATTTAAATGTTTCCACTACTTTTCTTTTAAGTATTAATTAATAAAATTTAAGTAAAATTTTAAAAATAAATATCAAAACGCACAGACAACCAAATCATAAGATAAACTAACTTCATTGACTGAATGAAGATCAAAACAATCAAGAAGCAGAAACTAAAAAATACAATATCGTTCGAAATTTGAGGACTGGGAAGGGGAATATGTTACAAAAAAGAAAAGTTTTTATATTTTTTGGGGGGAAACTTTTATATTTCTGTTCAAACATGTAAAAAATGAAAATGCTATACGAACCAGCATGGGAGGGCTTTTTGTGGCTAAACAAGGTAGTTTTATTTTACATTTTATATTTATTTTTTTATAACTCCGGAAGGTCGCATCCAAAGGGAAAACTTAAAGTTCATTAATTAAAGAAAGTTAAATTTTGCGTCAAATGAGTACCTAAACTTAATAATTTGGTTATATGGTATGGTCGTCTACTACACTCACGATGACTTTAACCAGATATGTCAAAAACTAAACATATTAATACAAATGGCTGCGGCTTGTAAATGAGTTCTCTATCTTAAAGACCTCATAGAATGTACGTCAATATAATAATAGTTCCTTTCCTTGATCTCCTCTACTTTACCTCAATATCGTCCACCCATTGTTTCCGACAGTCAATAATCTCGGAGTAGTCTTTGAGCAGAACCTCTCTTGGAATAACCACATTTCCCAGAAAATCCAGAATTATCATTAAACAATTCCTACGACTCTGTGATTCTATTCCAAAAAACACCAGACAGCTCCTTGTAACTTCTCTTGTTTTCCCTATGTTGACTACGATTGCTTGGTGTATGGAGGGCTCCTTGGTGTAGGAGAGATTGAAGAGAATCATGAATTTCTTCATACGATTCATCTTTGGACTCCCCAAACGTTCTCATGTTTCTGTTTAAACACCGAGGTGAAGTTCCTCTACCCACTTTCTTAATACCAGATCTCAACCAGTAGATCTATACACCCCCTCCCAATCCTTCGTCATTCGTGCTATCTCCTTTTGGAACTTCGTACCTATGTCAAATTACTTCCACAAATTCCTTCAAACAACTCCTGTTCCTCTACCTACACATTTATCTTCTGCAAGCTTGTAAGAATTTTTAGGTTATGTAATTACAATTACTCACCAACAGCTAATTGATAAGAGCCTTTTCATGTTAATATTTTTTGTATATATTTGTATTTTATTCGGATTCCCTGTATATATTTGTATTATATCTACATACCAGACTGATGTATATATGTTTTTAACTCTGCTGTTATTTTAAGGAGACTTGAGTCCCAGAATAAAATTATTTTCCATTTTAATTCAATATAATCAAATTTCAATCAAATAGGTCAATTATACCTCTCAAATTGTTGAGTCACTTCTTCATGAAATTCTGTTTCTTTTAGCACATCTTTTGTCAAAATCCATCGGTACGGAGCATATTCTAAACAAAAATAATTCCGTACAATAAAAAGCCATGCAGTTGAAAATTGAAAATCATAGGCACCTTCATAACCAACCGTCAGCAATTAGAAGATTACTAATTTCGAGAGATGTAATCCGTCTTCATTAAAAAACATTGGTACTCAGATTTGATGCCCTTCAACTTTTATTCTTTGAGCTTTTTTAGAATGCTGGTTATGGTTAGAGTTTCTCAGGCTCTAGGTAAATCCTAAATATAAATAAGATTAAGGGTAGGGTTGGTGGGTGGATGTTTATTCGGTATTTTTTTTTTAGGTTTATGGGCTTGAAACCTCTATCTACCCAACTGAGGACAGGAAGGGCGGGTAGACAAAGAGGCTAACAATGTATTATATTCAAGGTGAGGTCGATAGTATTCTGTGCTTACAAGACGTCCAGAAAATTCTCCAATTGGACATTTGTTATTTTTATTTATGATATGAAATAAAAGAAGAGAAACATTACAGCACTAATCGATTGCAGTCCTTCATAAAGGCACATGGTGATGATCCCATACTGACATGAAACGTTTCCTAGCTTTAATACACTAATTTGAGACAATATCTTTCGCCATAAATGAACTGTTTATTTAACTTAGATAATTACCGATTAATTCAATGCAAAATTGACAACATTTTCTTTAAATGCAAGTAGAGTTTGTCTTTTTTAAAATCATTTAAAGGGAGCCATTTAACTAGGCTAAGTACTGTTTTTCAATAAATAATAGATTATTCAAGTTTTTTTTTTTCCATCCTCCAACTAAACTATAGATGCTCTAATTTTAGAAAAACTTCCTTATTTAATAAACTTAATGCGTATGCTAATCATGTTGAAGTTTGTCACAGAATAAGGTGGAATTCATCTCAAGTACTGAAAAAAAAAACATTGTGATCTGATATCTTGTCACCTGTTTTCTGAAAAAATGACTACAATAAATTATCCCAAAGTTTTACTTTTTTTTTTTCCATGACCTGAGGTGTATTATAATAAACATAAATAATAGAATAAGGCTGTGTCTAAGATGTTTATTTTAATTTTTAAATTAAATTTTTTTTCTAATTATATTTATTTAAACATATATTTTTCTCCTTGTTCTATTTTATTTTGTTTTTATTTTTATGTATTGTACTGTTATTATTTTATTTGTTGATGTTTCTGTAAACATAGTTTGAATATGCCCTCTGAACTCTTTTATTAAAGTCCTTAAATGAGACATATAGAATATTTTTCGATAAACAAGTTTTAAAAAAAACCTAAATGAATAAAATCAGTTTTTATTTATTAAAAACGATATAAAAATACTGATTTTTAAAATTTTCATCATCTAAAGTAATAATGTACTATTTTTATTTCAGATCTCTATTACGAAAATTGATCCTTATTGTACCAAGGAATCAACTGAATTGTCCTATGAATCCTAATATTTACGTTTTCATGAAAACCACTCAAGAAATTGTAGAGTTTCATTTCTACAGTAATGTTGATAATTAATTACAAGGTATTACCTTAAATTAATGTTGTCCATCTTTTGTAGCATGAGGATTTTCATTTGCCTGATTATGGCTATTTTTGAAATAATATATCCCATTCTTTTAAAAGACGAGAATTTATTTAAGGTTGTGGAAATCAGTCATTATTTCGTGGTTATGTTTCTTTTACAACCTAGAAGTATTAACAATCAGCCTGTAGCTGCTGAACATTTTTAATTTTAAATATTAATTGCTGAGTTTTTTTAATTGTTTTTCAAATGGGGTGAGGGGACAGCTCCCCATCTCTCCCCCTTGTGTACCGACATGTTCAAATGAGAGAACGATTTGCCTGATTGTTTCAACAATACTTGCAAGTGCATGGTATTAGTTAATAATTGTGGGTAATTTTTATAATTAACTAACTAAGTAAAACTACATATTTAAACTATCGTTTCATTATTGCAAATATATACAAAAATAATTGATTGGTACCTGACCTGTTCCATGCTAAGCCATGTTCTCCTTTAGTAACGTTTAATAATTACTTGACTAATTAACTATTGCATGGTCTGTTTAGTGTAGACCCGTTAGACGTTGAACTCGGAAGAACTGTTATCATTAAGACTTTAGAGTTTTTATAGTTTTATTTTATTTCTCTATAAAGTGTATATCTTATTAGGTTGTTTTAAAAGTCCTTGTGAACGGACAAAACCCTTAATTTCAGATCTCGTAATTAATCCTATAAGAACGTTTTTGTTGCTACTATTTATGTCAAGGTTTACTTTGACTAATCTTTCAATTAATTGTGAATTAAGTAGGGTTTATGGGAACATTTAAATTTTAAACGTGCAATGTCAGAAGGAAAAATTGGGATTCGCAGTAGTTTGAGACATTACTGGAAAAAATGGCTGACATAGTAGTCAGTTCGATTAGGTTGTTACAAAAGTCCATGTGCATGAATACAACTTATAAGAATGTTTTGGTTCCTACTATTTAGATAAATGTGTAAAAAAAAAATAATACCTGTACCACTACAACCCATGAAAGGTCTTAGGTTCAGTACTATTTCTTTATTAGGGAAAGTACTGTTTCTTAGTCAACAGTTGTGCAAGGTGATTTGACTGAGATCAGGCTCAACCGCCGAGTTCCCCTCCCCAATTAAGGATGCACACTTTATAGAGGCTGGGTGTGCCCAAGGAAGATGTCTTGCCAGTTAGGTCAATGTATACTTTGACCAATCCTTAATAATTCCATGTGACTTGAATTACTCAAATACTGGCCTTTTTAAAGTACCAAAGAATTTAATTACTACTTCAGTTGATGTCAAAAGATTAACTGAAGTAATGATTGAATTCCAAATAGTGATGCAAGTTGAGTAAAATACTAGAAAATCAGATCAGGTAGCCTATGGTTGTTAATGATGACGTTCTTCATGAATGTTTAAACCAGGACCCAAATGTAACTACTCGAGATTTATCGAACGTAGTAGTGGCTTTTAATGCCACAGTGGGTAGTCATCTTAAAAACCTGGGAGTACGGAATTTAAGATCAAGGTCCAACCCACATGACTTGATAGAGACCCAAGTCCAGCAGCGAGTTGATATGTGCAAAATTCCACAAAACTATTATATAAAACTTTACATATTTACTCCGAGGAACGCTTTTTAAGAACTGTACGTTCTTATCGACATAGTTTAATGATACGTAGAATAATGGCATGACACACTTAGTCGCGTGTAGTAAGAGCTGTTGAAGGAAGTTAATTCGACTGTTCTACATATCATAGGTGATAAATAGTCAGGAAGCAGTCATTTTTAAGGTTTTATTGGTAGTTAGGGACGATTAGGGTGACGATGTTTCAACCCAAGCATGTGGGTCTTTATCAGGGTGTATTTCGAGCACTGAAGGTGTGAGTGTTTGAACTCAGTGACCATTCATCACCTGTAGTAAGAACAAGTAACAAACCTTCCAGGGAAGAAAATTAAAAATAATTAATTTTGGTTTATTATTTTCAATAATAAACCATTGCGATTGAACAAAAAATTCAAAAACTCAACCCCCCCTCAAAGTTTCAGTTCAGGATACACAGAATTCAAAAAACAAAGAAAAAATTTTTTGTCCGTTCGCCGTCCCCGCATTTTCTCCGAAACTACAGGACCGATATATTTCAAATTTGGATTTAAAATTAGAGGTCACCCGAGGATGATCCTCCTTCATCAACATTTCTACCCGCCTTTTCCTGCGTTGCTATAGACTGTAGTGCCTAAACGAATGTACCCATTTCAATGAAACTTCGCTAAAGTCTTCTTCTCGAGGCCCTTTAAATTTATCTATACAACATACTTAAACGAAAAGAAGCTTGAAAAAATGTTACAAGGGATTAAAATAAGAGGGGTAAAATTGCATTCCGAATAACTCAACAAGTATACAATTTTTGTTGATATTCTATGGTTATTTAAACGTTTACGAAATTTCCTAAAAAAAAAATAATAAAAAAAACGTTAAAATCTACTTACAAATATATTCTACTGCAAAGGTTATATCCTTTGTTGTTTTTTTTTTAATTTATACCGTGTTACTGAAGTAATGCTAATTTTTTAAAGCAAATTACTAATGATTAAAAAACATGTTTAATCCAATAATTGGAATCACCTTTTATTTCTTTTTCTTTGTCACTAGGAAGATAAAGTTACTTTAGATGTATAATTGTTTGAAAATATTAAACCATTGTGAAATAATTTGCAGCGTTTACTATTTGTAATTTTAAAAAATAGATTTAATATAGTATAGTGATTTAAAATAATTAAATTAGAAATTAAAAGGTGCAATAGAAAATTTTTACAGAAGCTTATGGGCGAAGTTGATTAATAAGGACCGAAATCAACAATCATTATTATTGATTTAAGATATTGAAAAATTAGTTATTTATTTTAATTTTGAAAAATAATATTTATAAAAAATACATAAATCTGCAAACAATTTATTAAAAAATACTATGATAAAAATAAAATAATCATAAGGTATATAAATAGATGATATATAAAATAAGATTACAAAAATAATTGTTTTGTTTTTTATCTTGAAAATGGCTTAAAGGCGGTAAATGAAAAAAAATAAATAAGACTGATGAAGGCTGTAAATAATAACGAAGACAACGTTTCCTCTATAGTTTCTCATCTCCTAATAAATCTCAGCCATACCTTTAAATAACGTAGCCTTATAAAACTGTTGTTTGTTTAATAGGGTCTAACATTATTAAGGATACTAGGGCAGGGAAAATTCTGTTATCTTACAGGTTATCCTTGGTGAGAAGATTTGAAGAAAATTGTTCTTCGTGTCTTCCAAAGCTAAACCTGTGGAGCTTCTGGCCCGCGAATGTAGAGGAGCTACTCCAACAAGGTCGGTGACCATGGCCCAAAAACTGTACCGAATTTGTGTCATGGGTCTCCAAACTTTTTGGCCAGAGGGCCACACCAAACACATTGAGATATCCACTAATTTAAGTCCAGCGAACCATCGCGGAAAAATATCAATGTTTAAAATCATTGAAAGTCAAACATCGATTTTAGCGATATGTCAGCATAATGACGTTTTTTATTTATTTCCTGAAATAATAATTTAGGTACTTTCCATAAAGGCGAAAGATTTATTCGTTTTAAAAGGAGACCAAAGATAGTACCTGAATCTCCCCAAGCGAAAGAAGAGCAAGTTAGAATCTATCCAGAGGACGGCTCTGCTGCTGACACCAGAGTATATAAGACAGTGTCTCACGAGGCAGTGCAGATCTTAGCAGGGGAGATACCTCTTGATCTCCTCCTGCAAGAAGACTTGATCAAATATGCCTATAGAAAGGAAGGCTTGCCAGAATTTCGGGAGAACCTTCGAGTGAGGATTGAGGAACGGGCCAATAGATGGAAATTAGTATTGGGAAAAGCTACCATCGAAGAGTTGGACAGGTGGTGGATCATTACCGCTAAGGGGGCTACCCCAAGGAAGTATTTTCCCACCATAATATCTCGACTAGCAGCGAGACGAATTAAACCAGATTATTGAGTCTCCTAATTCCTCACTTGACATGGGGGTATGGGGCGCAGGCGGGTCGTCTACGGAAGGAGGGGGGAGGGCTCTCGGGCTGAAGCCCCTCCCAAAATGGTAAAATATAACTATGTTTTGTGAAAAAAATTATCTCTAAAAGTATCGTTATTCGCCTAATTACAGTTAATAGGAATTAAAAAATCACTTAAAGACCGCTTCATATAGGTTGTTAGTTTCTTTCTTTCTTCCGAAGATAAAAAAAAAAAACCTTCGGGCTGAAGCTCCCCCAAAATTAAATCATGGGTCCGTTAGTGGCTTGAGGCCATGTTAATGAGGTGCACAAGTATCTACAGTACCAACGAAGGAGATTTGCCTCTTCTCGTCGCTGCAGTTAACCACTCATACTACGAGGCATTCGTGTATGGGTGAAAAGAACATGTGTGTCCGCGCACACACACACACACACAAAATGTCGTGTTTTAAACTTTATAATTATATCACATGTGTATACCTAATATCCTGTAAGAACTTGAAGTAAAAATAATTAATGTTATCCTCATTATTTTTTTTTTTTTTGTGTACAAAAATACCTCTTTAAAATAAAATATCGATATACCACTTTAAAAGAAATGTATTTCTTGAAAAAGATTTTTCTAAATAATTGTACTCTATTAAGTGGGTCTAGGAGAATATTTTAAATTTTTTGTGAGGTTAAATATCAGGTAATGAGGTTAAAAATCTAGTAATAAACTCTAACATTTTTAGGAGGAGGTGGACGAGGCACTCCAGAAGTTGCTCGCATCTAGATGGAGCCAAACTTAGCTACGTCACTGATGAGTTAAGTTTCAAGTCTACGTAACATTTTGAGGTTAATAACTTGTAGCAGCTTCAGTCGAGATAAATATCTGTGATAGTTGATGACTTATATTATAATTATTCAAATAATCCTTTTGAAATGCAAATTTTACAAAACCAACCCTTAGTAAAAAAGGTTGTACTTTTTATTTTATTTTTTTCTCGGTACCCCCTACCTCGCTATTTCTTGGGTTGTTCTAGACGTTCACCTCAAATAAATATATAATTATTCAGACCCTTTTTCTTTTATATTTGGTTGACAAGTTTTTTAATATATACTATTGTGAATAACGTCCCCAAAGGCTCTGCAACCAATACATTAGTTGCATTGACTCGTTTTTTAGAAATAGGTTTTCTGGTTTTTCTTAGCCGATTTGGCGAAGAGGTTTATTTTCATCAAATTTGTGAAAAATGAGATATATTTTTATAAATTATTTCAGTTGTGATATGAGCTTTTTTAGAAAAAAAATCATCCAATAAAGTTGTGGTAATCTAGTGGTTGAGTGATTCATTAAATATATATATATATATATATATATATATATATATATATATATATATATATATTTTGAAATTGATAAGTAATTAAAGAAACTTTCGTGGGCTGGTTTGGATGTGCTCGTGGACCGTAGTTCAGAGACCCCTGAATTATGCGATTTGATTATCATAATTGTTACTTCCCAGCTTGAAGAACTGGGGGCAATAAGTTTGAGGATAACTGGATCTTGTAGATGCCTGAGAGGATGCCTGGACTATTCAGAGTGGAAAAGGACGCGGCTCGCTGGCCAAGGGAAAGTGGAGAGCACTTTTCCACCTCCCTATATCTGATTAGTGCGTCCTGTGTCCATTTAGCGCAATGCTAAAGTCAAGTAACTGGAGGATAGGTGAACATAATAGTAATATACTGCAATTCACACAAAATTTCCCTAACTCATACCTGAATAAATAAACTTTATTTTAAAACAGGGGCACACAATACTCTTTCCGATTACACATCTACGCTCTAAGAAATATTCCCATGCACTAGTGAGAAAGTGTTGAAATAATGGAAACAAATTACATTTTAAAAATTTGTAAAAAAAAAACACTACAAAGTCCGGAAATAGATCGGCATAAAAGCTTCTCTCTTTCAAATCCCTCAAAATCCCAAGAAACCTCAAAGCAGAAAGAATAATGTCACCTTTAATAGGTTGCTAGAAAAGTCCTTGTGCATGAATAAAACCCTTAATTCCGATATTATTGTTCCTACTATTTATGCCAATGTTTACTTTGACTAATCCTTTAATTCCTTGTTACTTGAGTTGTGTTTATGGAAAATTTTTTTTTTTTTTTGTTCAATTCTTCATCCGCACCTGCCATGGTAGTGACAATTTGTTGTTAAGTAGACAATGGCATGATAGGCACGACGAAGAATAGAACCCAGCAGCACCTCTTCCCTGGTCTGTTTACATCCTAAAATCAGAGAAAATGAGATCTCTGATCCAGCTCCTTTTCAGTCGCCTCCTGATGAGCATGTCAGCCGTGGCCATGTCGTTGATAAGTCCTTTGTGATGTCCGTGTAGTTTAAGATGAAATCGGGAGTAAAGAGTACGTATATGCTGGTCAATGGTTGGTTGTCTTAGGTCGGTATGTAAAGTCTTGTTGTTAACATACCAGGGAGCTGCAGTTATAAGTCTTAAAATTTTAGATTGAAAAGATTGTAGTTTTTGTAAGTTAGTCTTTTTTTCTGAACCGTAAATCTGTGAGGCGTATGTCCAAATGGGTTTGAGCAGGTAAGTGTATGTATTTAGTTTTTGTCTAATTTATCAATTTTTATTTAGAAAACAGTGAGTATAGTATTTTCAGTAACTTGTTTAAAGTCTTTCTTTTCAGAGGGTTTATGGGAACATTTAAATTTTTAAAACGCACATGCAATGTCAGAGGGAAAAATTGGGATTATTGGTATTTTGAGATATTACTGAAAAAAGATTTAAGCGCAAAGGTAGCCGCCGAAGAAATATTTGTCATAAAATAAGTCAGCTATCCATCAAAAGCTGCACTTTGGTTCAGACATTACAAAAATTGGAATATGAGCCTTGCAGATGAATTCAGATCATGTCACTCATTGGTCGTTGAAGATTTATTTTGAATGAGTGAACCAGGGCCCTTTTGAAACTACTCGTGATATATTGGCCGTAGTAGAGAGGGTTTTAACGGCACAGTTGCTCACCATCTTTGAAAACTGGGCGTAAGACCAAGGTTCGACCCACATGGCCTGACAGATGTCCGAGTCCAGCAGTGAGTTGATATTTACAAAAGTTCAAAATCCGATTCAGATTCTGGAATAAAATTATCACAAGTGACGAAAAGTGGATATTTTTAAAAAAAATCTAGTATATATAAGTATTGGATAAGGTCCGCTGAAGCGGCACAATAGGAGGTTCGTGAAGATCGGTTTGGTACAAGTCAGAGCAATCCATTAGGAAGTCTCGAAACATCAATCAATTCCTCACTAATAGGTAAGAGACGTGCTTACATTTAATTGGTGAAGTCGTCGAGGGTGGAGTGGCCGAATGGGCCAATGCGTGTGCACTGTACATTGCTCGGCAACCCGGATCAAAGATAATTTGATAAAATAATTACGTTTACGTTACGTTTACATGAGTTCGCGTCCTGGTGCTCGGGAGAGTGGGAGGGATGGAGGAATGGGGTTTTTCTGGCATTAATTCTTCGCCCTCACCCCTTGGTCTGGAAAAATTATATCCTAAAAGGCGAGGAAGGGGATGGCAAAATAAAAAAAAAAGTTGCTGAAGTCCTTCACTATAATCTAAAAAGATAACATATCGAGATTGGTTAAGTATGTAGCTCGGATCACTCATCGAAACAATTATGAAAAAAAAATTATATTTCTATTTTCTGGGGGATTTCAACCTCAAAGCTCAATTTCAACCTCCCCTTGAATGGTGCTGACCCATCATAAAGACTGCTTTAATTATTTTTTAATTTTCCCGGTAAGTGGAACCTTCTAAAAGTTTTTTAGGTAGAACTATACAAGTGTCACTCCAGCTTAAGAAGCAGGCCAAGATCTCATGATAACAGCTATTACAGGAACAATAATTTTGTTTCCTACAACTCCAGAACGGTGAATCCAAAGGAAAACGGCACTCATTAAAGATCGTTAAATTTTGCCAACTTTTAGCGATATGTAATTTCTTTAATATTATTTTTCTTGACATATCTTTAAATTAAGTATATGTATATGCGCTATCATTTAAACAGAGTGTTATTGTGATTGTATTTAGGTCAGATCACTCACGTGGAATAAACAAATTATTTTTCTATTTTGGAAAATGTCAACCCACCCAAATAATAGGCAAAAAAGAGACTAAGGCGCAGACTTTCCATTTTGGTTGGGGGGGGACCTCCAAAAAAGTCTCGAGAGTTTATATTATGTATAAACATTATGATTAATAATCAAAATAATTATTGTAAAACGAACAATAAAATGCATGTAAGTATACCTTTATATTATCTTCATTTAAAGATTCCCAGATGAACTCCCTAATTTTCCGATACTTCGAATTTGCTGCGGGAAATGTGATAAACTCTTCACGTAAAAATGTAAGAGTGCACATGAATGAGTCATGAAATCATAAGATATGTTGCTGCATTTTTCAATAGTAGAAACATTAGGCGTGGTAAAATACTGCCTACTTCTAGGCCTTAGCTTAGTAATCTAGTCGACTTTTCCTATTACCTTAATTGATTAATAGTTTACATATTTCATTCATTCATGTAAATTAATTTGATTTTTTTTCCTTCTAAATATTGGGGAGGGGAGATGAAACTATATTCTCATCCTCTTTATTTTTATTGGAGGGGTGGAGGAGCGAAGCCTCCTCCTAAGTGTATAGATAGTTTTTTTTTACGAAATCAACAGAACTTGTAACAATAATATTTCTGTAAAACCTTTACTTGAACAGTTGTAAAAGATAAATAATTGCGAAATAACATACAAATATTTGAAAAAAAACGATTCTAATTATACTTGCAATGATTAAAAATAAAAGTTTAAAGATTCATTTCAAGCCCTGGTAAAAAATAAATAAACAAAATATTTTAAGAGAGGTATCAACAATGGAGAAGGACAAATGATAACGAAATTTAATTTTTAAATAATTATTAATTCTTGATAAATGTACTGAAAACTGACCTGCGTAACTGTAGGCGGGACAGCAGATGGAGCTGGAGTGAACGACTGCGCGGTACAAACGTGAGAAAGGAATGTTGGCGAACTGCTGCCGTCGCGCGGCAGTGTTGCTACAAGCGGCGCTGGGGCTCGACTGAGCCCGCTTCAGGAAGGTGGAGGGGCTCAGCCTTCAATTCACTTCTCAGCTTGCAATCGTATCATCAAATTGAACGGTCGGTCGACTTCGAGTACCGGCCATTTATATTAAAAAAAAAAACATCACACAACTTTCACTTACCACCCTCTTCTTAGAAGAAATTTTCAGTTAAAGGAAAAGTAAAAGTAAAAAATATAGTATATTTATTTATTTTCATTGTGGGTAATTATATTTATTCAAATACCCTTATGTATACAAATTTTAATATTTATGTCGTTGTAATCTATACAATTGAATAATACCAACGATATCATTTATGAAAACCGCAAATGTATATGCACAAGTGGATCGGAGGGAGCTTTCGGGCTGAAGCCTTTCCCCCTCCCTCCTCCCAAAATGGTAAAATATAACCATGTTTTATAGAAAAAAATATTAAAAACTATCTCTATAAGTATTATTGTTCGTGTAACTATATAGAACTCAAGAACCACTTGAACACTATTTCATAATGATGAAGAGATGGTTGACCGTTGAAATAATATGAGAAGGAGTTAGTCGAGGGTGCGGTCAAATAAATAAAAAATTAAAATATATTAATTATTTTAATTTTTGCCGACGTTTCGACCCACTTTGCAGGTCGTCTTCAGGGCTACAAAAGATACAAAACATGTTGAAAATAAAAACTAAATATAAGTATATATAAAATAAGAAGAAGTTGTTAGATACAGAAATAAAAGATGGTATCAGAGATATAGTGGGCGACAATGTAGTTAAATATTAAGAAATATATATGTAGAAGATACAAATAAATTGAAAATAAGTAGGAATAAAAATAAAAATAAAGGAGAATATGACATGTTACAGCAATTTTTTCGTCAAAATCAGCTAACCGGAAGTGACACTTTATGTCATCTATTTAACATATTTTGACGATTTTCTCGAAAACGGCTCGAACAATTTTGTGTAAATTCATCATATCAGTGTGAAATTAAGCAGTTTTTAATATAATGTAGGTTTTATTCTCTAATAGGGCTAATGTTGCCCAAAATCGTTCTTGGTCTTGCACTTTGCAAATAATGCAGACATTATTATGTACATATACGCACTAGCGAATCCAGGATTTAATTTTGGGGGAGACTTCAGCCCGAAAGCTTTTTTTTCCATATATATAACGATAATTAGATTTTTTAAAAAAGGAAATAAATTAACTACCTATATGAAATAGTGTTTATGAGAAGGAGTTAGTCGAGGATGCGTTACATGTCAGACATATAAACACCATAAATATGAATTTCACTTTCCTACGACTTTTTGTTTTTGAGCTAACACAGACCATTTTGTTGGTTATTTGGAATCGAACCAGTATTAGCTATGATACAACTTATTCTATTTGTTACTCATTTATTAACTTATTACTTTCCTATCTATACTAGGTAAGGAAATTATTGCAATAGGGTCAAATTTCCGATATGCGGTTTTCGACGGATCTTTGTTTCAGAGCTCCCTGAGTCCTCAAGCCATATAATAATCGTTCATTTTGGACAATTATTAACGAAGTTACAGCTATTCAATTTCCAATGTAAGATTACGAGTTCATATCCTGGTGTCAGAAAGGGGTGGATGAGAGAATAAAGATGATTGTGTGAATGTAAGAAAATCTGTTGCCCGCATCACACAACCTTCACTATTTCCTCCACTTTTAACAGAAATGATTGTTGGACAATACTAAGCTATGGCAAAAAGTTTTTGATCAGCAATATTAGTGAGTATTGAAATTTTTACACTGATCTACCTTAAGCCGGTTTACATTGCTTTATTTTATCAAATAAATCGTACTCAAATCTTTTGTTTGATCAATTTTCAGGAAAATAAATCTAGTTCAATTCATTTTTGTTTCTTTATGGACATATGTAAAGATATAAAAACATTTATGAAATAGATAGGAAAGTCGTGTGAATGAACACACCAGATATTTTTACACAGCCTGAGACGAATCTCAATTTTTTATATAATAAACCTCAATGTAATTAACCTGGACTTAAAAAATATTAAACGAAGAGGTTTTTCTAAAAGTGGGGTAACTGTATAGCAGTTGGAGGATGATTGAAAAAAAATCGCGAATCATTTATAATTTTCTTAAAAACAGAACTTAGATTAAAGTATATATTACTCACATCTAACAATTACCAACCATCACAGATTTTAACTAAAGACGGACAGACCAAATCACTATACCTGCTCTCGATACGGCTAAGAAAAAATGTATAAAAATATAATCTATTGGTACAAATCAGTAAACAACTCACCGAGAGACCTAAACATGAATGTTAGGCTCTGGATGGCAAATGGAGGCTCTGTGCAAGCTCATATGAATCCATTCAACACATTACTGGAGGCTGCGAGGCTCTTGCAGGTACAGAATACCTAAAATGAAATGACGATGTTGCCAAGGTCTATCACCAGGCGATGGGTCTGAAAAGTAAATTATTAAACGATTCGGCGCCCTACTAAAAATGCCGCCCTAAAGTTCTCTGCCAGAAAGAAGGTATAAAATTATATTGGAATCAATCGTTTATAACAGACCATCTCTTGACTCACAACAGACCTGATAGGGTGTTAATTGACGGAAATATTAGGGGGCACTGTGATCTCCAGCAACGGTCTGGTACCCGTGTCTACTGTTGAAGCTACTCACAGGCTGGACCTCCCAACTCATGAAATAAATGAAGCTCAGAAAGCTTATTGAATACTGCCAGAATTGTAAGAAGCGTTCTCAACATCCAATAGAAATTAAAGTAGAACATACCTCAGTTGGTTGGAGTTGATTCTCTCCCTCTCAAGTAAACAAAAAACCTTTTGTAAAAGTATAGTAGTTACCCATTATGTCCCGCAGTAGTGCTAAACCCAGTTTTTTCACGGTATTCTAACCTAATCAGTCTTTTTCTTTATTATGACGATTGGAGCTGACCAGGAACTAGAAAAAGGCTGAATCACTGCTTCATTGCCGAGATTTCGGTAGGGTCTGACCGCAATAGGTCGAGCATCACCAGTCTCTATAACATGATTGACATAGTCGGTACAGACTAACTTACCTTTTTCCTCCTTATTTCCTTCTGATAATCAACAAGGACGTATAGATAAGAGGGACTACTCTCTCATTAATAGTGGATCAGAAGAAAGGAAAGGTGCCCTTGGAACAGGATTTATAGTAAGAAAGAAAGAAAAAAACTAAGAGGCTCCTTAATTAATTATGAACCACTTGACAATGGAATCTGCAAGACAAGACTTAAGGGAAAATTTAGAAATATAACTCTTATCTCCGTGCACGCACCCATTGAAGATAAAAGCGAGGATGAAAAAGATGAGTTTTATGATATATTATCTAGAATCTTTGATTTAAACCCTAGATATGATGAACTGGTAATTCTAGATTTTAGTGTCCAGATTGGGAAACAGGATTACATCAAGGATGTGGCAGAAAAATTTACACTGCACGATATAACAAATGAAAATGGGCACCGCTTGGCTGAATTTGCGGCATCGAGAGACCACAAAATTAAGAGCTTAAGTTTTCAGCACAGACGTATAGATCTTGGCACATGGAAAGCACCTGGAGAAAGTGTGAACCAAATTGACCATGTACTAATCTCCGCAAAACATGCATCCAGCACAATTGATGTTAGAGCATGCAGAGTGCCAAACTGTGACGGTGATCACTTTGCAGTGAGAGCACTGTTTAGGCACAGAATTGCAAATACTAAAGCTGCAGTGAAGAAAGGAAAAAATGGAATATGGAAAAATAGAGGTGTGATGAAATAAGGAAAAGTTTTGAGGAAAAGGTAAAAAATAAACTGCAACCATGTGATGTAAAGGATGATATTGAAAATGAGTGGTCTGTTATAAGAGAAATAGTGCAAGAGGCAGCAGAACACGTTTTGGTAGAGACAAGTAGCAGGGTGAATTCAGAATGGTTCAATGAGGATTGTGCAAATGCAATTGAAAAAGAGAATGCCGATAGGTTGAAGATGCTTCAGCTGGATGCCAGGAATAACAGAGATAGATATACGGTTATTAGGAAAAAAACTAATAAGATCTGTTAAAAGAAAAAGGAGAAATGGCTGAGGGAAAGAATTGAAACAATGAAAGAAATGCATGGGAAAATAAGAAATAGGGAGGAAAGAAAATTAGGAAAATGAGAAACGGTTTTAGGTCCAAAATGAACGTTTGTCGTAGTACTGTTGGGAGGGAGTGCGCAAGTGATGAATAGATGGTCAGATTATTTTAGACAGATACTAAATGACATTCATACAAGGTGATAAAATGGTATGTGAAAACTACCGAGGAATAACTCTTTTAAATGTCAAATATAAAATGTTATCCAATCTTCAGGTGCAAAGACTAAAAATGTATTCAGAAATAATCATAACAGATTATCAGTGTGGTGTTCGGTCTAACAGAGGTACTACCGATCTGATTTTTATGTTACAAGTGCTCGAATATGTGAAATGACTATGCTGAACACACAAGCTAAAGTACTAATTTGTGATCAGGTTAGCGAAATCTTCCAATTTAACTCTGGAGTAAGGCAGGGCAATGCACTATCAGCAATTCTATTTAACTTTGCGCTACATAGTGTAGTTAAAGAGATAACGCCAGATGGTAATTTAGCATGCCGAAAAAGACAAATATTGGGATATGCTGACGACATTGCAATTATAGGTAGAAGCAAAGCAACAATAGTTGGGGTTCTATCGACATTGGTTGTAGAATGTAAGAAAGTTGGATTAAAAGTTAACGACACGAAAACAAAGTATATGTGGGTCTCGATCTCCGATTCAAGAAGGACGCCAGAAGGTTTTGTTTTCCAGGAACACATTTTTGAAGCAGTGGAGATTTTCACGTATCTTCGGGCGCAAGACAGTAGTGAAAACTGGATTAGCTCCGAAATAAGAGGAAGAATCATGGCAGGCAATAGAGCGTACTTTGGTATGGTAAATCTTTTTAAATCGACAGTCCTGTCGAGAGTCACAAAACTCAAAGTGTACAAATCGTTGGTCAGACCAGTTGTATGCTATGGAGCCGAAGCCTGGACGCTAAAAGTAGCTGACTAAACACTAAGGATATACAGGAGACATAGACACTAAGGATTTTCAAAGAAAAATTATAACGCGAATATTTGGTCCCCTATGCATACAGTGAGAATGGAGGAAAAATCAGGAGCTCGATAAAATGTTAAAGCACGAGGAGATTGTACGTTTTATTAAGATTAGAAGAATTAGCTGGCTATGGCACGTATAAACACTGCCTGATGACATAGCAACGAAAAAGATAATTAGGGAGGAATTTCCCGGGAAAAGGAAAGGAGGACAATCGAGGAATCTTGGAAAAGTCACGTGGAAGAGGATTTAAAGAGGTGGGAGGGGTGAATTGGAGGGAAAGAATGAAGGATAGAGAGGATTGGAAACAAATCGTGAGGAAGGCCAAGGTCCACCTCGGACTGTACAGCTCGTCAGTAAGTAAGTGATTAACAAGGACATCTGAACTTTCTTTTTGGTTTCTCTCATATAAGTATTTAGTTATTTTTCTTAATAATACTACTCAAATTCTCTTCTAATGACAGCCTTATTAGCCCAATAACATTAATATCTTCTTTTTCAAATAAGTTTGACAAGCATGTTTCTTCCCTCAGGAGACATTACTATCGGAGCTGCTCTGACAACTTCTCCAGGCAAGCCTACAGGGTACAAAAAGACCTACTCTTCTTTGATTTATCCTTATATTCTAGTAGAAGTAATAAGCTCAGTCCTTGGTGGTATAATGACAGGAGCAGTGGCGCAGGTCTTCAAAATCCGTTCTAGGTTATGTGCGGCTAGTACTGAGCACACATCCAACTGATCAAGAACTTTTGATGGGACTATACTACAGTGGCTTAATAATACAGTGTGGCCATATGGTGTCAACTTTTTGATTGGTTGTCCATCTTGGGTCATCCCTTGCTACCTGTTTGCTCAATAGCCACCTCAAAACTGTTAAATTTTCTTATTTTATTAGTGCTATTTTGTTTAAAAGTTTGATTTTGTTGTTTTTGTAATAGATTTAGTTTTAATTGGTAGTTTTTATTTAATGGTTGTACATAGTAGTGTTTAAAGTGATAAGTTCGGTTTCATCTTCATAGACTTAAAATCGTGAGTATACTTTAATTCTTTACTTTATTTTATTAATTTTCCTTTTTAATTCAGTGGTAATGAAAGAAAAAGCTGTAATCAAGTTTGAAGCTTGGTTATAGGAAGATAGTGCCTATAGTTTGAGGCTACTAGCTAACACAATTTTTATCTTGAAATTAGTTGTTTCTAGTATGAAATTGAAATTTGATTTTCCTTTATAGTTATAGTTACTTTCATCAATAAAATATGAGTATAGTTGATGATCCTTAGCTTTATTGAGATCTTGAGTAACTAAAAGTAGTTTTCTTTTATGCCCGAATAAGTGATATGATACTCATCATGATTGATTTTTAAGAAATAGATTGTTGAGCTGCAAAAGTTCTGAAATGAAATATTATTTTCCTTATAATTGAAATTCTAAAACTGTTAATGTTTATTCAAAATTGTTAAACTATCATTTAAGGATCGTCTACTACATTCACATCTGTAATATTGAAATTAACAATAACTATAAAGGAAAACAAAATTTCAATTTTATACTTAAAACCACTGACTTCAAAATAAAAATTGTATCAGCTAGTAGCCTCAAACTATAACAATTATCTTCTATAACCATGTTTCAAATTTAATGTCCATTTTTTTCTTTCATAACCACTGAATTACAAAAGAAAGTCAATATAACAAAGTAAAAAATTAAAGCATTACACACTAGTTGGGGTGTTCAGTCACAAGTAACAAAGTAAAAATAAATAAATTACATTTATTAAATATACATTAAATAATTTATTTATCTTCTTATTTTTTTTTTTTTTATGAATGGGACAAATATTTGAATTTTTTACAAATGGTGCCATTTACAAAAAAAGCAAGTTTCAGTGAAGATAAGGATTGCTCTTATAATGGGAAAATTATCCCGAAATGTTAGAGATAATAAATGTGATTAAAGGGATTTGAAGGAAATTAGAAGCATTATTGCCTTATCTATGAACTATTAAAAATAAATAATTTATATTTTTTAAATTTACATATAATAATTTATTTTTATTAAATTTACATTAAATAATTTATATTTATTAAATTTACATTAAGTAATTTATATTTATTAAATTTACATTTATTTAAAGTTTTGTTTTATTCAAAGGAGAATATTATAAAGAAACATAAACATATTTTCATGATTACTGACCAAGGATTGAAGTTCTGTATAATGTTTTAATAACTATATAAATTTGTTTGTGAAATTTGTCAATGAGAGAATTAGATGAATAAAATGGAAATCGTAATATGCTCAAGTTAATTGGAATATATTTTTAAAACAAGTTAAATAGAAAAAAAGAAAATATTGTTCTTTGATTTTATTATTTATTTTTGTGTGATCTAAGTGATTCATATGCTTCATTCAACCTGCCAACTTAAATTCTCTCTTCCAAACTATTCTAGTTAATAGTTTGCTGCAACAATTACTTTTTAAATTGAAATAAAAAAGAGAGAATAATCAAAATTAGTTTCCTGTTGACCCGCCACATAGGTATGGCCACACTGTATTATTAAGCCACTGTAAACTATACCATTCCTCATGTAAATGTTCGCAGCAAGTTTGTTAAACACACCCATCCCAAGAATGATTTATATTTAAGTGGTAGTATTCATACCTAATGGTTAACCGTGGACAGGCTTAATTTAAGTGTTAATATCTGCTTACGACCAATCGGTCTCTGTACTCCTATAGTCCCTGTTATAGTACTCTGGGTCGAGAGAGAAACCAGATATTGACTTATCCAAAAAGGTTATACCGGAGCTATATCGACCAAGACCCTTCACTTCTGCTCATTAAATAAAATTTCAATAATTGAAGAAACATACTTTCTAGTACCAGACAATTTAACACCAACCTTATCTCCATTCAATAATTGAAGAAACATACTTTCTAGTACCAGACAATTTAACACCAACCTTATCTCCATTCATCTTGGCACAGGCGGATCTACGAGAGACTTTCGGGCTGAAGCCTCCCCCAAAACTAATTTTTGGAACCATAAGTGATCATGATCCCATAGTCGAAGGCTTTCACATGCAACTGTTTCTGTTTATCGGTTCGGAACCACTTCTCTACCAGCTTCTGATTAACTAGTTTCACCCTTCTTGCATAGGTGCCGGATATGATCAAACTCATCACAGTTAAAGCAATTAATCTTTGGACACCACTCAAGGAAATGGTCTTTTTGTCCACAACTATGGCAACTATCACCGTTTCGTCTATGGCGGTCCCGTATCCAGCGTCCATGTGTTCCACATTTTGGGCAGAGAAATTTGTGACTCACTTTACTCAAGTCCTCCATTCGCTCGTGATAGAAAGTTCCTTGTTGCCTTTTCTCAGTATAAGGAGTTCTTTGGTTTCTGTAAACAGACTCAAATGCGATTTTTCTGACAGAGGGATACTTAAATGCTTTAGGTATATTTGGACTCCCTTCTCAATGGCCATAAGAAATAGAACCGCCTTCAGCTTTCCCAGTACAGATTTGTGTAAAGCAACTCAGTTCCTCTTCTTCATGTTCGAAAGACATTCTCTCAGCTATTGCCACAGCACTCGCTATGTTTTCAACATTTAGCCCTGTTAAAAACCGATGAACAGGAGTCTCCGTTCCTAGCACCACCACTCTGGCTCATTCACATTGTTCCTCCAAAGGCACATGATCAATAGGAAATGCTAAGATACCCGATTCTTCACATCGGTCAGCACACTTTTGGTAATCTTCCTTCGCTTTTCTTTTGAACTTTAATATGGCCCTCATATCCGCCAGAAAGTCCTCTCTTTAGAGAATCTTTTTCTAAGTAGGATCTTAACTTACTTTCTTCTTTTTGGCATGCCACCAGTAACAACCAGATCAAAGTTTTACATAGTGGAGCTCACAGGCGGTAAAATGTGACCATGTTTTATGACGAAAAATATAAAAAAATTATCTGTTAAAGCATTATTGTACGTATAATTACATTTTATAGGACTTCGAGAATAACTTAAAAATCCATTTCATAAAGGAGTTAGTATCTTTCTTTTTTTCCAAAATAATTATCGTTATATACATGAAAAAAAAGCTTTTGGACTGAAGCTTCCTCCCCCCCCCCTCCCAAAATTAAATCCTGGATCCGCTAGTGGTGGAGCTCATGTCCCAGTATCTAATTTACTGTAATTCTCTTCCAAATCTCTTCCAATTTATCAATTTCTTATTTTACAGAAGTAATAGGTAAGGAAATCACCAACGGATCCACGGAGGCATATGGCATTCCGGTTGAAGTATTCCTATATAGACATGTTTTTTTTCATTGGTCTATTTTTGTTTATATGAGTAATCTAAGCCAAATCCTTAAAAAAATTAACATATTCTGTTTTAAATTATAACGCATGCAATTCGGCTACCAAATGTAAGCACATGTCAAGAGAAAATTATAAACATTTGATCCCAAATAGCTTTATTGTTTCTGTAATTCCCGTAAATAAATAGCCCTCTCCTCCACACAATTAAACCTACAACTGAAGGAGACAGACGTTAGAAATAATTAATCTGAAAATATATGTAATTGGATTAAATACTATTTATACTAAAGTATATTTAAATCCTTAAATAATATAATTTGGTTTTGAATATCATAAATAAATCAAATAGCATTTCGCAGCACAACAACACTGCACCTTAAAAGTTCTGTGATTCACATTCTGCAACTGACCTGGCTTGGTGCAGTTACTCAGAGATGGACAAAGCCGTTCCTTTTAGAGAACCGGGTCAGCCCCAATCGTTCCTTTTTAGTACCCGTTCCTGTCCGCTCGTTCATCGTTCACTAGCTGTTCCTTTTTTAAAGCCCGTTAACACGGAGGGGGGAGGCTACCGTGACAGTTACAGCGATGACATTATCAACGGAACATAAGAAATATTGAGGAGCTAAGGTTAGAAACTACATAAATTAGCCCCAATCATCAGTTTATTACCTGTAATGTAGTATAATAATTACGTGTACGGTTTATCGAACTTTTTTCGAAGTTAAAGTTTTAGAAAATATCAGAGAAACATTGGAAAATCAGTGGAACTCTGGTCTTTTAATAAAATTTGAAGAAAGTGCTATGTTACAAAACTATTTAATCACGTTTATGGTACTATTTACAGTAATGGTAGTACAGTCGCACTACAGGGCTTGGCTTGACTAGATAAACATTGTTGACAGTAATTGCGGCATTAGTGACATGTCACACTGATCTAATCGCTCGCGCGCGCCCTCAGTGGAATGTGAGAAAACATTTTAGCTTGAAGAAGTTGCTAAACAACAACCGGCCTTTATATTATTATTATTATTTTTATTGAAAAGTTAATTTTATTACTCAAAAACAACGAATAATATATAAATTTTGAATATTTACATACAAAATTCTTCATTTATTGGCGAAACATCTGAAAGTATTTGCTAGAGTGCTCTGATCCCTTTGAAACTATTGTATTTTCAATTGAATTTGTGGAAAAACGTACGTCTTAGGTTTATAGATGTCGGTTATCTAGTTAAAGAATTTCGACCGCCATTTCATGGTAAAATACGAGATGAAACAAACCCACTAAAATATGCATTTCTTTGCATATATATATTATAATAAACTTAGTAATAGACTAATATACCGAATTTAATTAAAATAGTTAGAGCCGTTTTCGAGAAAATTATAAAAAATGTGTTCTATCGATATATATATATATACCTTCGGCGTATGCAATTTTTTTGTCCCCCTGCCTTCAGAACATTTCTGGATCTACATCTGGACTTAACCTATTTATAAACAAAAAATCTGCCGCTCTACTTCGAAAATCTGTTAAAGTAGTTTTTAAAGTGCATTTTTAATGCTCTATGCTATATACTCTGTGCTCTATAGACTAAGAGAGATTTGAAAGTTTTTTAATCTCTATTTTTTTACTTTCACGTACCTATGTAATATAAAGCAAGGGAAAGTATTGCAATCGTGAAATTTTTCTAATCTGAGTTATCAACGGAAATGCAAGTTTTGAGGTAGCCTGAGTCCAAATAACTAAGTCCCAAAAAATGGTCTGTGTGTATGTAAACACTCTAGCTCAAAAACAAAATGTTGTAAGATATTAATATTATGTATTTAAGATAGGTATATGCCTTAGACGGCACAGCAACTTCCTCTTTAAATCGGCTAACCGGAAGTGCCACTTTACATCAACGCCGAAACACATTTTTACAATTTTCTCAAAAACGACCCAAACGATTTTGATAAAACTCGGTCTTTAATATCATTTAAGTCTTATCTCCGTTGATGTCACTTTACACGGCTTAAATGCCCAACGTTCATATGCGTCTTCCTCTAAAGTGTCTTTAATATGGTTTATTTTAAATAATTAATCATCTCACATTATATAGAGTTACTAAAAAATGTTAAATATAAGTTTTGAATGAATTTGTTATTGAATCATCATCATCATCATCATATGTGGCACGACATCCCGTTACCGAGACTGGGCCTCCTCCAAGAGCCTCCGCCAGTTGGCTCTGTCTTCTGCTGCAGCTCTCCAGTTCCGTACACCAAGCAGAGTTCTCGCATCATAAGCCACGTTGTCCAACCACCTCGTCCTCGGCCTTCCTACCCGTCTTACGAGGTGCAGCTCCTCCATCATTATTTTCTTGGGTATCTCAACGGTGCTCATTCTGGCCACATGCCCTGCCCACCTTAATCTGGCCAGTTTAATATACGTGACTATGTCGATATCTGTATAAAGAGAACTGAGCTCCCTATTTTTTCTTTTCCTCCAGACATCACCCTCCTTTACTGGACCATAAATCCTTCTGAGGACTCCTCGCTCAAACACACTCAGCTTCATCTCATCGTTTTTAGTCATCGTCCAAGCCTCTGAGCCATATGTCAAAACAAGCCGTACAAGGGTCTTGTATATGATCAGCTCGGTCTTCTTTGAGAGATACCTACTTCTTAAGTGCCGGCCAAGTCCAAAGACACATCTATTGGCAGCCGTGATCCTTCTGTGTATTTCTTGAGCTACGTCATTTTTGCTATTAATTTCAGACCCAAGGTATATACAACTTTTCACTCTCTCAAACTTAAAAGAACCTACCTCAAATGGAGATTTCGGATCCACTTCACCACCCACTCTCATATACTTAGTTTTCCTCTCGTTGACTTCTAGACCAAGTGGTCTTGCAGCTGCTTCAAGGCCTATAAACGCTTCTCTGAGAGCCCGTTCAGACCTACCTATTATATCAATATCATCAGCAAAACCAAGAAGCTGTGTCAGGCGATTGAAGATTATATCACTGGTCTGAATACCGGAGTCTCTTACAGCTTTCTCCTCTGCCAAGTTGAACAATAGACAGGCGAGGGCATCCCCTTGCCGAACCCCACTGCTCACTTTAAACTCTTCGGAGGCATCAGAACCGACACGTATTCTACATCTCGAGCTGTCCATGGTCATCTTGATTAGGCGTACGAGTTCCTGGGTCTGTTACCGTAATTCAGTCCGGCTTCTTCTCTTTGAGGTTTCGTAATAAGGTACTTTAGAGGGGGTGGATTATCAGCCCACTGCCCCCGAGTCAGGTAGAGGGGCTGCCTCCTCCGAGCGTCCTGACTAGCTCCCCCATCCGGAGCGGCTACCTAGGGAAGGTGACCCTAGGGTGTGTACTGTAGGTGACCTTTGTCTGTAGTGATTAGGTGTTGTAGTGTGCTGCATGAAGTGTACTTGGTGTATGAGTGTTCGTGTAAGTGTCCCCCCAACCTGGAGGGCCAGTGGCTAGTTGTGGTACAATGACCGGGCGATGGGACCGCCACCTCCCTACGCCAAGTTTGTTATTGAATAAAGGAGAAAAAAAATAAAAATGCTTATCCAAGTCGAAAATGAATCTCTGGAAATCCTAGTCAGAAGGTATATGTATAATATATCGTTGGAAAGCGGAAAATTAAAAAAAAAAAACGAAAAAAAATGTAATACAGAAAGTTGTGAAAGGTAACGGAGAGTGCTGAAAAAATTATAAATAATAATCTCTTAAAACTAACATCATTTAACGTAAATCACAAATTTTTAAGGAAATTTACTAACTAAATCTAAACTTTTCAGAAAATTAAATTAGTGAATAATTTGATGAATTTTCCATTTGCGATACCCCAACATTATTCACTTACAATTAGTGCGACAACTTTAGACCTGTCTATGTCAGACAATGCAAACCTCTTAATTCCGTTTTAGTAAACCTTACAAATTACAGTAAAATAACAGTTTAATAACTAATAGTCGTACAATCCATAATCAACGATCCATAATCCAGCTATTCCACTCCATTTTTTTCAACTATTACAAGGTTTAGAAAAATAAAAGATATTTGTCATACTTAGGTATTGCCTCCAAAAATTGAAAATAAACCAAATCTAAAAAATGACATTTCCTCAGTATCACACTAATAGGGCTATATCACTAGGAGAGAAAAGTGTCACCAGTAAATGAGATTTTCTTCTTTTATTTAACTATATTTTGAAGCTCACAAACAGGGGTGCCCAGAAGGGGGTTTTATGGTGCAAGAGACTCCATCAAAATTTTTGAGGGAATTTTGAATTTATATGGGGGACACATTTCGACAGGGTAATAAATTTTTGGAGTAACAAGTTTCAAACCAGGGAACTAGAGAAAAAATCATTGACCAGAATATACCACAGCAAGTGTAATGGAATATAATCTATGATTTTTTTCTAATTCTACTTTCCCTTGCACTGTTTTTAAGAAGAGTAGACCAATAAAATTTCTTGGAAGTGGGGGGAGTATTTCATGTACCATTGACCTTGTATTGGGAGGGTGCTCACAAAGATTTCAACTTGCAATCTCTGTTCATTAAGTATTAAGTAATAGAATACTTGATTACTATTTCAATCGCCTTAATTATTTAAAATGAATGAAATGAAAAATATTACCATCAAACTTAGAAAAATAGATGAATTATACATGAAAATAATTTAAAAAAAAAAAAAAAAAATTAAAGTAAGTTTTTATCCCCAAAAAAGAATGAATAAATCATATATCCCTTGAGAGAAACACTTTATTTTCATATAAAATATAAAAGCTTGCTGCTCAATTATATTGGGTTGCTATACACACAACATACTCGTTAATCCGTAGGACAATAAATAAACTTATATATATAAATATATATATATATATATATATATATATATATTTAAATTAATGGGCTGACAAAACCTAAAGTTTAGGAGTTTTTACAAATGTAATAAATTTGACAAGAGTACGAATATGAACAATTAAATTAATTTTTTAACTAAACAATATACAATTAGATGTACATTGATAGGAATGCTTCAATTCTGATAAAATTTAAACTGAAGAAACTTTTAAAAAAATACATTTTAATCATAAAAGCATAAAAAAATACTAATCCTACCTCATTGCTACACTCAGGAATAAGATAGCATTATAAATTTCATTAACCGAAACTATATTGAAAAATCAACTTAAAATAGCCAGTAATTTATTTAACAACAAATATTAATAAAGACTAAACTGCCATAAAAAGAATGTATATTCATGCATTTATAAAATTTGTTAGATAATTTACACTGATTTATCATTATGTTTTGATGAATTTGTTAAAAATAAATTACATGGAAGTTAATTAGAGATTGATGTATCCTATGAATTGTAAACTTTTAGTTCTGAAGATGGGTTATTTATAGAATAGTTTTTAAAAATCAAAGTATTTAACAATATATTAATATTCAGTTGGCAAAGATAATCAATTTTGAGGACAATTAGCATTATATTCTTAATTTATAAGTATGATCTTTCCAAAACAAAAATAAAAGATATTTGCCATAACTCAACTAACTAATAAATACATTTTTACCAAGGACTGATATAAAAAGATAAATTTTAAAAACCACTGTTCACTGAAATTGTACAAGCAAAAAGAAAATACACTTTAATAAAAAATACCTTGTATTTCTCTTATAGAAGAGGCAACTAAACTTATATCATAGATCGAACTAATACAATAAATATTTTAATGTTAAAATAAAATATGTAAATAGAAAATAAAATAATAAATACCAAATGTAACAGTGGAGAGCAAAGCCTAATAGTCCTGTAAAATTGGTCCCAACATTAAAAAAATAAAGATGAAACTTATCAAATTGTTCATTACCTTCTCTTCTCCATAATAACTGGTAAAAAGTCTTAAAGAATCCCGCGTCAGGTTTTGATGGTGGGAGGGGGAAGAATAACTGAAAACATATTATTTTAGTTTTTTTTAAAATAACTCGAAAACTATGAAGTTTTCCGCACAGATTGTTCAGTACAATATTAAAGAACTTTATAATCTCTATAAAAATGACCCTGCAAATTTTTTTTTTTTTTTAAGAAATATTGCATTCCTTAGGACAAAATTGCTCCAAACCTCGAAATTGATGCTGTTCATAGTAGACGATACCTTTTTGAAGTTCAATTAGTTTTTTTAACATTTTCGATCGTTCAATTTATTATTCAAAGTTTTTTCCGTTTAATGACTTAAAAATCATTGACAACCAGGAAACATAAAATTTTGTTATTCTTAAGCCAACCATGTTTTATGTTGAATAAAACGTAATAACTAAAACATCAGGTTTAATTTACATTAAATGCAAGTAAATCTTGCCTTTTTTAAAACAATTTAAAAGGGACTTTTAAGCAGTTGAGCTACGGTAAGTTCAAGTTTGATATATCAAGGATACTTCGTGATTTATTTTGTAAACCCCCCCCCCCCCAACTAGACTGAAGATACCACACTTTAAGAAAAACTTCCTTGTTTGATGCACTTCAAGTTTATATTAATTAAATTGTGGTTTGTTACAGAGTAAGTTGAGATTCATACCTAATTAAGCAAAAAGATGTAAACATATTTGGGTTGATTCCTAATTTTTTTTTCGTACTAATAATATTTTTACTCAATTAGGGTAAACTCAAATTAATTAATATAGAGTTAAAGCTCATCAAAGAAGGGAGTTTTTCCGAAAGTGTAGTATCTTCAGTCCTGTTGGCAGGTTATAAAAAAAATCGCAAAGAATGCATGATGTTATGAAAATCCGAACTTACAGTAGTTGCTTAAAAGTCCCCTTTAAATTAATTTAAAAGAGACAAGATTTACTTACATTCAATGTAAATTTTATCTAATTTACTATGAAATAATTGGTTGTAACCTAAATTAAACATTTTTTAGTAATTGCGATTTATTCAACATAAAACGTGGTTGGTTTGAGAATTACAATATTTAAGTTTCCTGATTCTGTATATGTAATAAGACCATGGTTTATTGTAAAGTTTTAATGTCTTCTATCATATATAATCAATTATATGAAATTAATTTATTAATTAATCTAACCATCATATCATTATCACGAAATTCTATTTTCGTCCATTCTATTTCTTTCTCCACATCCATTGATTGGTATCCAGTATAATTCTGTTATTAATGACTTTTAAGAATCATTAAAAGAAAGAAACTTTGAATAATAATTTTAACGATCGAAAATGGTAAAAAAATATTAAACTTCAAAAAGGTATCGTCTGCTATGAAGAACATCAATTTCGTGATTGGAGCAATTTTTGCTTTAAGTGGAAATGCAATACATATAATCTCATAAATATCTCCGTAACTATTGATTTTATTAAAAAAATGTATAAGATCATTTTTACAGAGATTTTAAATAACTTTAATACCTTACAGAACAATCTTTGTGAAAAACCTCAAAAAACTAAAAACATGTCGGTATTTTATTCTTTCGAATTCTTTAGAACTTTTTACCAGTTATTATGGGGTACCAGAAATTATAATGAATAATTTCTGACAAGTTTCATTTTTATTTTTTGAATGTTGGGATAGGTCAGTTTTTCCCCCCTTAACTATATACTATAATGATCGAATGAACGGAAAGGACCTAGTGAACATAGAGGTTTCTCCTACTTTTGAAAAACGTAAAAAAACTATTCGTTGACAAAAAACAACAGTTCTTAAGAACTGTTGAAAAAAATAGTTCATAGAACAACGCAATGATTCATGGAGTAAGACCTACTCGTTTGATAAGTCTTATTCATTTTAAAACGGATTCAATTCGTTTAATGACAAGTCTGGAAACAAATGAAACGTTTTATGTATAAAGTTTGGCATTGTTCGAGCTTGAAATTGATAACCTTTTAATTTATTTTTAATATTAGCCGAATGCTTAATCTTAAACATTACTTTTTAACTAATTAAAACTGAAAATTATTTTTTACGCATAAAACACTTTTTATTTTAATAATATTTTAACTTTTTGTATTAATCTGCTGTTTGTGATTTTGTACCAGTTCCTAAACTCTCAACGATGAGCTTATTGATGACATCCTTTCTCAAAGCGTAAAAATGGATCCGGTGCTATCGATGAGCTCAGCGCAGAGCTCAGGAATTATTCCTTTTTCAAACAAATGTTTTCCCATATTTCTTAATGAAGTGTTGTTCTTAGTTCGAAATTAGGCTGCTTGGTCATTATAAGTCTTTTAACTGTAGTTCAAAAATGTTTTCAACTGTTTGCCTTTTTCAATTTTTATAGAACATAATAGTGTTTATAATTATGGATTAATGGTAGACTGCAGTGGATAATTGAAGAGAACAATGTTTTTTTTTTTCACCCCAACCATTCTTCCCTTCAATAATAGTATTTAATTTTATTTATGCACTTAAATTGATTTATGTGAATATGTTCAATCATACAAATTATTTTCGGTCTGCAAGACACTAACATAGATAGATACATATTAAAACATAAATTTTGCCTACAAATATGCATAAATTAATTTAGTAATGTATTTTTTTTTCCTACCCTCCAGGAATTTCTTGATTATAAATACAATATATATATATTGTATTTATAATCAAGAAATTCCTTGGGGGTAGGAAAAAAAAAATTAATAATGTATTTTAAATGTTGATATTAATACATTAACTAGTAATGTATTAACTATAATGAAAGTTTTTATTTATTTCTAGCCTTCATTAATAACGGGAGCTAAAATTAACATCCCTAAACATAACAGTTGAAACATGTCTTATAAAAAAAACTATTGGGTTATTTTCATGATGAACTGATAGGTTAATTGGAAAACAGAAAGAGCTTCTGTTTCGTTTGGAAAAAACGAAACGAAAAACAGATCAAACAGCAACTCGACTAGTGGCAAACGAGTGACCTAAAAAAACAAAAAACAACTGTTGTTATCCGTTTGGAAGAACAGTTCATTCGTTTGAGATCAAGAACTGTTCTTTTTAAACGTTTGGCGTTTTCTCTCCCACCCCTATGCTGATGTGCCGAAGAGCTGTAGTCAGAAAATGGCGCTAAGCTGGAACAAGTAAGGTTAAGCTTGGAGCTGGTGAAATGGTGGAGGAAGACGTCCAATACATGGACCCAATATTAACGAAAGCTCGCTCCAGACTGGCTTCCCGGCAGTCTTATCGCAATATTTTGGTGTCTTAATACCTAAGAATGGGTATTACTGCCGGGCTAGTGCGTATAAATAAGCGATAAACATCGCGAATAATACCTAATATTTAAATAATATACAATCGAATAGGTTTCAGGAACAATTATATCTTAGCTTTTTTATAGAGAAAAAATAAATTAACATTTAAAAGGGTATGATGGTGAGAAAAAATAATAATGAAAAAATATATATATAAGTGTATGCGGCGTTAACACTATCTGCTTGGAAATAAGTCATTGTTCGTCCGCTGAGTAAAGTCCCGATTCTCTCGAAATTTCCCGACTTTATCTACATCCTTTCCAATATTTCAAAACCACTTGAAAGACTAGTTCATTCACAGCTAAACACCTCCCTAGAGGAAAAAGCTTTCCTTAATCCTCTCCAATCAGGTTTCTGATCCCACTTTTCCAATCAATATGCCTTGTTAAAAGTCACCCAAGGCCTTCAATTCTCCGCAGACAAACAGAAAATCTCTGTCCTGGTTCCCTTCGATTTTTCAAAAGAATTTCATTCAATTAATCATGAAAATCTCCTATCTAAACTCCAAAATCTCTCCTTCTTGAATATTTTTTTAATGTGGTTTCATTCCTTCTTGTCTCTTAGATCCCAAAAAGTCGCCATTCCCAAAGCCACTTTCTCACCCCTCTTATTGACTCGTGGTGTTGCTCAGGGATCTTCTCTTTCACCAACCCTTTTCTCCGTTTATATCAACGACCTCTCTGATTCCATACATTACTCAAAGAATTACCTATATGCTGACGATCTCCAGATCTGCCAATCCTTTCATCCTTCAGAGATGCTTGAGGCAACCCGAAGGTTCCATGAAGACATACATAATATCAACACATGGGCAGCTAACAATTATCTTAGGTTGGATATTGAGAAGACCAAAGCCGTTCTCATTGGGTCTAAGCATATTCTTAATTCCCTTTTTTATTGACCCCTTCTATATCTTAATGACCAATCTATTCGTTTCCACACTTCAGTCAGAAACATGGGGGTAACATTTGATCAACACTTTCCTGGAATCACTATGTTTCCCAAATCATCAGAAAATATATCGCTATTCATAAAGTATTGCTGAGATCCCGTGATTCTATCTCTTTTAAAGCCCGTCAGATTCTAATTTCCTATGTTATTTTCCCAACTTCTATTACGGCTGTCTTGTATACGGTGTCGTGGACTTGAGGTTAGACTGAAAAGACTAATGAATTGTTTCATTAGATTCATCTGTGGACTCCCTAGACGATCCCACGTCTCTTCTTACCCATTTCTTACCCACCACCATACGCAAAACTTCATCATTGACTTCATTTAAAATCTAAATGTTTCTCCATCTCCTCAGCCAACAGTCTTCCGAATATTTATAAGAATTAAATAAGTCACCAACATGATCCTAATGTTAATTCAAAGATATTATTTATATTGATTACCGTGAAAATACGTAAATAAACAAATATCAATTCACCTATGATTTCATTTTATTATAAGTATATTTAGAATAGCTCTTTATTTTTATTTTAATGCTACCCAACTATGCAACCTAATAATTATTTGTTAGCCATTATATGCCAGACAAATCTATATTATAATGAAAATATTTCGGGCACAAAAATAGTCATTTCATATGTATTTCAGCCTGCTGAATTAAAAAATCACCATAAAAATTACAGATTAGCTCTTGCTTTGGAGATGAAATGACATTTAATTTTTTAGAGTCAACATTTTCGATTTGGGGGATTTTTTTTGGGGGGGGGGGAGAGGAGTTGGTACACTTGTCAAATAACAAAACACAAATGTGCTTCAGCTGTTTGTAAGTCATAAACATAGTTGCTGTTGCTGTGACTTTCAGTTTCATATAGTTTCTGCTGTAATTAATGCAGAATTTCTGGTTTGAAAGTGCCGTTTTAGTGTAAAATTCGTAAAGATACTACGAAAATGTGTAAACATGGTGAATAATTTTTGTTATATTCGTGATGAAATAACATTTTCTTCTCAGAAACGCAATCTGACGCTTCCTGCAAGATAGCCTACCAGCATTATTTTCGGTATGAAAGTAGGGATGAGTCTTGGACTCCACATATATGTTGCAACGCATGTTCAGTTACACTGCGAGAATGGATGAGAAAGAAACGATCTATGGGATTCGCTGTGCCTATGGTTTGGCGGGAGCCTACAAACCATACAGATCACTCCTATTTTTGCTTGATTCCACCTAGAAAGATTATTTTCTATATAGAAAAGTGAATGATATATAGAAAAAGGTCTCTAATGAGTGATCTCATTAGAGACCTTAGCCTATCAAAGGGGGAGGCAGAAATTCTTGGGTCTCGACTATAGCAATGGAATCTGCTCGAAAGTGATATCAGAATCTCACAGTACAGAAAACGTCACAGGAAACTGCTTCCCTTTTTTGAGAAGAAAAATGATCTTGTTCTTTGCTGCGACATAAATGGCTTGATGAAATCTTTGAATTTCAACCATGGTCCAACTGAATGGAGGCTATTCATAGGCTCCTCCAAGCTTAGTTTGAGAGCTGTTTTCTTCACAATGACAACCTTATTTCTTCTATTCCTGTCATGCAGTTCACATGAAAGAGACATATGTAAATATGACAGTTCCTTGGCCTTACTCAAATATCATGAACACAAAAGGAAAATCTATGGTGATCTAAAAGCCATTGCCATACTATTAGGAATGCAACTGGGGTACACAAAACATTGCTGCTTCTTATGCTATGTGGGACAGTAGAAATAGGAAATGTCATTATATTAAAGAAGACTGGCCTGCAAGAAACCTTAACCCTAGCGAGACTAATGTCATTGCTAAGCCTTTTTTGGACCCAAAAGATATTCTATTTCCACCTCTGCATATCAATCTGGGTTTGATGAAAAATGTTGTTAAAGTTCAAAGTTAAAGGTTAAAAATGTTGTCCAAGAAGGACAGGCCTTTAAATATATAAGAGAGAAATTCTCGAAATTAAGTGATGCAAAAGTTAAGGTAGGCATTTTTGTCAGGCCACAAATTTGAGAACTTATGAAGGATCCTGCATTTGACCAAGTTTTGTAAGGGAAAGAAAAGGAAGCTTGGGAAGCTTATAATTTGAAGGAATTGTTCGTGGATTTTTAGGCAACAAAAGAGATGACGCATTTGGTGACAGTGCTCAATCCAGTTTTTCTCAATCCAAAATTAGTAAGAATTGACTTATGAAGTGCTGGAAACATTAAAAAATTTGGTTTTTGTTGTCCATTGTTATCATTGTACATGCTTGTTATTCTTGAGGGACTAAAAGTCCCAGAATAAAATTTACTTTCTTCTTCGTCTTCTAACTTAAATAAATTATTTAGGTGGGACGAATTTGTGCCAACAATAATGAATCGAAAAGGTTAATTTATATGTAATTGGAAAATAACAAAAAAAAAAAAAAAAAAGATGAAGCCATAGTAGAAAAGCTAGTCACATTTCAAACCCTTTTTTGACATATGAACACCTTTCTTCCAAATTTGAAGTTTTTAAGACCAAGAAGAGTAATAATATGGAGTAAATAAAAAGACGTAGTGAACGACCGTTCCTTGAAAATCGTTCACTATTCATAACGTTCACCAATAGGAGCCGTTCCAGTATACCCGCTCCTCAGTCAGAGATACATCTCAAGTGCAGTACACTGTTTGGTCAGATAACCTCTAGATATTATTTTCGTGAATTGTCATTATATGTTGATCTTATAATTTTTGTTTTTGTTATTTTTCGTGATTGATAGTAACGTTGATTATTTTTTCGGTCATTGGAATATACTGAATAAAATTTTAGTATTGCACTTTTTCTCTTTGAAGATAGTACACAATAATGGGCAAAAAAGGTAATTGTTTAATTTGTTTATTATGATCTTACATTAAGATTTAACTATAAAACCAAATAATTTTATACTTCAGAGAAGTAATCAAATTCATTAGTTATTGTTAAGTTTTACATTATCATCAATATGTTTTAAAAGGATATTGATATAGTTTCCAAGTAATAAATTACTGAGAATCATTCATGTGAAAACTGAAAAATAAAATAAATAAGTTATTTATATTTTCTTATTTTTTCAAATTATAGACTGTTTAAAACTGCAGGATTTTCTTTGTCAAACTTATGTTACCCACTATTAGGGCTCCAGTCAGCTACTGTCTTTGTTTAGTCATTTTTAAAAAATCATAAAAATGAGTTTAGATGCAACCTAATGCAACTCATGATCCTTGATTTTGTTTCCTTGTAATGAATAAGACCAGCTTACCAATAGTTCAATTATAATTTATTTGTGTTTGTCTGTCCTGTATTGAAAACTCCTATGTTTTAAATGTTCGCCAATATGAAAGGGGTGGATTTAAATGAATAATTATTGACTGTTTTTTGCAACAAACAAGAAAATCATTTGTTTTGAACTAGATTTAACATTAATAAGTTAATATTTAATAAGTGAAACCAACATTAACGTTTTATTGACTTATAAAATACTAGTCATATATATTTGATGGTTATTATGAGCAACTACTTTTAGGATTATCAACTGTTAATAACATAGGCAATTGAATTTATTGGATAAAAATAAATATATTTCTCCACTATGAAAATTATTTATTAATTAATACTTCATATCATACTGGAGTATGTAGTGAAACAATATTGTGATATGCCTTCAAGGTCAAAATGTTACTAACTGGTTTGTTAGTCTATCCTAGAATATTTCGTACCTTATTTTCGTTATGCGAATTAATTTTATTTTTATATAATTTTTTGTTGTCTAATAATGCTTATTTCCTCATTTTATAATCTGCTGTTCAGCATTTAATTGTTTTATTAATTTGGTTTACTGATCAACATAAATAAGGATATTGCGTACCACTGTACTAATGTCACTTCACCTTGTCCAGTGGGCCAAGATCCGATGTTCACGGTATGAATCAGATTCTGAGAATTCCTATTGATTATCCGTCTAATTTCCATGTTCACAGATATTGTTTTATCATCTGGGAAACTGTTTTAATTAAAACTTAATTTTGTTCATATTATGTGAAATTGCCGTTTATAAATTTCACCATCTTAATAATTTTCCATACTCTTCTGCCTTAAATTTTTTTTAACCATTATATTTTTGTCTTAGTTTTTGGCAATTATTTTCTTTGACTATTGAATTGGGTACATAAAATTATGTTAAAGATTAAAAAGTGTATGAATATTCTTGAATATGTTGGATAATTAAATAAAATATGTGATTGTATTTGTCAAAACAATCTATAAACATATATAAAAATATGTGATGTATATTTATTATCTACTACTTTGCGTAGCTAGAAATAAAATTATTAGAATCTCCAAATTCGAAAATCCTTTTATCTCTTCTTCTTAATCATTTCCTCTTCTACCGTTGAGCTGTGTGAGGAGCCTTCTTGTAAAGCCGAATCTACAACTCTCGATCCTGAGCCTCCTCCAGTCAATATCCCTTCTGTCAAAGGCCTCCTTGACACTGGCCTCCTAGGTCTTACTGGGCCTTCCCTGATGTCTTCTTCTCTCAACTTTGCTTTCCAACGCTATCCTGGCCATTCGATTCTCTGGCATTCGAGAGATATGAGCAAACCATCTCAAACGATTTTCCTCCATCACCATTTCGGCTGATCTTACGTTTAAATTTTTCTGTATTGTGGAGTTTCTTATGCGATCTCTCTTTGTTTTTCCTTCGACCCTGCGCAGGGATCGCATCTCCATGGCCCGAATCTGACGGATGTGCTTTGTGGTGAGGGTCCATGACTCGCTGGAGTAGGTCATGATTGGGAGGAAAGTATTTTTGTACACGGTCGTTTTGGACTCTTTACTCACTTCTCTCTTGTTCAAGAATCCTTGCTTGATGGCGTTGAAGCACCGTCCTGCAGACTTCACTCTTTCCTTTATTTCTCCGTCGATCCATCCATATTCATTGATGTGGGCACCGAGGTATTTAAAAGTTTTCACTTGTTCCAATGGAACTCCACTCAAGTTCACTATTCTGTCTCCTCTTCCTTGTTTTCTGCCAATCCTCATTGTTTTGGTTTTTTCCACATTTATCTGCATATTTATTATACTTAATTCTCCCTGAGAATGCGGAGGTTGTATTGCAGGTTTCGTCCATTGCTTCCGAAAACCACCAGATCGTTCGCATAAGCGAACAGAGAGAAAAATATAGGCTGTAGATTTCTGTATCCCACTTGATATGACCTCATATTTTGTATTGCTATTTTTATTGCATTATCTAGCACTAGTGTAAATAGCAGAGGACTTAGACTGCACCCTTGCCTAATAACTTGATTAGTTGTGCACTCTTCTGATATATTATTGCATGTTCTCACAACATTTCATTGGGTCTTATAGAGACTTAGAATTGCCTTACGGAGGCCCTTTTCGATGCCTTTGTCTTCTAACGCTTTTGCTGTCTTGCTTCTTCACTCAGTCAAATGCCTTAGTGAGGTCTACAAAACAGGCATATATCTCTTTGTCCCTTTCTATTAATTTTTCAGACATTTGTCTTAAAGTAAATATGAGATCCTGGGTACTTCTATTTGGCCTAAATCCATATTGTTCTTCACTCAGGGAGGATTTCATTGTTCTTCGTAGGCGTTTTTCTAAAAGCTTTGAATATATTTTACTCGGGTCACTAAAAAGAGATATTCCCCGGAGGTTTTTATATTCTCTGTTATCCCCTTTCTTAAATATTGGGACTATAACAGATACTTTTCAATCCTTTGGAATATTCTTTGTTTTCCACACAAGGTTTAGAATGTGCTGGAATACTTCTATCCCCTTTTGGTTCATATACTTGATCATTTCAGGGGCAATCCCATCTATTCCTGCTGATCTTTCTGTTTTCAATGTGCCAATAGCATCCACAATTTCTTCTTCGCTGATAAAATCTTCTTCCATCGAGATCACGTTCGACCGTCCAGCTTCTTGATTTTCATCTTCAGTATTTTCGTCCAAAAGTTCTTTGAAGTATTCAGCCCATCTCTGCATGATCCCTTTGTTGCTTGTTAGGATATTTCTTTCTTTATCCTTAATTCGCTTGAGAACAGGTTCTTTCTCTTTGCGCATGTTTCGAAGCATTCTGTAGAAAAGCTTCTGATTTTCTCGGAAATTATCTTCCATCTTTCTTCCAAAATCTTCCCACATTTTTCTTTTGGCTTCTATGACCTTGTTTTCACTCTTTATCTTTGAGTTACGTATTTTTCATAATCATTATGGGAATTCGATTTTAGATACTGCTTCCAATACATCTTCTTCCTGTTGACTTCCTCTTTGACCTCTTCATTCCACCATGCGGCTCTCTTTAGTATTTGTCCGCTATTTATTTTTCCACAAGTTATTTCTGCTGAGTCCATCAGAAGTTTCTTGAAAGCTGACCAAGCTGTTTTGACGTTGTCCGAGTCCCAGGGGTAAATTCCACTAAGAATCTTTTCTTCTACCATGTTCTGATAAGCAGTTGCTATTTCTTCGTTTTTTAATTTGTAGGCATTTATCTTTTGTTCTTTTTGATACCTTTTATTTTTTTTCTTCAGCAAAACTTTATTCAGGCTGATGTCCATCCTCAGGAGCCTGTGATCGCTGACAATTTCTGCGCCTCTCTTGACCCTGACGTCTATTGCATTTTTGATTTCTTCCCTTGGTATGAGAAAGTAATCTATTATTGATTTTTCATTTCGCCCTGGTTCCACTCTTGTATATTGGTGTATTCTTTTATGTGGAAATATGCTGTTTGCGACGATCATTCTGTTGGCGAGACATAGGTTCAAGATTCGTTCTCCTGAGTCGTTGAGATGTTCTTCACCGTTCTTTCCTAAGGATCCCTGCCATACTTAGTTGTCATTTCTAACCTTGCCGTTTAAGTCTCCCATAATAATAGGGGTTCCATCGTTATTGTCTGTTTCTCTTTGCAATGTCTCAAAGAATATGTCTTTTTCTACAGCGGGTGCATTGTTATTTGGTCTGTAGGCAACAAGCAGTATGTAGAGTTTGTTATAACTATCATAAAATTTGATAGTTAATAATCGGTCATTTATAGCTTTCCATTCTGTTATGAACCTGGATATGTCTTTGTGGAATATGCTAACTTCCACGCTCTTAGCATGTTCAATGGGGTTCACTCCTGAGTATAACATCACAAAATCTCCGACTTGCTCCTCCCCTATTCCTTTCTTCTTGGTTTCTGTAATTCCCAATATTGTGATTCCTGCTTTCTTTACTTCCTCCACCAGCTCTACTTCCTTTACATTAATGCCTTTAACATTCCATGTTCCGAATCGAATAATGCTTTTTCCGGGCCATGTCTTAATCCTTGAAAACTGATCGGCTCTATACTCTTTAGTTTGTTTCATAAGATAGGTCTTGGGCAAGTAAGTTATGTGCCCAGAGCCTGATGGAGGGATTGCCTCCTTTAGAGCTTTCAGGCCAGTTCTCCCATTAATTCACGGGGAAGATGTTATACCACCGCTACTGACCTGAGACAGTGTTCCATTCAAAAACAGACTAATTACGATAAATGATCCTGTAGCTTGGAAAGAGTTTCCTAAGAGAAAAACTCATGCAATCAAAATTGTAAAGCATCAAATTTTGCATCCACTGACTACTAACATTTTTAATGTAGGTCATAAATCATAAATATATGAATAAAAATACCTATTATAATGTTACCAACTTATTCTAGGAAAGAAAGGTGGAGGAGGAGGGGGTGGTAGACAACCTGGAGAAGCAGGGGCTTCTAATCAACCTCAACAACAACAACAACAGCAGCAACAACAACAGCAGCAGCAACAACAGCAGAGACCACAGCAGCCTCAGCAACAGCAGAGACCACAACAGCCTCAGCAACAGCAGAGACCACAGCAGCCTCAGCAACAGCAGAGACCACAGCAGCCTCAACAACAGCAGTGGCAACAACCGCCTCAGCAGCAGCAGCAGCAGAGGCAACAACAGCCGCAGCAGCAGCAGTGGCAACAACAGCCCCAGCAGCAGCAGAGGCAACAACAGCCGCAGCAGCAGCAGTGGCAACAACAGCCCCAGCAGCAGCAGAGGCAACAACAGCCTCAGCAGCAGCAGTGGCAACAACAGCCTCAGCAGCAACAGAGGCAACAACCACCACAACAGCTGCAAAGGCAAGAACCACCACAGCAGCAACAAAGGCAAGAACATGCTCCTCAGGATTTTCCATTACCTGGAGCAGGTAGGAAGCTATTAATTTTTACTTTCACTTACCTATGTATGTAATATATAGTAAGGGTAAGAATTGCGATCTTGCAAATTTTCGAATCTGAGTTTTAAATGAAAATACACATTTTGAGGTCTTCGAGTCCAAATAACCAAGTCTTACAATCACAAAATGGTATGTGAATGTGTATGTACGTGAACAGTCTAGCTCAAAAGTCGTACTAAACTGTAATTGCATATTTAACATTTTTGTATGCCTGGAATGTTACAACAATGTTTTCGTAAAAATTAGTAAACCGGAAGTGGTACTTTATATCCTTGATTTTCTGAAAAACAGCTAACGATTTTGATTAAACTCATTGTGCAATTAAATTTTTTTTAAATATAGCGGTTTAATGAATCCTCATAAGGCTTAAATGAAGATTTTTCAAATATGTCTTCCTTTAAAGTACCTTTAATTTTGTTTGTTTTAAAAAATTAGTTCATTAAATTATTGTTCATTAAAAAATTCATATATTGATCACATAAAATGGTTAAATATAAATAGTGAAATAAATTGATTATGAACTAAAGGAGAAATGAGAGATTGTATCGAGGGATTAAAAATTGAAACTCGCACTCACTTAAGGTGATAGGGTATTAATGAGGAAATGAGAACTGTCGAGGAAACCCAAGCACGCCCTCAGGCTTGGTGGATGGGTTCCGGTTATATTATTTACTTATACATGTATCGTTTTCATAAATGAGAGGGCGGGGTGGCCGAATAGGCTAAAGCATGTGCACAGCACCGTGAGTTGCCTGGCAACCAGATTACAGATTTGAGAAGATCCCAGTGCCAGAGGGGATTTTAATTCCCCATCCCGGGAAAATCCCGTCTAGCCTAAAAAAAGCGAGGTAGGGAAGAACAAAAAAAAAAAAAAAAATGGGGTTTCATAAATGCTAGTGCTAGTTTTATTTAATATTTAAATGTATAAATTAAATTCTGTAAATATAATAGTGTTTAAACAAAAAATATATTTACAATGGAACATAAATGAATAAATGACATCCTTACTGACACACTCTTGTCAGACTAAAAAGAATTTGAGGCTCTTACTTATTTATTATAATTGAATAAATAATTAAAATAATCAGTTGTAAAAGGAAATGGTTAGTGAGGAAAAACGCATTCATTTAACATATTAGGTCAGAAAAACATATGGTAATTAATTATTTCAAATATGTTGTACCATACATGATTTTTTCTTTTAGTTGCTACCAGCTAAATATTTTAATAGTAGTATTATTTTATTACGGGTGCTAATGACTTAGCTGTTTTGAGTCTAAAACATCAAATTGTGAAAAGACCTATTTTTACTCGAATTAGGTTGGTATGTGAAAGTTGTGTGTTGTGCGAATCGCACCAGATTTTTTACTTTCACTTACTTATATGCGTAATATATAGTAAGGGTAAGTATTGCGATCGTGAAAATTTTTTAATCTGAGTTTTCAACAGAAATACACATTTTGCGATTCCCTAAGTCCAAATAACCGAGTTCCACATTATGTCTGTGTCAGTGTGTGTATGTATGTAAACAGCTTAGCTCCAAAACGAAAAGCTGTACGAAACTGAAATAGCGTATTTAAGGTTTTTATATGCCTGGGATGTCGCTGCAACATTTTCCTCAAAATCCGACCCACTGTGCAGGTCTTCATCAGGGTGTAGGATGTAGCACTGCGGGAGGCAGTTGAAACACTGCCAATATATAAACAAAATATAAATGTTGGGCACATGTGTTTTTTCAGATTCGTTTTCCAACTCAGTGGCTATGATATAATTTTAAAATTTCTGTTGCCAAAATGTTTTAATTACCCTCTAGGTTTCCTGACATATTAAGGTTTTGAATCTCTTTTTCCACCATAGTTAATTATTATTTTCTCTTCAATCTTTTACTAATTAAAAATGACACTTTTATTTAACTATAATTGATCAATTAATTTTTATAATTTACCGGCTGTGCCATGTAATATACTCTTGTTAAAATAATAAGAAAACAGTATCATCATAAGTGTCACAAACATAAGTAATATAAATAAAATTATGTATTATGTTTTAATTTATTGCTAAAATCTTCCTGATTCTTAAACCGTGAGGTATATTGTACATAATAGGTGGTAAAATATTTGTTTCAGGTGATTTCAGTTCAAAAAGGAACAAAAAAAAGGGTGGAAGACAAGCACAAGCTGGTCCACCACAGGTCAGTTAATCTTTTATATAAATTCCTTATTGTATAAAATTCCAGACCAAATATTCCTTAATAATTATTAATTTAAGTATGTCAAATATAAATTTAAATTAAATTAATGAAACATTATGAAGTATTGGTGTATGGTTTGTATATTTTGATAATAACAAAAAAGTAGTTTTTTCTATCATAGCTTAAATTTAAGTTTGTTTCAAATCTGCTGCTTGATAGAAATGTTTTTGTTTACTTAATTTATTGCCTGCTAAATGGTGTTATATGGGCAGCTGATTACATAATAATTCATCCCAACTGTTCAATATTGGGAGGCCTGGTACATGCCATATGACAGGGAGACCTTTTCTTGTGTTTAAAAAAAATTAAGTTTGAGCAATATTTGTGAATGATATAATGTTAATGATATTTATGGAATTAAACTGATATCCCTGAAGAAGAGGTGGAGTGACCGAGTGGGCTAACGTGTGTGCACAACCCATGTTACCCAACAACTTGATAACTGAAGTTGGACATAATAAAAGTATGAGTTCTGATCCCGGTGCCCAGGGGATCTTTTAACTCTGGCATTAATCGCCGCCCTCATCCCCTGGCCCAGGAAAATCCTTGCATAGCCTAAAAGGCGAGGGTAGAACAAAAAAAAAAGAAAGAAATTCCTGAAGTGGTAATCGGTGTTGATTGTATTAGTTTTAATAGATATAAATATATCATACAAGAATTAGTGGGGGGCCGGTCTCATATCTCCATTCAGTGTCTGTTTCCGCTCCTTGGGGGCATCTGTGCTGCCGTATCTCGCTGCCTCATTTTTGGGTGAAGTCGGGCTGTTTCTGTGAAGTTAGCTGAGCAAGTGAGGTCAAGGCAGGGCAAGACGAGGCTTTTGGGTCCTCATGTAGACGAGACCTGTGGGTCCTCGTGTTTAATATGAACAGAATGAAATTTTAAATATATAATAAATAATATAATTGAATTACTTGGATGTAAATCCAATACCAACTATGTTGTCATACATTTTCGAATAAGCATTTTCAACATATCTTGGTATTGAGCAGGGTAGTTAAAGCATTAAACATGTTTTATTAATAATTCAATTTAACTTGAAATTAAGTTGAACTGGATGAAAACAAAAATAGTATAAACTGATATTTTTCAATATGAAAGTTGTATCTAGAATAATTATGATAATAATAAAATACACCTATAAACTTGTCATAGGATGGTCTTGATTTGATCAACAATAGCATACAAAAATAAGCCTGTGATAACATATAAAAACTACTGGCTGAGCCAGGTGGTTTCAACTCTGTTAAATTTGTATATCTATTTCATAAGAGTACAAGGCTAAGTGCATCTGATTAACTGGATAACACCTGAAATTTGTTCCGAAACATTAAAGAACTCAATCAATCTAAAAAAAAATTAACACAAAAAGATCCTTTTGATTTCCTGTTATAACATTTCTGCAGAAATGATATTTAGTTCTTTTTCTTTTTGTTTTAAGTATGTACTGGTTTTAAAGCAACCTGATCTAGATTAGGCAACCTATAGTTGTTTATAGAAAAAAACAGTTTTCTCTTAAGATGTAAAAAACTCCAGTTTAGTAGATAGATGTAATTAGGAGGGATTGTTCTGTTGGTGGATGTGCAGATGACGAGTAATGCTTAGTAAGTACAGAGTCTGAGCCCCTTCCATTCACAAGACATCGCTAAGGCAGTAGGATGGTGCCTTGTCACCTTCTAAGTCTGGGAGACCGAGCAAAACAACTTTGGAACATTCTTTTTCTGGCCTTGTTACTTTATTAAACAACAATATATATATAGAATAGAATAGAAAAATCAAATTTATTCTGGAAACAACAAGTCCCTTAAGAATAACAATAAAAACAAAAATGATCAATTCAGGACATAAGACCAATTACATAATGAAATGAAAATATATTTTATTATTGTGGGACTGTTGTCCCTTTATGAGAACAGATTGCTTGTCTGTGTGGTCATAAATAAATTATATATTTACAATATGAGTTAATTAAAAATAAGAATATAGAAAAAGACAAGAAATTGTATATATTACTTAATATACTTATATAATATATAAGAAACTAAAATACTCTAAATAAATTGAGGTAGTCTCTGGGGATACTTAGATAGTTCTCTAAGGTATATTTTGTAATCAGTCGGATTGAGAAAGGAGTAGGTGTTTAAAGAGGAAACTGATTATGCGTTTCAATAAGAAAGTAATATAAATACCAATGTATATACATAGTTATAAAAAAAAATAATTAAGAGAAATATATTAAAACTGATAGGAAAATGTATAATAATACAGAAAGTGCAATTAAATTAATCATATAAGCAAATAATCTAACAAAGAAAAATTAAGTAAATTATTGATACTTCTGCAATTTAAAAAATGTATAACTTAATAAACCTAATTGTTTGGAAAATGTGATAAATAAATTAACACTATAGTAAACTGTACCCAATGGCTGGCTCTGTATAAAGTAATATGAAATATGTCAATAAAAAACAAACAAAAAAAGTATAAAGAAAAATAAATCCTTATTTCATTATAAATATTTAGTAAGGGTCTTATTGAGTTGTAAAGAGGAACTGTAAAAGGAGGGTTTTAAATGTGGATAAGGAGGGAAATCGCAGATTTTAAGAGGGAGAAAATTGCAAAAAACTGGTGGAGCGAAACATGAAGAAGTTTTGGAATGAGGTAGATCTATGAAAAAGGATGTAAAGGTCAGAGGGTCGAGATCTTGTGGAGAGTGAGTGGATATATGTAACCTCTACAATGATAACTGATTACCACTTTTTTTTTCTCATCTTCTTCGTCTTTTTGGCTAAACGAGATTTTTCTCACTCCAGGGGAGTGAGCGAAGGATTAATGCGTGAGATAAAAGCCTCCTCTGTCACTGGAATTCGAACTTTTAATCCTCTGTTTATCAAATCAAACGGTTATTTTACACACGTGTTAGCCCACTCGGCATCCTGTTTCTGTTCGCAACTAATCTGCTCGCATCTTCATAAAAAACTCAACTAACTCCCTAATGCCTTGAGACGAGCCAACTCCAGTTGTATAGTACGCATTAAAATTCCTGATTGTGTTAAAACATTCTGGATTCAATGTTATCTAAATCTTTTGAATACTTGCTGTTTTAAAAATTTTATTACACAAAAGCATTATTTTATTAAATTTAATGATATAACTCAATTCTTCAAAATTTAGTACAGTATACTACTACTATCAATAAAAATATTTTACATAATGTAAATATTAAACATAACTTAGTAAAAACAAATGTTACTACTGATCATTTAGATATAGATATAAAAAATAAATAAATAAAGTTATATGAACCCAATGTCTATTAAAGCCGCGGTGCATTAGGCCAAAAAAAAAGGAAAAAAATGAAACAGAAAATGTATTGTGGTGCATGTATCATACAACTTTCACTTACCACTCTATCTTGAATAGAAATATATATTTTTATGAGTAGGGAAATGAATAGAAAAATTGTGAAAGGTATAACATATTTTAATTAAAACAACTAATTGCCATATGAAAAATGGTCGAGTTCGAATCATTAAAGGAAATGTACTAATATTAAAAATTAATTGCTTGTTGGTAAATTGAAAAAAAATCCTGAGACTTTTGAAATTTGGTCCTCGTTGAGGAAAAAATAAAGCAAGTTGTTCTGCCGGCTGTGAACAGGTAAAAACATACTGATTTTTATACTCTCAAAAATTATATTTTTGCAATTGCCAACACAAGTGGGATTGCTCAGTGAATAAGGCACTGTTCTCTTCCAGTCCCATTTTTTTAGTCTGGATGTGGCATACAATTATTTGCTCTATTAAATCAGCTGTTGATCAAAAATTGAGTCTGAAGACCCTTCTGAGGCACAACCAGTATCCATAAACCTGGTACTCTTAATTAATAATTAATTAGGAAAAGAAATCTGTTGATTGAGCGTGATCTCTATTATAACATCTCCTTCCATAACTGTTGGCCAATAAACAGTACTCCTTCACAAAACGGTATAAATCTTTAAAGATGACATTTTTAACTAGTATGTGTAATGATATTTAGCTTATATTTTGTGTAGGAATCTGGACCAGGACCGGGTGCTGTACCACCACAGCAAGCTATTCAACATGGCCAGCCTGCACCTCTACACCAACTTCCTCAAGAGCAAAGTAAAATAATATATTTTTTTGTGATATTTCTGTTAAAGTCATCTAGAATTAACATTTTACCACTAAAATTAATATTTGTAGTTTAATACTGTCTGATTTTCATTTCTACCATATCTAGAGATTGAGATTATGACAACTGGTAGCAATTTAAATATAGAATATTATGTTTTTGCTTGTCATCTTAGTTGTTAACCATTAATCTATTTGTGGTTATTTGATTTGGAGCTTTATTTTATATTTTTGTTTTCTTTGAGGGATGCAACAACCTCCTGCTTTTACCGTTGGTCAAGTTAGACAAGCCGCTCCAATTACCAGACCTCAAGCAATGGAACAACAGGGACCTCCTCGACAACCATGGGGTCAACAACAACAACAGCAGCAGCAGCAACAACAGCAAGCTCGCTTCCCTTTGCAAACTGGTCCTAGAGGTCAAACTCCATGGGCACAAAGAGGGTAAGAATATTATAATCACTATATTTTATTTCTTGGTATGGTAGATAATTGTTTATATATATATATATATATATATATATATATATATATATATATATATATTGTTTTTTTAATTAAAAAATTAAATAATACATATAATTTTAATTATCTCTTAATTAATTTTAAAAATATTTTGTATATTATTTTTAATTAGGGTAACATAAGCGCAACAGTCAAGGGTTATAGCTAAGAAAATTTTTTTTTTTTTTGCTTATGCCACCGTAATTATTATAGTTATAAACTTCTCCGTTGGACATTTAGAATCTCTAGCGTCTCCTTTTTCTATTTAACACTAAAATTGAAAAAAAAAAAAAATTCATTTTTGCAGCTATAATCTCCATTAAAAAAAAAACACCTTTTTCCACTAATCATCGACACCCTGAAATTCAACTTTTCTAGTGATGGACAGGGGGTCAGTACCAGTAATGAACATTGAAATAGAAATATAAAATAAACTTTATTTCGGGACTTAGTCCCCTTAGAATAACAATAATGAACAATTACAAAAATAAAAATACACATCTGCCCAAAAACTAACTTAATAAAGATTCAAACAATATATACAATAATTTAAATAACAGTATGTAAACAAATGTAAACAAATAAAAAACGCTGCAAATTATTTCACAATGGTTTATTATTTCCAAACAATTATACATCTAAAGTAACATTACCTTCCGAGTTACAAAGAAAAAAAAACAAAAGGTGATTCCAATTATTGGACTAAACTGTTTTTCTTTAATCATTAGTAATATGCTAAAAAAAAATAACATTACTTCAGTAACAAAATCCAAAATTTAAAAACTAAACCAAGGTTATAACATTTGGAGTAGAACATATAAAAAAAAGCGGAGACCATATGTTTGCTCCTATTTGTCTGATTTTAACGATTTTTTTTTGTTTTTTAGGAAATTTCGTAAACTTTTAAAAAACTATCAATATCAACAAAAAAGTAAAAACTTTTCGAGTTATTCGGAATTTAATTTTACCATCCCTCGTAACTTTTTTCCAGCTTCTTTTCGTTGAAGTATATTGTATAGATAAATTTAAAGGGCGTCGAGAAACTGACTTTAGCGAAGTTTCATTGAAATCTGTACATTTGTTTAGGAGCTACAGTCTGTAGCAACGCAGGTTTTTCGGCCGTCATTTTGAAAATTAAAGGCGGAGAGTAATGTCGATGAAGGAGGATCATCCTCGGGTGACCTCTGATTTTATATCAAAATTTGAAAAAAATCGGTCCAGTAGTTTCGGAGAAAATGCGCGGAAAGCGGACGGACAAACAAATTTTTATTCGTTTTTCGAATTCTACGCGTCCTGTAATGTGAAACCTCAAATTTTGAGAGGGGGTTAAGTTTTTGAATTATTTGGTCGATCACAATGGTTGATTATTGAAAATAATAAACCAAAAATGTACAAAAGCAGATATTAAGATGGAGAAAGATGTACGTATATAGAAATTGAGAAATGTAAAAAATGAAATACATTTCAAATACATAAAATCTTGTAAATAGAAAAAAAAAATGGATAAAACAACAAACAGTTTCCTATTTTTTTATTTATCACAGTGCTATGTTAAAAGTTATACTGAATCTTTTCCAATTCATAAATAATAAACAAACAAAAATAAAATAGTGGTGTATGAAAATAAAAATAAAACACAAATAATCCCTGTTTCATAATACATAATTAACCATCATCTGATTGGATTGTGAAGAGGAATTGGAATAAGAGGGTTTTGAATGTTGGTAAGGTTGGTGCATGTCAGATTTTGAGCAGGATGTAATTCCAAAAAGTGGTGGAATGGGCAATAAATGAGTTTTGAAATGAAGCAGATCTGTCGAAAGGGATGTAAAGGTCAGAAGGCATACCTCAGAAAAATTCTAAAATCTTTATTAAACGATAAATACATTTATTTTAATTAATTGATTTGTTTATAATTGGTTTATGATATAATTGAATTTATATAAAAAATAAACATAAATTTTTGAGATGCTTATATAATAGGTAATATATTACTAAAAAAAAAAATTGATTGCACTGCTTTATTTTCAAGTAATTTTATTAATATTATTATTATTATTAATATTATCAAGTCATTTTATTAATATTATATTTGAAAGAGGATATCGATTTTGCGTGTCGAATATCTGAAGGTATAGAGTTCCAGAGGGAGACATCTTGTATTAAAAAGGATTTATCAAATGCAGCAGTTCGGTGAGGGGGAGGATAGAGGTCGGTCGCCATGTTGTAATGGCTCGGTATAGGAAGGTAGCCAGAAAATATTGACGGCCACTTCAACTTGGTGTAGAACTGGGTAATATGCATATCCCTTGAGATCCTGAAGATAAAGCGGATTGAGCAATTCATTAAACATTTAAGTTTGGCTTCGAGTTCTCCCGAGAGTCCACCATACACCATGCAGCCGTAGTCGAAGTGGGGGAAAACAAGAGAGGAGACCAGGAGTTGACGGGTTTTGAACGGAAGAAGATAACGTAGATGGTTATCTAATCAGGGTGGATATAGTACGGTGGGAGATTTGGGAGGTGTGTGGTTTCCAGGAGAGGTTTGATCGAGGGTAACGCCTAGGTTTTTAACAGTGGTATGGAAGGAGATGTGTTGAAATGGATTTGAGGAGTGAGGGGGATCCGATCAGGATGGCTTTTGTCTTCTCCGTATTTAATGTCAGCTTATTAAGATTTGCCCATGCGCATATTCTATTGATGTCTTGTTGCAGTTTCAGTATAGCATTAGAAGAATCTGTCGGGTTGAAGGAAAGATAAATTTGGACGTCATCGGCATATAGGTGATATTGACAGTGTATGATAGAGGAAGGGAGATCATTAATATAGATGGAAAAGAGGGTGGGGAATAATGAGGAATCTTGTAGGACGCCTTGAGGATTATTAGGAACTACAACGTACTGGGAGCGATCGGTAAGAAAGGATTGGAACCTCTTAAGGGTACTGGATGATAAGGATATATTTTTAAGTTTGGATAGCAGGATATTATGGTCAACTGAGTTGAATGCTTTAGAGAAATGATTGGAATTAAAGGAGGGGTGTATGAGGGGTGGAGCTGGTGCTTGGACAGAGGGATCGGATGAACAAGAGACAAAATGAGTGTTGAGTATGTCAGCTGAAATAGAGGTAGTCTGGGTTTGGGTGGATTTGCGGAAGGATAATTTACGGAGGATTGCCCATATAGCTTTGGAGTTTGGTGTGCTGGATAAAGATTGTTGGTAGTGGTGGGATTTGGCACGGTGTATCATGGATTGCATACTGTTTCGAAGCAGCTTGAAATTTATGTAGTCTTCGGGGAGTCGACTGCGCTTAAATCTTTGTCTAGCTGCTTTTCTTCATTTGATGCAATTTTTTATCACAGGTGTGGGGCTGGCGGGTACTTGATTGTCCTTACTTTAAGAGGATCGTGATGGTCTAGGATAATGTGCAGTTGATTGGTTAAGTTTTCCACCATAAAGTCAATGGAGTTAGAAGAGTATATGGAGTCCCATTGGATTGCGTCAAGATCGGGCATCAAAGTTTCGGATGATAGGAGATTAAGGTTTCTGAAAGAGATAGATAGGGGACTAAATAGAGGAACAGGAAGGTTATAGGAGATCTGTATGAGATCGTGAGCAGACAAAAACGGAACCGGGTGCTGTGATGAGGCGAGGAGTTTATTAGGATAATGCAAAGATCGAGCCAAGAGTCTGAGTATTGGGTGTGATGGGTAGGGTTGTACGGAACTATATACATATTAAAAGAGTAAAGGAGGTTTGATAAATAGGCTTGATCAGAGGTAGGAAATAATAGGTTGGTATTGAAATCTCCGAACAGAGCAATATTGGAATAGGAAGGGCTCAGTTCGTAGAGGATGGTCTCGAGTGTTTCACCAAAGGGGATTCTAGGAGGTCAGTAGATGGCACCAATGAGCAATGAATATGTGGAGGTGGATATTTCAGCAAAGAGATATTCGATCTGTGGGGAGACAGAGAGAGAAGACAAAGCAAGGATTTTGAATTTCAGGCTGTCATGAACAAAAATGGCTACTCCGCCTCTGGTTCTATTTTCTCTATCGTGACGGAGTAGGGTATAGTTAGGGAGTGAAACTTGAGAGGATGTGACCGTGGGTTTCAACCAAGTTTCTGTGAGATAGCAATTAGGTGGTAGATGTTATGGAGGAAGAAATCACGGAATTCGTCTATGTGGTCTAAAAGTGACTGTGCGTTGACATGACAGGATAATAAGACATTAGTCATAGGAGATGGTAGATTGGGATAGAGAATCGGTAATAGTAGTGACTTATCGACAACTTTCTTCAAATACAGTCTTCAGTCGATTATAAGAGTTCATTTGATGAACCTTAATGTCTGTACCGCTCAATTTTTCTATTACCTTATAAACAACTTTTGACCCTATAAACAGACTTCGGATTTTTGTTTATGATTATCAATAATGAACCATTGTATTTAATCAAGAAAATTAAAGGGTAATTTTTAGTTAATTATATATTGTTATTTGAAAGATAAAGAAACTACCTAAAAAAATTTTTTTTTTAAATTATCAAAATCAGACAACTTGGTGCAGAGAAATGGTGTTTTGAACTTTTTAAATCTGTTTTATTGCAAAGCCTGTACTTTTTATTTTATAACTGAAAGAAGTACTTTTTTTTCTATGGAAAAAGTTGATATTGTTATCTGAAGAATAATTTGATTTTTCACTTTTTATAAATGAAAAATGAATAATAAAAATCTTTTAAACAGACAACTTTTTATGTAATATACCAAAGAATTGGTAGGAATAATGTTGTATGACACGCCACATGTACCTATATGGTTTACAAATATTTGGCTGTGTATTTACACTTCGAGCAAAATATTCTATTAAAACTGGTAAAATCAATAGACGTGTCTGGAATTAATGGAAATACAGTGGGCCCAGTAATGGACATGGTCTGGCCCAATGATGTATATCTCTGTCTAAGACTGGTTAGAGATGTTTTAGATAAAAACTAAGAATACCAAGCGATAATCTGTTGTTTCTAGACACAGAAAATACAAAAACATGATAAATGTTAGCAAAAGTGCAGAGCACCAGTAATGGATATGGGTGTCCATAACTAGATTTGGGTCGATTTAATGGACACGCCCTAAAAGTTGTTAAATTAAATTTAATGCTAAAATCAATTAGCTGAGGTTCTAAAATGGTAAATTGAATATTTTCATAGTGAAAACTCTGAAATTTAACATAAACACATATGAACATAAATGTTCAACTTACTCTTAGCAAAACTGTTAGTAGGAAGGTATGACACTATACCGATCTTGAGAGCACTATAGGAACAACAATAAAAGGTATTTTTCTTCAATCTAGAAAAAACTGGAACTTTTAAATCAAAAAAGAAACTTATTATTTACATTCAAAGCCAAAGCTGTCCATCATTGGGCTCCCTGTCCATAACTGGTGTGCGTACACCCTATGTAAATTTTGGACTGAGGATTTTCAGTTTCAGTTACTGTGAATAATTTGAGGTCCAATAAACGATATAATAACACATACTCATGGATATGTTTATAATTAATTTAAATACATATTTTATCATGTGATTTAATTAATAATTGTAAAAAATATGGTACAGTGCAATAAACAAAAAATAATTTGAAGTCCAATAAACGATACAATAACACTTACGCATGGATGTTTATAATTAATTTAAATACATATTTTATCTGGTGATTGAATTATTAATTGTAAAAAATATGGTGCGGTGCATGTCCCACTCAACTTTCACTTACCACTATGTACCATTATGTATTTTCAGTCCAGGGGAAAGTGAATGTAAACATTACAGATGGTACAACATATTATTTACATGAATTAGTTACCATACGTTTTTCATAGTCATCGAATATATTATATTTTCGTATAACGACTCAATATCTTTATTGTTTATTTAATTATGTCATCGGTAACAATGTAAGCATTGTCTGAGGCTTACTCACAAGCTCTTAGGGATGCATTGTTACGACTGTTTTTGTTTTTCCCTCCGCCATTTTCTAATTCTCTGAATCTGACACTGTGCATCTTATAACTTCATCTCCTTTTGCATCTAAATTGTATTGGACTCTACTATTCATTGTATTAACAATTATTATTTATTTATAAAACTGATTACTACTTTAGAAACACTTGTCGCTTACTTGATCTTCTTTCAGTGTCCCTACTTTCTAGTGTCAAATATTATAACTTTTCTTTAATAACAAAATAACATAAACTTTTATTATCTCTTAGTTAATTTTTGTACTCATCAATAAAAATATCTTTCATATTGTATTCAATTACGTAGATTTTGGGCTGAAGAATTACATATTTAGTCACTGTGAAGGGTTTGAGGTCCAATAAACTACATAATTACATGTAAGCATGCATATATTTATAATTGAATGAAACATATTTTATCTGATGATTTAATTAATAATTGTTAAAATATAAAATACTATTAATATTGTCGTCATCGTGTCACAGTAACAAATGTTAACCTGCCCAACATTTCACATTCATTACTTTAACATGGTGTCGATGATATGATTTCCTGCTAAAAATTCCAAAAACTCTAATTTGGTCAAAGGTTGGTTGAAAATAAATGAGTTGTGAAATTTAGTTCAAAATGAAGAATAAAAATACAGAAAAAATATATATATTGCAATATTTCTTATATTTTAAACTAATAATAAACCTCGTGGAAGATCACTTAAAGATGTTGTTAAATAATAAACAAAATTATAAGAATATTAAATAATAAACTGAAATTTATAATTATTCTATCTCCTCGGGTATGGATTACTAACAATCAGATCAAAATACTCAGACAAACTAAAATTAACTACTGAGGAAGGAGATGTTCTCATATGGCAGTCATAAATAGACTAAAATAGTGGCAAAACTATTTTATTAAAATACTACAACAATTCCTGCAAAGTTGGGTCGAAACGTTGGCTTTTAATAAAATAGTTTTGCCACTATTTATTTAGTTTTAGTCTATTTATGACTGCCACCCCGGACCATCTCCTTCCTCACAGATCTATGTGTATACCGATTAAAAGTTTAGACTCACCCTTAGATTTTGTAAAATAAACAAATGACAAAATTTTTATATCTTAAATAATAACAAATCAGCTTAATTTGGTTAATATAAGTGCAATTATTATATAAGAACTATAATTTTATTTGCAAATTATGAACATTGTCCAATTTTTTATTTTTTGAAATATTTCACTTCTGCCTTAATCAGAGAATAGCATATTTTTGGCATTCTTTCTATTAATTTTTGCAATGTTCTAGTTGGGAAAGTTTGTTTTAATTAGTACATTGTATCTTCTCAACATTTCTCTCGAGATCAACCCACAACAATTCAGAGGCGTTGAGATCAAGGGATTGTGGCCACGCCATGTATTTTTTTGTACTTTTTGCTTTTCTTTTGTTTAAATAAAATTTCTACACAATTTGAAAGAATGCTTTGGAACGTTATCCTGCTAGAAAACAGATCCTTGACCCACAAATTTCTGTCCACATGGAAAATCGTGACGCTGCCAAATTCAGTAATTTTTTTTTTTATTCAGTAATTCTCTCTATTCAGACAAAATATCCAAATTTGTCATCAGAAAAACATCCCCACACCTTAACTGATCCTTCACCTTGCTGTACAGTTGATATTATACATTGATTCATCAAGCATTCACCAACCATACGACGAACATACTGCCTTCGTTTACTTCTAAAAAGATCAAATTTTGGTTCGTCATTGAACAACACTTTCGATCACTATTCTACAGAGCAATTTCCATATTTTTTGTCTTATTCTAATTGTTTGTTTTTTACGTAAGAGAAGTTTTTCTAACAGCTATATTACTACAATTTTCTTTCACTCAATATAACATTGAAAGATTTTTTTTGTAAATAATTCTTTACTAAATATTTAATTAAAATGTTGTAAACAATATTAGTGAAAACAAAACAATTAAAAGTATAGACAATATTAAAATTTCTACTTAAACTTTCTATTGATTCAATGCACAAATATTACATTACGTAATTATGTAATACTTTTTTATTTTTTTTATTATTTATTATGATATTTACAACTGTAACAAAAAAATACATCCAGTAAATTCATATATGGCTATAATGACATAAAACATGTTGAGAACTCTAAACATTGGTAGCACTCTAATAATATGTTTACATTAGGAGATCACGGGGCCATCTTCTTTTCAGACTCCTCGGAGGTTTATCAGGAAGCAATGTTAGAAGCAAGAGGGTCGGGAGGGTTATGAAGTTTATTATGGAAGGATAGATATCTGAATTGGGCCAAATCTGAAACATAAGGAACATTAAGGTCATTGTGGATGACTTTATTTGTAACAAAGTAAGGAGCATTGAGGATTTTATGAAAGATTTTGGATTGTGTAAGGATTGGATACGAGAGGAATTTGAAGGTTTGGTGGAGCCCCATAGCTCAACTCCGTAAGTCCAAGTAGGGCTTATTATAATTATGTATATGAGTCTTTTGTAATTAATTGGAAGGTTAGAGCGTTTGTCTAGTAAGTGTTGAAGTAGTCCGAAACGTCGAGCGGTTTCTTGTCGTTTCAGTCTAGTTTGAGGATTCTAGGTAACGAATTTGTTCAACAGGAATAAGCGAGGTATTGTTAAAGGATACTGAAGGACAGGAAGTCATTGGTTTACGACAAAGGGTAATGTTAATTTGATGGGATTTATTTTAATTCTCCAGTTTTGACACTATTCTTCAAGGTTTGTGATGTTGTGTTTGAAGAGTTTGGGATGCAATTGATGGGTCGTTATTAACTGATAGGATACATGTGTTATCGGCGTACGTGGTGATGACAGTGTTGGGATGTCAGCTTTATAGACTGTGTAAAGGATAGGACCTAGGATACTACCTTGAGGAACGTCTGCAAACTAGGAAAAGCGGGATGTATAGGCATTGTTGTGATATACTTAAAAGTATCTATCAGTAAGGTTAGAACCGATGATGAGGAAGTATGTAGATAGTAGGAATTTTCGCAGTTTGTACAGCTGTCCCGGGTGCCAAACTCTATCTAACACCTGTTCAACGTTGAGAAAGACTCCCGTACAGTACATTCCGCGCTCCAATGCAGAGGATACTAGGTCTATCATATGATGACATTGCTGTGTAGTGGAATGGGAGAAGTGCAATCAAAATTGTGCTCTGGGATTATGTGATTAGAATTTAGGATGGGTTACAGGCATTTGTAATACTAATTTACTAAATAAACTATTTTGAGTTTAGTTACTTTAATAATTGTTTTTAAATAAATTTTCCAGTCCACCTCCCCAGCAAGTGTCTCAACCACAGTCTAGGGAAACAACCCCTACCCACCAAACTCAACTACCACCTCAACAACAACCAGTATCTCCTGTAACCAGTGCACCTCCTGTTAGGCAACAACCCGGTGACCAGCAACCCAGCAGACCACCTTCATCTCAGCCTCAAGTACAGCAACAAGCGGCAAAGCCAAGGTCTCCCGCTGAAGGTAATTTTAATTTACATAAATAATAATTTATTGATGAATTGTATATTGTAAGAAATCATTTTGAAAATTTTAATTTAATTTTTTTTTTTTTTTTTACTGAATTCTGATAAAACTTTATTAAAGCAGATTGCCATTTTTTTTTTTTTATTCTTAACACAAGAATTTTCCCTGCTAAATTAAATCCCAACCACCCTATAGCACAAAAAATAAATATAGCTAAAAATTTCATAATCATCACAAAATAAAACTAGGAATGTATTGGAAAACCACTTAACATACATGAAGGACAAAATAAAAAATTGATAAACAGGATGTAATTTATGAAATAAAATGTTTTTTTTTTTTTTTTTTTTATTATTTAATGGAATTTACAACTGTATACAAATACAACAAGTAAATATGCGCATATATAAATAATGGTATGTACAAGCTTGAAGAGTTACTACCCAGTGGTAGCACTCTCTAAATAATTTTAAGTAAGAAGATCACGAGGCCATCTCCTTTGAAATAAAATGTAAAACTGTAATAAAATTTACATAAGGTAGATCTCAAAAAAATTAAACACAATAATTACTCAGCATAAAAATAACTATAAAAATGTGAAAAACAAAAATATAACAGCCCTGATGCAACACAGTGTAATAAAAAACCATAGTTTTGATTTTGATAACACAAAAATTCTAAATATTGTCAAATATCCAAAAATAAAATGAAAGAGGCAATATAGGAAAAACAGCTAAAAATATAGTAAAAACAAAATTTTGCCGCCTTAACAAGCCTTTTCCATCTCTGCCTGTCTTGGGCTATTTCTTTCCATTTCTCTGTACGCAGCTCTATTGTTATGTCGAGGCTTCCAGATGGATTGCTACGAGCTACATGCCCATGCTCATCTTAACCTCCATGCCTTCATGCCATGAGATATTGATTGACCAGTTTCTGTAAGCAGTTCTTTATTGGTCTTCTCTATGTGTTAGTACTGTGATCCTAGATCGCCCCGGTTACCGTGCAGAGGATTGTCCTCTCAAATCTTTCAACACTTTTTTCTAGGGTGCGGGTTAGTGTTCAGGTCTCACAGCCATATATTAGAACTGGTTTTATCATAACATTGTACACCCTTAATTTGAGATTTCTTTAGATTTTTAGGGATCAGTACTTATGAGAGAGAGAACAAAGCTGTGTTTGCACTAGTTATATACTTGTCTATTTCTGCCCGTTGGTCATTTATTGGGGTTATTGTGGAGCCGAAGTATTTGAATTTTTCTACTCTTGGAAATGATTTTCCTACTACGCAGATCCTGTTATTGGGGTGGATTTTTTAACTCATTGTCATATATTTTGTTTTGTCTTCATTTACTTGTAGGCCGATCTGCTCTACCCCTCTTATCAGGGTTGTAGATAGTTTCTCAATGTCCTCTTGATTACTTCCAAGGACAGCTATATCATCTGCGTATCCAAGGATTTTATAATTCATTCCGACGTGTACCCCTCAATTTTCTTGTGATGTTACTCTTATTACCTTCTCCAGGACTAAGTTGAACAACATCCATGATATTCCATCTTCCTGCCGTTAGCCCATTCGAACTTTGAAGGCTTCAAGATACTTCTCGTTGTATTAGGTCTTTACATTAGGGGTAATTTGTACATGCCTTTTGTCAATCTCACCAACTTACCAGGAACTTCCAGTTCAGTCATAATTTTCCAAAGACAGCTCCTGTCCACAGAATCATAGGCTGCTTTGACATCAACAAATAGGGCGTGGACCTCCTGAGCTATTTCTCATCATTTTTTGAGTATTTGTTTTAGGATGAAGATCTAGTCTAGCATTCTCCTCTCTTTTCTGAATCCAGCTTGGTGGTTGCCTATTATATTCTCGTAATATGGATATATCCGGTTTAGTAGGATATTGGTCATTATCTTGTAGGCAACCAGAAGCAAGCTTTTTCTAGCATTTGCCTATTTCTCGCTTCATATCCTACCCTTTCTTTCCTAATGTCTGCTTAGAATTCGTGTTATAGTTTATAGATATAAAATTCATTATTAATTATTATTATTATATATATAATAGTTATTATTTAAAAATACTAATTCATTTATCAATATTACATCATTACTATTGTTTTGATTAATCCCTTTCTTTGGTAGTAAAAATAATTAATGAAACTGTTGTTAACATTGCATTTAACTCATTTTATAACTAGTTATAATATCGCTTTCTATTAATTTTAAATTTTAATTTGAAATTGAAAATTTCAATTTAATACAAGAAAATTATGTAAAATGAATACAATCATTGCACTTGGTGTTTTCACCTTTTCAGTAGTAATATATTTCATTAGTTCATTAAGATGTCTGCTATTATACGTAATATATATGTTTTATTGATACCATTTACATTTTCTTTTTAAATTTATAAACAGTAACCTATCAGCAATTTACAATGAACAAAAACACAATGCCCGCCACTCAAGACATCGCCTTTAAATGAAAATATTGTTTTTTTTATTATCCTGGGACTATTGTTCCTTTGGAACAAATTATAGATACAGAAAAAAATGCCTTTGTGGCCATAATTTAAATTAAATATTTACAAAATAATATATCATTAAAATTAAAATATATTTATGATGTCAAATTGTTAACAAAGTCAAAAGTAAACAAAGCAAGAGGATCAATCTGTAATTCTTTTCAGACCTTTCTTGATTTCAATTTTAATTTATTCTAAAGAAAGTCAGTTATTTATCAAACCTTTTATTGATAGTTTTGTAAAGTCTTCTAATTATTAACTTTATTTCAGGTAGTGCTTTAGCAGAAAAAATGAGAAATATAGATATCAAATCATCGTCATACATTCCACCCAAAAGAGGGGACCGCCCTTCAGATCCAAAAAAAGGAAGAGAAATTGTTGTGGAAACTAATCATCTCAATTTAAATATAAAGAATAAGAATATGGTTATTCATCATTATGATGTATCTATCAATCCTGAAAAACCTTATCGCAATTACAGGTTCGTATACAGAAATATTTAATTTTTATTTTTATCTGAATAATTTCATTGTCCATTTAAATAATCAGAGCCATCAACTTATAAACCTAAGGAAAGATGAAAATAGTAATATAATTTTTCATTACATATTTTAGTCTACACTTTATAGCATACGGTAGTATCCAGTTCTGGGTCTCAGGAGTAATAGATTTTGACAAGGTGTAAACAACAAAAAAATGTATGTAGTAGTGACAAATTCTTGCATTTGAACAACATTCTTTTTGATGAAAATAGTTTTGACTATTGAGTGTTTTTATGACTTTGGCCCCAAACAATTTAAGATGAAATGCAAAACTAAGTACTTAAAAAAACCAATTAAGGTATGTGCTTTAGACTACAAGATAGAAGTGAAGACATCAAGGCAAGATTAATAATATGAAACATAAACTATAAATAATAGCTCATTATAAAGAGGATGAAATGCTGAAGATTTCCCTCGCTTGCAGTATGCAGGTCCGATTTTTAGTTTCTGAGATATTTTAATCCATATCTCTCTTTCATAAAACTCGTTATCATTTGGTTTTGGACACTATATTTTTCCTTTTCGCCTCTCTAACACGTCGTCACATTAAGATACAATTTCGAATAATAGCCCATTAGGGAGAGGATGAAATGCTGAACATTTCTCTTGCTAACGATATGCAGTTCCGATTTTTAGTTGTAGAGATATGTTAGTCCAATTGCAAAAACACTTCAATTAGTAGACTCCAGCCGACTTTATCCAAGCATTACACATCAGAGATCTGATGGCTCAATCTAATTCACTCTCCACAAAAAAGTATCAAATGGGCCTAAAGAAGTTTTCACTTCAAAAATAATATTTGTTACAGAAGGATGTTTTATAATTAATTGACTAATTGATTAATTCTGCAGTGACATATCTTTTCATAAAATATATTCTCAATTGTTGTTAAAATTTCAGACAAGCTGTGGAAGCTGTTCGACAGAGGTGTTTCAAAAATCGATTTCCTGCCTTTGATGGAAAGAAGAACCTCTATAGTTATCCTGAGTTGCCTCTCCAAAAAACGGTATGGGCTTCCTGAGTTGATTTAATAATGAAGTTTAGTGTTTTTGTGTAGCTGATATCAACAAAAATTAACATTCAACAAAGCGAGGCCTCAAATGGGTCACCGATTTCAACCAAATATCTTTTGGTGATTTTACATCAAAAAATATTGGTCACACGTCCCAGCCTTAAGTGCCAAAAATATATGTGTATATATATATGTATACACTGACAGGCAAAAAATTCCAACCACTTGATTTTTTCATGTTTTCATCCAAAAATATTTCTGCCACTTGTAAAAAAAGTTGTATTTGTTTATAATACATGGTATTTGTAGATAATACTTAGTATTTATGGAATTTTATAATCTTTTTTACCTTTTGATTGGGTAAGAAAGATTAGAGAAAAAAAATTGAAAAACGAACCATTATTATTCTAAAAGAAATTAATTACATCATCGTTTAGTAGCACGTGTTTCCTCCTCTGGCCTTCACTACTTCTTGAAGATGCCTCGTCATACTTTCCACCAGTCGGGAAATGTCCCTTTGCTGGAGGATAGCCCATTCCTCCCGAAGAGCCCTTTCAAGGTCCTGCAGTGTATTAGGAAGTGTTGCACACACTCTTATTCGTCTTCCGAGGTTATCCCATAAATGTTCAATAGGGTTCAAATCTGAATAACATGCTGGCCAGGCTGAAACCTCAATATTGTTCTGTTGAAGGAACGTCTGCACTATGTGGGTGTGCATTATCGTGAATTAGAAAAGAACGATCGCCGATTTCGTTGAGGATAGGCAACACATGAGGTTCCAAAATCTCATCTACATAGCGAATGGCCGTCAAAGACCCTCCGAAGTCAAACAACCAATTCTGTGCGGCACTCCATTGAAATCCCAGCCCACACCATTAAGGAACCACGTTGGAAAGGTTGGCTCCGGGAAAAATTACAGGTTGCATATCTTTCGTTGTTTTTTCTCCACACCCTTTCACGCCCATCTGGAGATCGAAGAGTGAATCTTGACTCATCTGTAAAAAGTACAGCACTCCATTCGTCCTTAGTCCAATGGCTGTGTTCTCGAGCAAAAGCCAGCCGTGTTACTCTGTGAGTTCTGGTCCTCTTACTGGACGAAAAGCCATTAATCCATACTCATTTAATCTTCTCCGAGTGGTACGTTCAGAAATTTGCACACCTCAAACTTCTTCGAGCTGATGAATCGCTTGAACAACGGTAAGGTGCCGGTTTCGTAAAATTCTCAAAGTCAAAAACTGGTCATCCCGTGGTTCTGTTACCCTAGGCCGTCCAGAACCGGGCCTTCTATTGGAAGAACCAGTTTCCCGAAAACGCCTGACGGCGACTCGTAAAGTTTCATATGGAACTCCAATGGCATTAGCTGCATATCTAATGGAACGTCCATCATCAATAAGTGCCACACCACACGCAATATCCTCAGCACTAAGAGGCATTTTTAAACTTAATATTGAAAAAAATTAAAAGCCGGAGAATAAGAAATGTGTTGCAAGAAACGGCACTGAACTAATGATACTGAATAAACATTTTGATTCCAAAGAAAGTAAACATTAGAATCTAGAATCATTTCATTGAATTAAGGACTAAGGGTTATTGTCCTCTATATTAACATTCCTAATTGAAAACAAACAAAAAGATTACCTATTTATTCATTAAAAACAATAGACCAATCCAAAACAGAAATATTTTTAGATGAAAACATGAAAAACTCAAGTGGGTGGAATTTTTTGCCTGTCAGGGTGTGTGTGTGTATGTATATATATATATATATATATATATATATATATATATATTATATATATATATATATATATATATATATATATATATATATATATATATATAAATAAATAGAAAATCATCTTTATTCTGGGACTAGGTCCCTTTGGAATAACAATATTGTTTAAACCAATTGACAATAAATCTGGCCAGATGACCTGTTATAATAAAGAGTAACTACAATCTAAGTAATAAAATGAGTATATACATAGTTTTGGAGGGTATATTAAAGAAAGCAGATGGGTACAATATTATAATATTGGTACAAAAAATAACAACATACTTATATAACTAAATCAAATTGGAAAGAAATGCTAAATAAGTTTTTAGGTAACCAATTATATATATATATATATATATATATATATATATATATACAATTGGTATTTTTCTTTCTATCACCTATATGTCATTTAATTGTCTTAGCAGTATTGATGTAGTGTTTCAATTCTTCACTGCATTTCATATACTTTTGTTTTATTTTCATTTATTTACTATATATGTTATAGCATTACCCATAATTTTTGCTCTAGGAACTTGTTGAGACCGTGACAATTTACGATAATGAAAGAGATCAAGAAAAAGAAATGACCGTTACGATAAAGTATGCTACGCAAGTTAATGTCTCAATGATATGGGATTATCTGAGGGCTGGGACTTCAACTAATGGTCCGCAGGAGGCAATCCAAGCTCTTGATATTGTTTTAAGGCAACCAGCTGCTAACAGGTAATGTTCTCCTACTTTTCAATTTAAAATAAAAACAAATTTATAATGCTGTTATTGTTTTATTTTCTCTTCATATCTATTTGATAAGCTGCAGATTATCTGTCAGTAATAAGTTTTTTTTTTCCTTAAGTGGTAATTGGCCTTCCTCAACATAGTCTGCCACAGGCCACTGCCCGCTGCATACCTCTAATACTTAGTCCTTCCATTTCATCCTTGTTCGTTTTTTTTTTTTTTTTTTTTTGTGGTTTTAAGCGGCTCAGGAATGGCAGACAAGGTTCATTTACATCCAAACATTCGCCTGTGATGAGGTCGAATTTTATACCCGGCTCCAGGTCTATTATTTTAATCTTTTCCTGTATTCTTATTCTTTCTATAATAATTAGTTAGGTCTTCTCAATATTAATTTTGAGGTTAATCGTTCCCTCTCAATTGGCTGCCTGCTTCTTTCTACAATTATTACATCTTCTGTATTAGCTTCATTGTTTGTTAGGCATTTATAGTTATTGTTTAGGCTTGAATCCTCACTCACCGTTTAACCCTCCAGTATCTCTTCTGGCTTTGAATTGATTTGTAGAAATTTCATTCTTATCAACAAAAAATATATTGATAATGCTGAAAGTAAAATCTAGTCTCCAGTCGAAAATTAAAATCGAGATATAAAAATACTCCGATTTGAAATGTGAGGACAAAGAATTTGATGAGAAAGTTCTATACACCTTATGAAAAATCAATCAGGTGATAGGAAATCACTGATAGACACTCTTTGCAAAACATGTAAGAAAACAACGTTTTTATCAAGGAATCAAATGTTTTTTTTGTTTTTTCAGAAAGAACGTAATCTCCAAAAATATTTTTTTTTTTTTTGTAATATAGAAAAACAGCTTCAACACTAATGTTCAAACACTTGAAAATCTCTAACATTAGTCTAATCGATTTTTTTTTTTTTTAATTCTTTAAATTTTAACAAAAGCATTTGGCATGCTTAATATTGGAAATTATTTTTAAAAAATAAATGCTACTTATAATTCCTGCCTTCCTTTATTCCTTTAATGTTCTGCATTATTTGATTATAATCTTTATTATAATAGTTGATTATAGTCTAAAATTTCATTTTCAATGTTACATTTCAATTCTTTTTTATCTCTCGGTTAACTCAAGATCTGATAAGATTTTGATGTATTAATGTTAAAAATTAACATTATTGATGATTTTACTCATTTTTAGGTGTTTATTATAGGATTGTGCATATTTTGGATTTTTACAGTACGATTTTGCACATTTTGAGTTTTTTACAGAACGTTTTCAGGATTTTTACTGCATGAAAATCCGGTCTCTAGTAATCACCTACTGCTCTTTTATAATAGGATTAAGTCGGTTAGACTGTAGCATGGCAAAGATTTTATACTCAAATCAGCAGAAATTCTTGTTTGAAATGCAAACACCAAATTGTATTTTGAATATCTGTCCTTTAAAAAAAAAAAAATTTGTCAAGTTTGATATAATTTAACAAGGACATCTTCCTTTTAAGTTAATAAAAATTAAATTAATTTATTAATATGTAAAACTACATTTTATTACTTTCGTTTATCAATATATAAATATAAAGTAAGGGAAAGTATTGCTATCATTAAAATTTCGAATCTGAGTTTTCAACCGAAATATACATTTTTTTTTTTATTGATATGTCTCCTTTTAAGAGTAAGCTTCTTAATAGTATATGTTATCAATAAGGCACGACAATGTAAAATAATTAGTTCTTGTAAAATTGTATGTTTTATAATGTAAATATTATTTTCAGGTTTGTGACAGTTGGAAGATCATTCTTTTCACCTCCACCTGGTAGAGTAATTGATCTTGGTTATGGTCTTGACCTTTGGTATGGTTTCTTCCAGTCTGCAATTATTGGTTGGAAACCATTCCTTAACATTGATGGTAATTATTTAATATGTTTAATTAGTATTTTTGTTTTTATTTGTTTATTATTTTAATTGTGGGTTAGTGTAGACTATAGTGAATAATTGAAGAGAAGGATGGTTGGTTTGGTCAGTCAAATTGAAATGGTAAAAAAATAAATAAATTTTATTTATTTAAAATTATTAAAAATAAAATTATTTATTTTTTACCATTTCAATTTGACTGATCACCACAACCATCCTTCTCTTTGTTTATTATTTTAGTTTTATGATGAAATTGCTTGGAGGTTGGAGTTTAAGAAGAAAAAGCCCTGATATGATACCTTCACTATACCTTAATTAAGAAGTAAAAATAATATACTATTCAAAACCATAAGTATATGGGCCGCCTCTCGGTATAGGCAAAAACTCGTCCACTTGCCTTTAAAGCTTCTCTGGCTATGAAATCTCAGATGTATTTTCATGAATAAAGTTCTGATTAACAAAGTAATTGTTAATTACAAAATTAATCTATTACAACAATTTGAAAAAAGTAACAGTTTTTAAAGTTTCAGATTTTTCCTTCCCTCATGCATGCCCAATCATGTTCATTATGGTCTAATGGTCCCACCTATTCTGTGAAACTTTTTGGGAAAAAAGGTTTTAAAATAAAAGTTCTAAGGAACCTTTTTGTAATTAAGTTCTAGGTTTATGGTAAAAGTTAAACATTTATTTATTTAAGTTCTTATAAAAAAGTTTCGTTAAAAGATAATAAAACAGGAATTCGGCTTAGATTAGAGTCATAATTCATCTTAAATGAATTGCTTGATTCTAATATTTCGCTATGTTAAGCAGCTAAGTTAGTACAAGCAATTATTTAAATAGACTTTTCGGTGAAATCAACTGAACTTTTTAATAAAAGTTGTTAAAAACAAAAGTTCTGTTAAACCTTTACTTGAAAAGCTGCAACTAAAAAAGTCTTATTTCCTAATTAACAGAAAGCAATTCAAAATAAAGATTCCTGTCATACCAAAACTGATTAAATTCATTCTGATTCAGCCCTGTAGCTCTATTGTGGTTCATTTTCTCATTCTAATTAAACTAGTTAAGAAATTGTATTCATTCGTAGTCTAGCAAATTCATGCTTAAGGCAGTTATAGGAATCTGATTCCTGTATAATTTATTAAAAGCTGCAGTTTGTTCTTTCCTTTCCACCTCTTAAACATGAGGGCTAATTAAAATCGTCTATGAAAATCTGAATTAAATCCATAATGTTAAATTGAATGATAGAGATGGTAAATATTTACTGAATACTCAATGGTTGACCGTTGTATAATATTGAGGAAGGAGATAACAGATGTTTCTATTTTATTTTAAGTCTGGCTAAATGGAATAAATTGAAAATGTTTTAAAAGAATAACTTTAAGGTAATCTTTGCAAATTTTCGAAACTGTAATTGGCCTTATTTAGGGGAATGACCCATATATAAAAGTGAAAAATAATTTTTAAAATGAGCAATTTATGATCAGTATGGAAGTAAAAAACTTAAAAATTTATAGATATTTATTATTGAAAATAAATACCCATATTGTTAAATCCACCTAAATCTTCGTGAATGGCTTCATCTTATCTTAACCTGCAAATTTTTTATCTTCAAAAATTCTCAGAAATGGGGCATTTTCACGTTAAATTAATCAATTCGTAATAGTGGTTAAATAGTTGACTGTCGTGAATAATGAGAAGAATAGTTGGGGTGATCAGTCAAATAAGAAGGCAAAAATAAATGACAAAATAAATATTATCATTTATTTTTGCCTTCTTATTTGACTGATCATCCCAACTATTCTTCTCCTCTAAATTAATTAATGTAGTGAGGTACTAAAAACTCGTATATACTCTTTTGCTTTCCACTTGAATCGTCTGATAATTTGATGAAAAAATCGAAAAAAAGATGGCCTAGAAAAATATTGGTTTGTTTTGCCTAAATAATCTCGTTATTTTAATATGTAGGGGGTGGAGGTAATGCCAAACAATCCAATACTTTTGTAGGCCACCTTTTTTCTCGATTTCGTGATCAAATCATCTTACTGTTTAAGTGGAAAGCAAATGGTAAGTGTTCATGAGTTTTTTAATACCTAATTAAATAGACGAAGTTTACCAATCTCCAAATTGAAAACGCCCCTGATTCTGAGAATTTTTGCAAATAAAAAAGTTGTAGGTTGCGATGAGATAAAGCTATTCACGACATTTTAGGCAGGATATTAATAATTTTGTATGAAGGGTTCTGTACTACCGACTATAGAAACATGTTCAATCACTTATTAACATTTTTTCATTTAATCTCAACATTAAAATACAAATATTGAGCTTTCAAGGAATCCATTAAGGGAATTAACCCTTGTAAGAAGTGGACTAAGTTCTTCAAGCATTATTATTTATCATGTTACTAGAGTTTATATTGTCTCGATATTTATAACTTTTTCTTATACTGTATAGTATATCATTTCTATTCTTTTTTTTATAGTGGCTCACAAAGGATTCCCAGCTGCCGACAATTGTGTTGTTGCTTTAGGTAAATTTGTTCAAGGAGACCTTGGAGATCCACGTTTTCAAATGAGACCTTATGAACGTGAAAGCTTTGTTGCGTATATTAAGGATTTGAAAGTTGTTTATGAAATTCCATCAAAGAGTGTTAAAAGAACATATAAAGTGACTAATATAACAACTTGTCCAAGAGATAATAGGTTAGTATATTTCTTATTATTATAATAGTAATAAGGATTAGTAAACTGTATGTGTTGATAGTACTACTGTCAACAATAATTACTTACATACACTCACCTCCATCAAAACTTAAAATTATATATCAAACCTAACATAATCGTAAGGCTGGTTTTCTCAGTTAGATTTCTTGAATAAACTCACTTTGGTCTATATAAACCTATTCATTTAAGCAAGTTATGTTAAGTTGCAAGACCAAATTCTTTGAAACACCCTGTGTTGTAGGTAACCATTTCCCTATTTTGCGGTCCTCATTATTACTCATTTTTTAAACATTGATCAAATCAGGAGGAAATGTGTTCAAGTAAATTTTTTTTAAATTTAATATTAGGTGTTGTAGTTTCAATCTAAACTATATATTATATGGCAGTATAGATAGATACCTTTGCCGGCTCTCTAGACCGATGGTTGACTTATCCCAATTTTGATCCTTAAATTCCTACGACAAATTTATTAAAATACATTGAAAGAGTAGGAGTTAAGAACTCCCAAGATTTATAAGTTCATGGATTGATATAAAATGAATTGCTATTTAAAGATTTTGACAGCATTAAGACATGAGGTGCCTTCACAAAATAGTGAGACTTTATTTTAAAGCCCCAAAATGTACCATATTCAAGATAAACCATAATTCATTCTGCAATACTCCTAGGAGATACGAAGTACTGCAAAATGAAAAAGAGGCGATGAAATCTGCACCCATTCCCAGAGACCCTCGACCCCCTCCAATTTTCGTTAAAAATTAAAAAAAATTCCCGTTACTATGAACACATTTAAACAAAACTACAACTCCTGGTAGCTACTCCTGTTTAAGCCGGACTAATGATATTAAAATATCCCCATCCAAAGCTGATGCATACCACCAAATTATTAAATATCTATACAACACAAAAGGCAGATTTTCACACCTACCAATTGAGGCAAGAGCATTCCCTGAGGGTAGTAATCCGGAATTTACACCCCTCTACTCCAGCCGAGGCGATCCAAGAACAACTGATGGCCTTAGGTTTCAAAGTCCGGCAGGTCACCAATGTAATGATGGATGATAGAGATGTATCCGGTGCTAATAGAATAATACCATTACCCATATTTTTCATAGATTTAGAACCCTCAGCAGAAGTTGATAAAATATATGAAATTAGAAGATTATATTATACTAGGTTAAAAAATTATTATGTTAAGGTTAAAAAACCATACACTATAAGAGAAATCGTCCAGTGTCATAATTGCCAGGCATATGACCATACCAAAACTTACTGCCACCACATTCCAAGGTGCGTGAAATGCAGAGAGTCACACAAGACTAGTGAATGTAATAAACTGAAAACTACTCCCGCTGTATGTGCTTTATGCCTGGAATAACATTCCTGCCACCTACAAGGGCTGCCAAGTCTACAAAATCATCAAAAATAAATTTCACAAACCCGGGAACCAAAAAGAAATCTCTAAGCCCAGAAGAGGACCTGCTAAAATAGTAGACTCTAAAGTTTCTTTTTCCCAGTTACTAGAGGGCAGAGCCCCGACTGACAAATGTGAGGCCCTGCCACAACAGGAACCCCAATCCCAACTTCAACATCACATTCCTCATATTCCTCACTGAATTCAAATCCCTTGTTACCCCTTGTTTATTTATGTATGTTAATTTTCTTATTTTATTTTCTACAACTCTTTTTCTTCTATCTCTATTTTAGTTATCATTTGTATGTATATATTGTGTGAATGTTAATGCCCTCTAATGTGGCAGAATGTATTAATTTTCAAATAAAAAACAAATAAATAAATAAATCATGTTTTAAAAAAAAGAGTTCAAGGTTCCTAGGACTCCTTGGATATTCTACATTTATTTTATTTAACTCTGATTTTCAGTTTATATTCTTTAGGAAATTTTTGTTAGGCTATTTTAGCATCTTCATTGTGAACAACTGCAATATTCCATGAGATGTAGATAGTTTTTGATTATTTGGAAAACTTATGAAAAGTCAACTGGTTTTTATCTGAACCAGTTCAGCATCACTTAATCTTTGTTAATTCTTCATCAAATGCAATGATCGATTCATCATTTCGAAGATTATATTCTCCTTCAGGTGTCAAAAATAAGCATATCCTGCAAATAACAAGAAAGCAGAACAGAAAACTTTATTTACTACCTCACTTTATTGTCATCCTAGGCATGAGTAACATCATATATAATTCAAGAGCCTCTCCGCAGCCTCTGGCACTCTGAAATGGGATGGAATGCACTAGATATGTATCATTCATCGAAATGAGAGCATTAGTTTCTTTTTATTCATTTTTCCTAAACATAAATTAATATAAAATATTAAGAAAAATTAAATGCATGGAGATTTTATGCCATTTTAAATTTAGTTCTAATTAACAATAGCTATTCCATTTTAAATATTTCTTTAAAAAATCATTATAAAGTTGTCATTCAGAAGTTTTCTAGATATTTATGTTTAAAAACGTGTTTTGTTCATTCAATTTCCTGCTCCATACGGGTTAATAAAGAAAATGGTACCTAACGAGCATTCTGGTAAACAGGAGGTCCTTTATAATTATAAACACCAGTTTCTGTGCTTAGTTGTTTCCTGTCGACAAACTTAGTGTAACTCACCATCGGATTTAATGTAGGGGCGATGTTTTCATTCTATGTCTTCTCCAAGTCAATATTGACCATTTCTCTCAGAGTTTTCGGTGCAAATCCATCCTTTGAGATCTTGAAATGTAGCATCATCTAACATATCAATCAACCAACCATTTGAGCTTCCATGATTTCTCCTTTCGGGTTTCGAGTAATCGTACTTTGGAAAGGACATGGTGAAATTTCAGATTAAAGACATAAACAAAATAACCTGCCCGGTGCTCGATGCTAACACTTATCACTAATCTTCAAACCCCCCTCCTCCAATCCCATCGTCGCCATTGTTGTATTCTTACTGGGGTTCATCAATAGAATAAAACTATGATCAGGGGTAGAGCACTTCATAACATTTAAAATATTAACATTATTTACACCACATGGTACCTCCATGCTTGCCCAAGTTACACTGGCTGAGAAACCTTCCAGTAATGAATAGGAACTTTTGAAACAGGATTGTGATAGCCTGGAAACCTGCCTCAAAATTTCCTGTTCATTATATGAAGTTTTCTCAGCCAGTGTAGTTTCTTGGACTTCAGTTTTATTTGCTACAATTTGGGTTTCTAGGTTGTCACAATCTTGTTTAAAAATTTTCTGTTCATTACTAGATTTAATTCCCTGCTCCATACAGCTTAATAAAGAAAATGGTGCCTGACGAGCACTCTGGTAAACAGGAGGTCCTTTATAAACTCCAATTTCTGTGCTGTCGACAAACTGAATGTAACTCACCATTGTTCTTTATAATAAAATTTTTAAATGATTATTTTACATTGTTGTATTTTAGTTTCATTAATAAAATATATACTATTCATGTTTATTTGATTTTTTTGTTTATTAACCTTTTTCTCTTTAATTATTCATAAATTTATTCATTTTCATATTGTAGTATAAAGATAATCAATATATATTATTATACTTTGTAGTTCTTTTTTATTTCTACTATTTTCTTTCTTTTTTCAGATTCGAGATTACTGATAAGGAAACCAATAACAAAAGTGAAACTACTGTTGAAAGATATTTTGTTAGTCAATATAATATTAGATTAAAGTATCCTCATCTACCATGTCTTACTGTTGGCTCACGAGAGAAGCCTTTGGCGCTTCCTATGGAGGTAATATTTTTAATTTATGAATATATATTTTATTTTATATGTATAATTAAATTATACAATACAATCTATAAAACTAATAACTAAATATTAAGACTGTTATATCTTTTCCAAAATTGAATACTTGGTGTATATAATTGAACTAAGCCACGACAAATTAGATGAATATTCTCAGAACTCATTGGCTCCCTGCTATCCTTTACAGGGAATGTGTCTAATGCAGAAGTCATTTATACTGCAAAATTATTGAAATCTGGTGGGGATTATAAAATTGTCCACTACGGGAATTTTCAATGAGTATACTTATACATATACACACACACATACATACATGTGTGTGTGTGTTTATGACTCTTTATTACCTTCTTATGTGTATTATATGCCATCTTTTAGTGTCTTTTGTTGTATATATATAAATCTGGGCCTCACAGATAAACAACTGTTTCTAATATAGAAATGTTTTCTTGTTTCTTAAGTTGTGTACAATTGTTGCGGGCCAAGTTACAATGAAGAAAATGAATGATGCTCAAACTCGTACAATGGTAAAAGAGGCTGCAGTTGATACAGAAAGAAGAAAAGAAAAAATTGTCAAGTCTGTAAGTACGATTGAAACATGGATTGTAACAATGTTTTAACTATTGGGACTTTTATCTGTGTAATCCTCTGGTTATAGTTTAGTTTAACTTAATCAATACTTACAGAAAAAGCATGTGTGTAAATATATTTAAAAATTACTTAGTTTTTTATATTTTATTATATAATATATATAGCCATAGTATTAAAGAATTATTTACCCTTTTACATGATCCATTGGTTATAGTTTTATATTCCTTCTATTGAAATAGAAGCATTGACAGATTGAAGCATTTTTAATTATTTGAATGTTGGGAAATCTACGTAGAATTTTGAGTAGATAACATGTTCGTAAAATAGCCATTGAGAATTTATATTAGAATAAATCAATTCTCCCATCAAATGAAAGTAATAAAACGAACTTATACTACATTAATTTGGTAAATAAATTTAAAAATGAATTATTACAATGGCATAATTAATCAAACAAAAGAAAATTTTACCTCATAATCAGTGCACAGCTGAAACTTCAGGAATTGTCACACAAACTGGTAGTCTTAACCACAGTTCACAGTCCAACTTTTAATGGATTATTGCCATTCTGGGACTGTCTGTTACACATTAGAATTGGTTTCTTTAATTTTGTTTTTCATTTGTTCCATTTATATATAGTGTGTTGGATGATGGCTCATTTTATAAGCTGTTTTTTGTTTTATTTGTTTCAATTTTAATTTGCCAATCCATTTGTCTGGATTTTGGTGCTATTATTTACTTATCTATTAAATTTAAAATCTTTGAGAACCTCGAATTTTTTCATTCTCTAATGCTGGACATCATGATTGGGATAAAATACAAAGACTGGTTCTAATTTTATAATAGAAAGAAGTTAAGTTAATTAAAATTGCGACAAAAACAAAATTTTGAATTGTATTAAATATATATATATATATATATATATACATAAAAGCAATAAGGCAATTAAAAGAGCTGAAGCTTCTATTTAATTATAGAGAAAATCAAGTGCTGTTTATTATTTATTTATTTATTTACTAGTATTTTATTTATCTTCTGTCAGATTTAAATAAGCTTTACTTTTTTAATATTATAAATTAGATAAAAACAATGATTTTTGCAAGCTTAAGTTTAATACATCCAAATTTTATACATTTTGGGTTATTACTAACCTGTTTTGTATATTTTAAGTTTTGTACTGCTGTTTTTTTTTTTATATTACTGCACAAAAATCTGGTTAAAACAAAAAGGTGAAGTGTTTGCAGTGAGTTTTCTTTAATATGGAGGAAAAGTCAGAGAATCTGACTGATAAACTCTCGTAGACCCTCTAAATTTTTGTACCTAATATTGTGTTTTTCATTTTTTTAGATCTTACATCTCTTTATAGTCAAAACTATAAAATTTATACTTACACTTGTGAGCTCAACCGTCAATATAATGGTTTTTACAAGGTTTAAAATGAAAAGTGAACCTTTATTTTTTATCAGTTTCGATATGAATGGAATTTTTATTTTCTGTTGTTTTCCATGTTCGTTAGGAACTAGTAATTTTTTCCATGGAAATTTTTAATGAAAGTTCTGTCAAAGCAGTTCATTTCGTCAAAAAGTAAATGTAAATGGTAATATCACGGTATATTATTTGTTATTCAAATAAAAGAAATATTAGAATCAGACTGTTAATTTCTCATTTAATGTTACTTTCTTTTAAGAAAATTAATTATTAAAATTTAAAGTATTATAAAAAAAAAATCATAATTTCTTTATAAACAATTTTCAAACCCTGAATGATTAGAGAATTATTGCTGATAATTTAATTTTATTTGTTGTGTTTTCTTCTAGATAAGACAAATCAACTTTAATAGTGACCCATGCCTGAAGGAGTTTGGCCTCTCAGTTGATGACCAGTTCACTAAAGTTAAGGCCCGAATTATGAATGCACCAACACTTGATTATCGAGAAAGACCGGTCTGTTTATTATTTATTTATTATCTAGTATTTTTATTATATGTAGTAATGTATTGACAATTAGTACTTCATTTGTTGTCATAATAAATTTATTATAATTTGAGTTAGATAGTCAATTAGATTTAGAATTAAAATTTAAACCCTCTCATTTGATAGTGTTTAAAATGTGTGAAAATTCCAGCAATTTTTTCCTTGAAATATTTGTCCAATAGAAAACTCCTGAAACTAGTCTGGCAATTTCTTTTTTGTTCTTTCTGTAGATGACGGTTTAGTTATTTATTTTTTTATAATTCTCTCCTGCCTTTCTGCAATACAGATTTTTGGAAGAAGTAGCGTGCCTCTTCTTTCATTTCATCTCATAATTCTAATCTGCTAATACTATTTCTTTTTATTAAAGGAATTTTAAACAATTTCCTCCCAATTAGTTCCTTCCACCCATAAATGAGAAATTTGTCATAATGGTAATTCTGCTAATCAACTAGGCTGTATGGCTTAGAGTCCAGTTTCCTTCATTAGTTTGGCTTATTGTCTCCGATGTGGCACAGGTCTTGATGACATGGCCAGTAGGTTCCAGAACACCATGACAGAGTTAATGGGTGTTATGCTCTTTTCTAAGGTATGAAGCTTAGTGTGAAATCTCCCTCTGAGGAATTGTGACATCCAACAATCCATGTTCTAGTATTTCCCACTCATTTCTTACTGTAGTTCTGAAATATATATTATTTATTCTTCTTCCTTATCTTTCTCCTTTATGCTTTCAACGTTGAGGTGTCTCAGTCCATGTTAGCCAGGCTTCGTGATCCTGAACCAGTGGCTTCTTGGCATTTAACCCTTTCCCTCTTTTCTGTCCCATCCTGGCGTTGTGGTATATCAATGTCATCCTTGTTCTTCCTCGAGGACGTCTTCCAATTGGCCTGTCTTCGAAGAACTTCGTTGACTCTCGGTCTTCATGCATTTGACACAAAAGCCCGTACCATTTCAGCTGTCTCTTTTCAATTATGTTTCACAGCTGAAATTCCAAGGTCCTGTAATTTTTTTCATTTCGAACCTGATCTCTTCTTGTTCGGCTGGCCGTTCTTCAGAGGTACTTCATCTCCCCAGCTTGAATTCTAATTTAGTGCCTGTCTAGTAGGACCCAGCTTTCACTTCCATGGAGAAGAGTATCGGTCTCATGACCTTATTTTATCAAGATAAATAGAGTTTGGCTATTGTTTTTTTATTTTTGTAAACATCTTTGAAATTTTCTGCCCATTTCCTTAAAACGATATATAGGGAGATAAACTGCCTTAAAAATATCTAATTTTACATTATTCTCCACTTTTCTCAACTGCAGTATAGCATAGGTGGTAATAGCATTATTTGCTTTCTTAATTCTATTAGAAAGCTCTTGATCCATCTTAGCATTTCTGCTGTTCATCGTCCCAAGGTCTGTGTATTCCTCTGCCAATTCTCCCTTGCAGTGAATAAGTACTTACTTATAAGTACATTACTTTCCTCTTGGCCAGTATGTATCATCTTATATTCACTGTCATTTAGTACCATTTCCTTCCTTTCAAGCTCTGCTTCCCACTCGATGACCCCTTTCTGTAAATGCTCATTTGTGTCAGCAATGAGAACAATATCATCTACAAATATCAGAACTTAAGCAAGAATTGTTCTCATATTCCACATACCAACTACAGTCCGTGTATTCCTCCCTTTTCATATTTTTAGAATTTCATCCATAAACATGATAAAAAGAAGAAAGTTAAGACTGTACCCTTGTTTAACTCCTTATTGCTAATATTAGAGGGTCTGGATTCCCTTCCTTTAATCCAAATAATGCTCTATAAGTTTTGATAAGTGGATTTTATGGCACCAATCAACTTAGGGAGAGGGGCATCCATTTCATCCAGAGTAGCCCATATTTCTTGCCTTGGGATGGAATCAAAAACAGTTCTTATATCCCAAAATGCAAGGTACTTGCAGATAATGAACCTTAAAGTAACCCAGCCACCTAATTAGTAATGTGATGGTATATGGTATATAGGCGCTTGAGAACTGTTCGTGGAAGACTGATTTTGATGACACCAGGTCGTTGGTTTTATAAACTTAGCAATAGGTTTATAATTGTTTTCTAGTGGTAAATTTTGAGTTATTCAATTTTGAACAGATCTGGTGTCCACGCTTCATTACAAATTCTCAGTGCTGAATTATCTTTCTCCTATTTTGGTTTTTGGCCATTAATCCCTAACTAACTAGAATAATAATCTCTTGGTTGTATGATGGAAATACCTGGTGTCAGACACTGGTCTCCTGCAGCTTCCACCAGTTCTCTCGGTCTTGTACTACTACAATCAATCTAGCTTCTAACCCCAAGGATCTTCATACCATCATTTGCCACCCATCAGTCCACCTTAGCTTTGTTCTGAATAGGAGCTCGGCTGACAGCAGCCACTGAGGTATCTCTGTATTGCCCACTTTGGATGTATGACCTTAGTTATCCTATTTTCATGACCAACAACACATCTTTGTTTTGGTAAAAGTGGTAGAGGTCTTGATTTGATCATCTGTACCGAAACTTCGTGCCGAAACAAGTGCTTCAGATATCCGACTGAGATTCTTCCTCTTGTATGTTTACAGTTCCTGTTCACTAATCTTTGACATAGTCCACATTTCTAATTCCATTTAAATGTATATTTCTTAAGTATTCTACACTATTTTTCTGTCCACCAAGTCTTATTGTTTTCTTATCATAGGTACCTGTAAGACAAGGAGTATGGAGGAATGAAAAATTCATTCAAGGAGCCGATTTGGTTCAGTGGAGAATCGTTACTACTAATCAGATGATTAGAGAACCAGATTTAAGGTAATTATTAACACATTATTATTCAATCTAGTTTTATTATTTCGGAGAATAGTATGGAAGCTAATTCATCACAAAAATTGTTTAATGTAATTAATTATTGCTTAAAATAAATTATAATGTTTATAATTACTTAATCCAGTTTTATTATTGTGAGGAATACCTTCAATAACCCTTTTTTACTTCATAAAAACTTTATTTCATGTTTGTGTTTGAAAATGTTTTAGGTAATTTTGTACATTTTCAATTCAAGAATGACATAAATGATTATGCAATCTGCTAAAAATGAAAAAATGTTTTTTAATTTAAAATACATTTCAAACCACAAAAATTTCTACATTGGAAATTAAGCATTTTTAGAAAAAAAGACAATGTATTTAGCATTTGAATAGTTTTTACATTATTTTTGGACTATCCTCAGATTTTTTAACTTTGAATAAATGTTCGGATTTTGAAATACAATACTTTAAATTAAAAAAAAAATGTTTTTAAGATAAAATAACAATTTTTAGTGGATTTCATAATCATTTATATTATTCTTGACTTGAAAATGAGCGACATTGTCCAAAACATAAAATACAAAAATGAAATAAAGTTTTTATGAAATTAAAAGGGGTTATTAAAGGTATTCCTTAAAATAACAAAACTAGATTAAGTAATTATTAACATTATAGTTTATTTTAATCAATAATTAATTATATATTATAATTTTTGTAATGTGTACCTATGTATACTTGCATGCATGCTAGCTTATTATTAAATAGAATTGGTTGGTCACTATTAATTTTTTTTTCTTATTCCAGAAAGCTAGCATCGGGTTTAATAAATCATGGAATGGAATGTGGCATGAATATATCCAATAATTATAAAATTGTTTCCAAGAATACTCCTCGTGAACTTGAACAATATTTTAGTCAGTGTCTTAAAGAAGAAGTAAAACTTGTGATTGTTGTCTTACCTGATAGAGGAATGACTTATGGTAAGTTTTTATTTATATCATTGTGAACTGCAAATATTAACTGATGAAAACCTAATGCTTAATTTTTTTTCATTTTCAGCATCCATTAAGAAAATTGCTGAAATTCAGGTTGGTATTCTAACTCAGTGCTTGAAGACTGTCACAGTGCAGAGAAGACTTAATGCTGCAACATTTGTAAACATACTACAGAAAGTTAATGCAAAGTTGAATGGCATCAATCACCATATAACCCACAGCTATTGGTATTATATGTTTTTAATTGTTATTATTAGTATCTATATAGGCGAGTGAAACTTATATTTATTTCATGGCACAAAACAAAGTAATTAATAGAATAAAAACTGAACAGCCTATAGACATTTTTTCTAACTTTCACTGAATTCTTCATCAAGTTATTTAAAAAAAAAAACAAAAAAAAAAACAATATTGATATTTTTAAAAAATAGCAAATTAAACAAGAGAATTCATATTTTAAAAAAAGTGTTGATACATTTTCTTATGAATAGTAAACATTTAGTTTTGTTTTATGAATCTGTGGATACTGAAAAGATATCAACAATCAATAGTTCCTTCATGAATCAATGGTTAATTTATAAAATTAGCACTGGTTGGAGAATAACTTGATATCTTCACAAATTGATTAGTGGAACCAATAAATACAAACCATTATCAGAATATATAAAAATATATTTATTTTTAGATTTTTATTAGTTTTAAACTATCATTTTAGGTGTTTATAACTTATTTGGTTTAATTATTTTTTTTATTTCCAATGTTTCGAATTCTGGAGCCATTTTCAGGTACAAACTGTAAAGATACATTTATGTCAATACAATATTTAAATTTTAATACATCATTTCGTAACTTACCTGTAGACACATATGTATAAATATAATATCATCTTACATTATTTTAATATATGTAATATAACTTTTATAAACTAAAATCGGTATATAATATAATCTAGAAACCGAAACATTGGTAATAATAAAAAGAATATTTGTGAACGTTATTAAAAAATTTCTTGAACTAATAATGTGGCTCAGAAAATAAATAAAGTTGCTTTAAAGTAATATTAATGTTGTTTTTAAGGCCAAAATTTTTTCAAAAACCTGTCATTGTTGTTGGCGCTGATGTCACTCATCCAGCTCCAGACCAGATCAACGTTCCATCTATAGCAGCCGTAAGTTTGGTTTTCTCTTTCTAATTTGGTTTTATTGTAAATGTAATGTATCTATTATTTATAAATATTTTATTCTTATTTAGTAATAGAATTTCGTATACAATTAGTGTTTTAATTGTTTTATCTCCAGTTGTATCATTTACACTCAGCTGCCAAAAAATTGTAGCAACTTGTTTGATTTAATTTTTTTCAGAATTTGGTTGATTAGACAGATCAATGTATTAGTGTGATTGACTCAAAACTGGTAAAAAGATGGAATGATTTACAACCTACCTAATTTTAAAGGTACTATTTCACTGGTCTTGCTCAGGATCAATATGATCTATCATGCAGGAGCAGTTTGTGTATTTCACTGAAACTGCTCATCATAGTAGGCAACTCTTCTTGCATTGAGCATTTTCTGAATCCTAGTTTATAATAATTTTAAATGGAAATATTAGCTTTAAAGTTAATGGTTTTCATTTGTATCAAAAGAGCACGAATATATACAATAGTAGCTTTGATCTTATTTAATCGATACTTACTATTTTCCCTTTTATTAAGTTGTGTGTTTGATGCATCAGGCCTTCCCTACTTCCATAGCAAGGGAAAATAAGACCTGAACGCTGAAATGGATGAGAAGGGAGGGTATTCACATGGATATAGAGAATGAATCAAATAAAATTAAGATGAATATATTGTTAATAAAATAGAAATGAAATAAAAAAGACATTATTGCTGTTGATAGGGGGCACCAAATTATTTACATTGAGGTTAATGTGATTGTAGGAATTTAATTTTGCTTCATGGGCTGATGATGATGAGTGCATGGTGCAGTTGTATGCATCTTAGAATTTCCCACCAAGATTTACAAAAAAGTTTATATAAAAAATGGCTGTTATAAAGGGTGTCCCATAAGTAGAGGGAAATTTTTGTAACAGTGATAGCTGACTTCAAGATCTACAAAATAGTTTATATAAACTTCCCAACAGAAAAGTAGAAAATTCAAGATTTGTGATTTTTTAAATGAGTCATGTTTTTTGTTGAATAGAACAGCTGAACTCAGCTAAGTTCTGTTTACAAAAAAAGAAAAATTATTTGTGATTTTTATTATCACTCTCAAACTATACTACAGATACTCTACTTTTGGAAAAACTTCCTTGTTTAGTAATCCTTAAATCCAATTTAATTGAGTTGCGGTTTATTATGGAAAATTTTGAGATTCACCTCAAGTTGTGTAAAACAATTACCGTAAAATGGAGTAACTTCGGGACTCAGTGGGTAACTTTAGGACAGCTGAGTAAAATTTAGTTTGTGGTGATTCTGTTGTGGATGGATATTCTGTGTTGGGTCAGTATGAAAAAACGTGCTTTGTGTAAGTATGCACTAAGCTACTTACTACCTTGCGGCAGTTTGAGAACCCTAGTTCTCTACACTTGTTGTGCAGTTAGGTTTTATTTATTTTCATTGCTTTTGTCAAAATTTTTGTTTTCATGAAACGTTGGCTTGTGCCTCAAGAGTAGTGTGCCGCAAGGTAGTAGCGCAGTGCATGCTGACTGAACCAACACAGTGTATCTACCATGGAATCTCCTCAAACTAAATTCTATCCACTGTCCCAAAGTTCCCCATCTTACTGTATGTGATTTGATATCCTGTCACCTAAAAGTAACCATGTTTTCAACAAAAATGTCTCCATTAAACTATTGAAAAGTTTGATTTCCTTTCTTTTCTTTCATTATCTGGAATGTATTATAATAAATATAAATACATAAGTCCACTTTTTATTTATTAAAAAACAAGGTTTTTTTTTTTTTTTTTTAAATTTCTTTTAAAAAACATTTACAACTGTATTACATAAATACATCAAGTAAATTAAAAAAAAAAAATGTTAAAATTAATATATTTTTAAATATTTATTATCTAAAGTGATAATGTAATTGTGTTTTTTACCTAAATATCTATTATAGAATTGTTCCATATTTAAAGTGACCCGCTAAATGTTTCCAATTCTAATATTTATGTTTTAAGATAAAAAAAAACTTGACGATTGCTTTTCAATTATTTTCACGAAAACGTAAATATTAAGATTAGGTGGGCACTTAGAAATACGAATCAATATCTATAATATAGATCTTGGTTTAAAACAGTTTCATTATCACTTAAGATGATATATTCAAAAAACAATTTGTTTAAGTAAATAAAAAGTATACTTATGCATTATAGATCCCAGATCATGGAAAAAAAAAGAAATTTAAGCTTTTCAATAGTTTACTGTAGTCATTTTTGCTGAGAATATGACTACTTTTAGGTGACAGGATATCAAATCACATAATTTTTTTACACAACTTGAGGTGAATCTCAAAATTTTCCCTAACAAACCTCAACTTAATTAAAATGGATTTAAAGCTTATCAAACGAGGAAATTTTTCTATAAGTTGGATATCTGTGGTTTAGATTTAGGGTGATAAAAAAAAAATCGCAAATAATTTATGATTATTTTTAAACCGAACTTATCTGAGTTCAGCCATTCAATATCCCTCTTTCAACAATAACAAACTCTACTTTCAATACAAGTAAATTATATCTAGTTTATTGTGGAGCAATTTTTAATTACTTAAATTAAATATTTTTGTAGTTATCACTTTATATTAAATAAAAAATTAGACCCTTTAAAAATCACTAATCTTGATTTTTCTAATTTTCTGCTGGGAGTTGGGCCATTGTTTGTGTGAACTTTTTTGTATCTCTTGAGGTCTGCTATCCCTCTTATAAAAATTTCTCTCTACTTACGGGACATCCTATATATATGGGTAGATTAGTGATGACATGCAGCTGCATCTTCCTGGGCCACTGTTTTATGTTGGTCTAGCTAGACATCATTTTATTGTATGCTGGCTGTTTCAGGCTGACTTGTACTTCGACCACCTATCTCCTAGGTCCCTCAGGTAGGAAATTGTTGTTCTTCACCAATAGATGGCAGTGCTCGGACAGCCAATAGAGGGCACTACCGTCATGCTCTATTTGACATGCTTATAATTATTGCTTAACGTGCTCTTAACATTATGTCTGTGCTTTAAAATGTTAATCCTTTTGTATATATTAATGGCCACCTTCTTCAAAGTAATAGTTTCTTGTAATAGAATATATCATCCTCATGATAAGATATATGACAATACATTATTTTAAGGATTGATGGTGTTTCTCTGATTTTAAATTTACTGCTATTACAGTATGAGAATTTGATTTGTCAATGTTTGGATTTGACTATTTATTTGGGATTAAAATTATTTCCATTATTTAATGTTAGTTTGATTAAGGGTGCATTTTAATCTAGCTATAAAATACATTTGTTACTTCGATCCAACAAAAGTGATGTGCTATAGCTTCGTTTAAATTTTAAACAATTTTCCATTTAACTAGTATACCCTTGTGAGCATTCTCACATTAGATAGTTATCTTTCTTCCTAATGCATTCAGTGTATAAGCGACATCAGCGAAACATATTTATTTGTATATACCACATGCCTCGATGAGTTCTCCACATGGACCCCCATTAGGTTTTTCATGATGTTCATTAATCTAGCACTAGAATTAATATTTCATCATTTATGTTACAAAAATTTGAAAATTAATAGAATTGAAGTAGAATATATGCGTGTTATTTCCATTTATTTGTGAATAAAAATAGTAACAGTAAATTATAAAAATTATTATGGCCTCCTTTATAACTGCCTAACCTGTGGCCTCTATTGGTAAAAAGATTCCCCATCTGTGTTATGTACCTTAAATGGGTAGCTGCGACCTCCAAACGTTTTTGCACGATATTTATTAATGTAGTGCTAGAATTAATTATTTAAGTAATGACAATTTGGAAATTAACATAATTAAGTTGTATGTATGTATGTGGGTGTGAGTATTTAGTGATAAATAAAAATAGATATGGTAAAATATAAAGAATTATTGCAGCCTCCATTAGCACTGCCTTACCTTACCGCGGCCCCTAGTTTCTCCACCTTAGTTTCTTAATGGTGAATACTATATAATCTTGTGAATATAGTCTATTCAACACACACAATCGATTAAGCTCCATGCTTTAAACTATATTGAAGTAACAGTTTACTTTATAAATTATTAGCTTACTCTACAGGAAAATATCTCTTCACTTAAACAATATATTTTTTTCATTACTGCAGGGGAAAATAACCTTTAAAATGAACCCTAAATTATTGAATTTAATGAATGATTTAAAAAACAATTTATTCCATTTTGTTCTATTGACTTTTGAAACCTCCTGGTTTTTTTCCATGACTTTTATTGCTATTATTGTAATGTTTTTAGTTTTGAAATAATAATTCCTCATTTCTCCATGAAATTTCCTTTCTTTTGTTATTAAAATACATCACTCATTAGAGCCGAAAAGGGATCTATACTACTGTACTATATATAGAGCAGATTTTGTTTGACTTGATGAAAAAAAAAAAATGAAACAAAACATAGATAGCAATGGGACTCTTATCATCAAAACTCTTCTACCATATGATAACTTAACCTAGAACTATTGCATTGCTTCTGAAGCTGTCAGAAAGAAACAGAATGTATAAGAGGTCAGACGTACACTGCCGAGCAGCGCCAACGAAATATGCTCCTTTCTATTCCACCAAAGTAGTCGTCAACTGCCAGCTATTATGAAATAGTACCTTAATAATATATTTTCTACGTACAGTTTTCTGAACTCTTAATGTTCCAACCAGAGGACTTACAGTCGCTATCATAGAAAAAATGTTATCACCCAGTTAAAATTTTATTTTATTTACAAGATTGCTATTGTAATATCTCCAGATATTTCTTTGCCAGTTATAAAATGATATTCTAAAACCAATTGCACCATTAAGCGGTCACATTGTTTGTTTGTTTTTTTCTCCTTCCAGTTTCTTTCTTACACTCTATATTGCTTTTTTTTTTTTGTTAAACTATGACCACCGTTGGTTGGTGGTACCCTATCTATCCTCGTTACTAATTTCCTTGAAAATCCCTTTACTTCGTTTAACTTCACAACTTTAATGGTTTTTTATGAGGATGGCTTTTGATACAGGTCATAATTATAGCTTTTATCTTGGCATTAGTATTAGTTAAAACTGAACCGAGAAACATTTTTAAAGTTTTAATAAGCAAAGAAAAACAAAAACACTCAATGGAATAAACATTATTAGCAAGCATAAGAATCAAAGAAATATCTGATGAATTTCTATGACAGCGATTGTATTTATATGTAGTTACTTGTACTAAGCCAGTCAGATAGTTAGCCTGAAAAAAAAAAATCTTGTATCAAACATCTAAACATAACTTGATTATTTTCTCATGAAGTAAACTTAAATTGTACCATGTACGCATCCAGTTCGAACTTGCATAACATAGTTTTTTTCAAAACAACATATTCACTTCATTACTTATTAATTAATCATATATGTGTTTAAATATTAGTTTTGTACTTATATTGTATTTTACGAATTCATCTACTGCTTAGGTTGCAGCTTCTCACGACCCAAAAGCCTTCAGGTATAATATGATATGGAAACTGCAGCCACCTCGAGAAGAAGTAATCAGGGACCTTGAGAGTATCATGAAAGAACAATTATTGGCATTTTACAGAAGCACTAGGTATAAGCCTCAAGCTATCCTCTTTTACAGAGATGGTGTGTCAGAAGGACAGTTTAAAATGGTAAGTAATTCTAAAAAGATTTTCTTTTCTTTCTCTTAGCATAGCAAAATACTTCTATAGAAAAGTTTATTTCCCATTCAATAAAATAAAAGTAGGCGTTCACTACAACAATTTAAAGTCATTAACTATTTATTTTTCTTAAATCTTTAGCTATCTAACCTCTCTTATTTCTAGAAATTTGTTTTCAACTTGTGAAAATATTCCTTCCATTTTCTTTTTTAGTTAATTATCTATTCTTCCAAATTTTATTTTTATTTATTTTATATTATTACTAACAATGAGAGGCCTTTAATTATTTGTAATAAACAAAATTAAATGAAAAAAAAAATTGAAAATATGCCAAGTCCTGTTGGTCTATTTCATTGAGATTAATGCCTACTTAAAGAAACATAAAAGATGAATGAAACCATTACCCAGCAGCTTCAGACCTTCATCAATTATTGCTTGCGAGGAATCCTGGGAATTTGGTGGCCTGAGTTGAATACTACTAAACAGCTTCCTATCCACCTTTAAATATGAAAAAAGAAATGGAAATGAATTGGACACACTTAAATGGAAGCAAATAGTGCCGTTGAAAGATATGCTCTTCAATGGAATCCCCAAGGAACCAGAAGACGAGGAAGGCCAAGAGAAACATGGTGGAGATCTGCACAAAATGGCCTGAGTTGGTCTGACAAGACTTGGCCAGTAGCAAAAATAATTATTATAACATGAACAGAATGGAACCGATTTGTAGATGCCCTATGCTCCACCAGGAGTCAACGGTGTTAATAAAAAAATGGCTAATTGACATTAAAAACCATTTAATTTAATATCACTATGGCAAGCTTAATTAGAATGACTAGGACCGGTTTGGTATAAAATTGATGATATAAATTACAATTTCTGGATAGATGATTTTGACAAAAGTTTTGACATTCTGCGGCCATAATTTTCAAATGTATTACTTCAATTCATACAACTTTCCATTTTTAGCTAAACTGTTCATTTTCATACAGACATTTATATGACACGTTATCATTTGAGCTCAAGAGACCTAAAAACATGAATTTTTTTAAAACTCAGATTAAAATGTTTTCATGATCACGATACTATTGGGTTGTCTGAAAAATAATGTAGGATTTTGAGTTTGCTTTAAAATACCTCTCTATGTAACAAACAGTTTACGTTTATTGGATTATTCGTTTGTATGAATGTAAACACTTATTAATTCTCTTCCAAACTATAATGTTTGTTTACCTCTGTAACATTTCTCTGCTAAGAAACAATTCAATCTTTAATAAGATGTCAACGTGTGATTTTCGAATAATTTTGTTTTACGTCTTTAAACTCGGCCAGAGTGGGGTCCAGACAATCAGAAATATTAATCAAGTCTGGGACGAGAGCAGCATTAATGAGTACACTGTTCAACAGTGGTTCAAAAAATTTGAGGAAGGACTTACTCTCTTGACGATCATGTTCTGTGGGATTTAATGGAAGAAAACCCCAGAACAACTGATCAAGAACTTGCAGGAAAACTTAACCTTAGCAAATCGACTGTCGGTGACTACTCCAAGGCGATTAGAAAGGTAAAAAAGTTGAATGTTGGGTTCCACATACATTAAACAACTGCCAAAAAACCAGTATTATGAAGTTTGTATTACACTTCTTTGCTAAAACAAAAATGATCCTTTTCTGTCCAGAATTGTTACTTGTGATGAAAAGTTGATCTTTTACAAAAGCAGTAGACGTTCTGGACAGTGGCTCGACAAAGGAGAAGCAGCAGAACATTTTCTAATGCCCCCAACTCATCAAAAAATGATGGTGATTACTGTTTGGTGGGCTTCATTTGGTTAGATACACTGCAGCTTCTTAAATCCTGGAGAAGCGATGAATGCCGAATCATATTATTACCAAATTAATGTAATGTATCAAAAATTGGCAATAATGAAGTCATCTTTGGTCATTCGGAGAGGGTCCATTTTGTTGCATGACAACGCCTAGCCACGAGTGACATCACAAAAACTGTTGGAGCTTGGATATGAAACTCTGTCACATCTATCCTACTCTCCGGACCTCTAGCCTGTGGATTACCAATTTTTTAGATATCTGGACCACTACTTATGTGACAACAAATTTAATGGACAAAGGTAATTAGAAAATGCGTTGTTTTTTTGGAGTTCATCAATTCTAAAGATGGGAAATTCTATTTCGAGAGACTGGAAAAGTTGCCAACAGAAATGTATTGATAGTAGTGGAGACTATTATTGATTAAATAAAGCCGGACAACCCAATGTATATCTCATATATGGATAATTGAAAGTAAAAATGTTTTAATTTACAGAGTATTGTAAATTTTTACTAACTTTTATGGTAAGGAAAAGTATTGTGGTAGTGAAAAATTTTAAATATGAGTTATTGTAAGGAAACACACATTTTGAGGTCCCTTGAATGACAAGGCAATGGAGAGTGACAAAAAATTATGAATGATAATTTATGAAAACTAATATTATTTAACAGAAACCAAATGTCTTCATGGAAACTAATTGAAATTTACAAACTAAAATGCAACTTTTCCAATTATTTTAAATTTTGATAAACTAAAAATATGAATATTAGTTGCTATCCAAAATATTTCATAGTCCAAAATAAGCATAGTTTGATAAAACATTTGATAATAGCTTTAGCAATGGTAATAGGCTTAAATTTGAAATAATAGACAGGTTAGTGAAAGTTTTGTGATACACGTAATTTTTGTTAATGTTATTTTATTTATTATTTCTACAGATCTTGAACCAAGAATTGCAGGCTATCAGAAGGGCTTGTTCAAGCCTCAGCAGTGATTACACGCCACCGATTACATTTATAGTGGTACAGAAACGCCATCACACTAGGTTCTTTCCGGAAAAGAAGGATGCAGATGGTTAGTATCAAAATGTGATTAATATTATTTATGTGTTATATTTATTTAATGTTTTATCATTACCATTGATAACCATATGAGCTTCATCTGCCTTGGAGAATCCCTTACGATATGCAGCATACTTTCCTAATGTTTTCTTCTGGGTTAAAATTAGAAATTCTTTCTAGCAGCTACAAACAGGATATTCTGACCCCAAGATCCATCCATATAATGACTGATATAAATGAATAAATATTAATCTGCCACAGATGGACTCACAGCTTGCAACTTTGAGCATAGGAGCCCAGTTCCTTACTCACTCAGCTATCCCACTCTTTTTATTATATAGATATATATACAGGTACATATAAATCAATATTATTTTTAATTGATTATGCCGATGATTTCACAATGGTAGAAAGTCCTGCACTATTATCAATGCAAAAAAGTGAAATATGTAGAAAAGTAATAACAGGTGCAATTAATTGAACTGAGTTAAAGAAATTTAACCTCAATAAGTAAAGATTTTGATTGCGGTCTGGCCAGATAAATGGTAGGCCTTTTGATGACCTTTGCAATTTTAGGGGTGTCTGTTGCTATTTTAATTTAATTTTTATATATACATCTTTTATTTTTATTTTTAATTCTAATTAATCGATTCCTCTGCTCAAAATTTTGTCTTGAATTATATTTTCCTGATGCTATGGAATAAAATTAAATAAATCAATTGATACAATGTTATATTTAAATTCAGGAGTGTTTTTGTATACATTTCATTACCATTCAGACTTTTGTTTCGAAATGGCAGCCGAAAAACATGAGCCGCAATAGATTGTAGTGCCAAAATAGCTGTAATGATTTTATGAGACTTAGCTAAAATCTTCTCCTTGAAGCTCTTCTAATTTATATATATATACAACATACTTCCCTGAAAAGAGGCTGAACAAAAATTAACGATAGATTAAGAATTTTATTCACAAATAACCAAAAAAGTATACAATTTTTGAAGGAGGTGGTCCGGGGTTGTTCATCATAAATAGACCAAATAGTGGCAAAACTATTTAACCTATTTATGACCACCACCCTGGACCATCTCCTTCCACAATAATACAACGGTCAATTATTAAGTATTCAATATACAATTTTTGGTTCCTATGAGTATTTTGAAGCTTCTTGAATGCTCTACAAAGTAAAGGAAAAAAATCATCAAAATCGAAAAGGCACGATGTCTGATAATGTATTTTTTATTGCCTTATGTTCAGTTAGTACTTTATAGAAGAGCTCTTTTATAATAAACTTACATTTAGCCTATTGCTATAGTATAAGTACAATGTTGAAATGAAGCAAGTTGTACCGACTGAGGGAGCAAAGTGGGTTAAAACATTTTTTTTTTTTAAAGTAACAGATTCAGATTTATTTGTGATCAACACAAAAAAATGGTGCCACATTGTTTTGTAATATAAGTACATAAAAAAGTATATGTACAAATATTTAAGAGTATTTTAAATAAAATTTTGGAAACGCAAATCCATTTATGTTTTCCTCAAAGTTTCGTTATTGATTATGGTCGCATTGTGACTAGTGAACGAACACTAGTTTTTATTAAGAGACAACAGGATGAGAGAAAGACAGAAAGATATTTTTTGGATATAAATTTTCAAACTGGAAACATTCTAAGCTAAAAAGTATAAGATATTCAACGGTATGAACTAGGCGCTAGCTGTCCTTGACATACTCTTTAATTTAACTCTAATTCTCTTAGCAAATATGCATCACAAAAATTTAGGACGTTTACGCAGAATAAAAATTGAAAATTCATGGAAATAACTTATTTTCATACTATTGTAAATCAAATTTAAATGCTCACAGTGCTATGTTCTTCCCAATGACTTGTATCTTTATTTTCTCTTACTATATAGAGATAGTTCGATATCTTATTTTCAATTTAATTATTTAACAATATTATCTGCTTTGACAGGGAGAAATATGAATGTGCCGGCTGGTACAGTTGTTGATACAGAGATTACTCACCCTACTGAATTAGACTTCTATCTAGTCAGTCATGCTAGTATACAAGTAAGTCAAAATAATTATCATTAAATCAATTATATTTTTTTTTATAGAGTGGTCTATATTGATTTTTAATTATATTGATCTATCCAACATTATTTTTATTTTATAGGGTACAGCACGTCCTACCAAATATCATTTGCTATGGGATGATTCTAATTTATCAGAGCAGAATTTAGAAGAAATAACTTACTATCTTTGTCACCTCTTTACCAGGTAATATAACTTGTTTTGTTTTTTTCAGTAGTTATTGTTTACTTAAAATTACATATTCGTTGGAATAATTCAAGAGCTCTCTAAAAAGGATCCGGGTGACAAAATTTAACAAATTGTGACCTAATTTGACTAGTGCTGTATTCAGTAGATTGATTTTCTTCTTCTTTCTTTTGCTCTTTTGTCTTTCTGCTCCCATTGCAAGCCTGTTAACTTTGTTCACTTATTTCTATCCTCGACCATTTGACACATCTGACCCCATGTCTTTACTCTTATTTTTTACAGGTCTTTGTCCATCGGGTCGCCTCCATATACCATTATGTCTTACAGGAATCAGGCATTCTCCATACATGTCCCAGCCACCTGAGTTGAAGTTCCTTTATTTTGGCTTTCATGGAGACCACACCTAATTCTTCTCTAATGATTTCATTGCGTATGTCTCTCTTTGTCTTTCCTACAATTCTTCTGAGAAACATCATTTCGGTTATTCTTGAAACTAGTAGGCCTGTGCAAAAAATTCGCACAGCATATTGTTATCAAATGCTAAATTAATAAGAAAATGCAACTTATCAAAAGATTAAGACATCAGATGTTACTTTATCGATAAATATAATCCACAAAGCAAACAAAAATTAATTCAAATCTTCATTTTTGTTTGGAACCAACAGTATACAAATTTCAGTAAGTTGTATATTTGCTAAAAATTGTCCGATTGCGATGATTTTTTTTTTCCTTTTGTAGGGAATTTAGTAATCTTTTATATAATTATAGGAATAACCAAGGGAAAAGTGTGTAATTTTTGTAACTTGTTTGGCTGAATTTTCTGGGTGATTGGACTATTTTGCCAGCCTGAAGGAGAAGGAAGCCTTCGAAATTGGTGGCTCAATCTTGAGATTTGGTAAAAAATTAACGATGATAAGGCTTGCCGATCAAAAACACCATCGATGAATAATATAAACTCCCCTTCTCTCGATCATAGGGACCTCAAGTCGACGAAATGAGACATGTATTCAATGACAGTACTACAATTAATGTAAGGTTGTGTGGATGCGAACCCTATGCCTTGCGTTATCTCGAAAATGGTACGTTTCTCGGCTTAAAAACGCAGGATCCGATAGTTCTGCAGGAACTATCCGGGTCTTGCTGTACGCATCAAAATCTTTAAGATTCAATTTGTCCCGTATCGATCTACAGACCTACCACCGTTCCAGTATCGAAGCCTAGCAAAATGTTTGTATCGACTTTATTTATTTTAGAAAGAAAAAGAAAAGCGGAGAATACAATTCGCTAACCCCCCATGAAATTCTGAATCCAACGGTACCCCATTCGTGGTATTTGAGCATGACAGGAGCTTATATTTGGTATAAAACCGATTTCGAGCCTTACTGTAATAATATATGTACGGATATGCTTCTCTAGAATTGTGCAGTGTTCTGCTCCATATATTAACACCAGCAAGAATATTGTTTTGTCGATCACCAGTTTGGTATTTCCATTAATTTCCTTCTTGCCAATTAATGTATTGCTAAATTAATAGAATAACCTTTTATCTTTCTGCACTCTGTTTGAAATTTATCTATCAATGTGAGTATCTCTGCTTACAAGTGTGCTCAGATATTGGTATGTATACCACGCATTCCATTATCACTCTGTTGCAAATGATATTTAATACTTTTTCATTTCTTTCATTATACATCAATTTACTTTTTGTTGTATTTATAACTACCCCTTTTCGCTTTGATTCCTCACTTCATTCCATTAACTGCTTTCTATAGATCATCTTAAGAGTCTGCTATTAGCATTGTGTCATCTGCAAATACAAATGCCTGTTCCAAAATAGGTCCGGTCCCAAGATAGGTATGAATTTCATGAAGAAGCTACAAATCCAAATTTTGGTTCTTAAATTTATTATACAACTATAATGTGATTTTTAGCAATACTACAACAGTAGTAAGTTGGCGGATCAAGACTGGACAAGTTGTGTTTCAAATATTTCTCTTCCAGACAGGCTACCCTGATCGTAGCAATATATGTCATTGTTGCTGTGGAGCACTTAACAAATATTGTTTAAGTTTTTACAAATTAAAATATTGCTATTTGCTACAGATTTTTTTTATTAACAAGAGGGTGAGAGAAAAAATGGAAAGATATTTCTTGGATAGAAGTTTTAAAATTGGAAATCCTATTCTAAGCTAAAAAGCACAAGATACTCAATGGTATGAGGTAGTCCATGTTGTAGCAATGTCTCCACTCAGTCCCAACCACTTTTCTCTAACAATATTTATTTTTGTAACTATGCATCTGAAAAATTCAGGACATTTAGCATTTTTATTGTTGTAATTCTAATTCTCAACATTGAATATTATTTATTTATTTTTATTTTATTTTAAATTATATTTGCAGCTGCTTTACAACATATCAAGCAGATGTGTTGTTGGTTCTGTCCTCTCTTTTCTTGATAATTATTTATATTGTGAGCAGATCTGTAGGCCACTGGCATTTTAGTCTTTGTTCAGGCTCTCCAAGTAACAGGGAAGAAGAAAGAGAAAGAATGAGTGGATTTGGATGATCAATAGTCAAATAGAGAAATGTTGTTAATTTGTTATAAATGTCAGATTTTACTGTGGTATGTTCATGTCATTGTCTATGTGTGATTTGAAATAAACTAAGCTGGATTTACAATTTTCGGATTGTGCAGTGTGAATTTTGATTATGTAGACAGCATTAGATTTCTGGTACCAGCCAAAGAAAACTGCTACAGATTCGCATTGAATGCTTGTTAGAGCTTATGGTGAGCATTCTCTTGGCGGGTCACACTGCTTTGAGGGGTTTAAAATATTCAAGAGTGGCGATTGGATGAAGTGTGAACTGTGAACATGGAAGGCCACCAAAAAAATTTGAAGGCAGCGAATTGCAAACCTTGGGATGATGTTCAAACCCTTTAACAATTTGAGGATCAATTAAATGTAACACAACAAACTGTCTCCATAAGTTTGAAAACCACAGAAAATATCCAGACATTAGGAAAATGTGTTTAATATGAACTGAATGAACAGTAAAAAAATACTGCTCGCCAGATACAAAATAAAGTAATTTCTTCATTGAATTGTGAAAATGAAAATTGGATGTATTTTGTGAATCCTAAGAATCAAAGATCATGAATGACCACTTCTGGTGAACTATTAATCCTTTTACTGCAGTAGCTCATTCGAGTGTTTCTACCAGAGTGTTTAGAATGTTCCCGTAATCCAAAAAAGGGGTTCAGAAAAAAAGGATTATTTTTTTGCATACATTTGTTTAAAATACTATTTTGAGTCACCCTTCAAGATCTTAGCTTTCAAAAATGCATTTTAACTTATTTAACTTTTAATAAAATAAATAGGACATACGCCTTCCGCACCAGATTTGGCTGCATGACTTCTTAAAATAATTTGATGCATAGGGACTACGTTTTACTGTATGAATTGTAAAGTTTATCTAGTTATTTTATGTTTTCTTTCAGGTGTACACGTTCAGTTTCATACCCTGCACCTACCTATTATGCTCATCTCGCTGCTTTCCGTGCTAGGGCATATACAGATGCAGACAGGTAAGTTTAATTTTTTAAAAGTAAAAAGCAACATAAATTTAATACTATACTATAATATACTTATTTGCCTGTTTGATTCCAGACTACAGCTGAACCAACTTCAAGAAGAACAGGTTAGAAGGACAGTTAAGGATTCTGTTTGTAAGAATAATCCAATGTTCTTTGTTTAAAGAAAAAATGTTAAGAATTGTAATCTTATATATACCACCTTTATTCATGAAATATGTATATAGAATTTGATATATATAAAAAAAGTTACTTATTACTTTTTTGTAACATTCTACTATTGAACAAATAATAATGTGATATTAAAATATTTTTTGTGTTTACTTTTATTTTCTGAAAAACAATTATTTTATGTTTGTGTAATTTGTAAATTTATTCGATTCTGAATAAATTTGGTTATATTAAATGTTCAAAGAATTATTTAATTTTGAACTGGGTATAGCTTGAAATGTTGGTTTTATTTATTAATAAATAAACTTATCTTAACAATCGTTTAAGCGTTACAGGAAATAATTTAAAATATTGAAAAAATATAAACAACTCAATGATTGGTCTGGTTTGTGGTGAAGGACTTTATTTTTTAGCCTTGGCTGTCTTGAATGTTCAGTCTCAATATGAAAGTCTTGTCCTAATTACAAAATCATTCATTGTTATTGTATTCAATTATTTTTTATGAGACACTTAAACACTTTAAGAACTGATTTTATTTGTTTAAGTTTATATTAAAGATTGTTAAAATAATAAAGTATGTTTTATTTTATTTTTTAATTTTTATTTCCTATTATATGTAGAACCATATTACTTTTCAAAGAAAAAAATTGTTGTGGTTAGCTAAAGTGTATATATCAACTTGTTTTCTTCAAGAAATATTTGCTAAAAATGTAATTATCCGTTTTATTCACCTGACTGTTGATTACTGTAAACTAGAATTTCGTATACAGGGTGTCATCGTAATAATGGTTAACATTTCAAGAGGTGATAGAAGTATACCTTGAGAGCTACAAATAAATTTATATAGATCATACCAGCTGGCACACAGTAAAGCAGGAAATTTAGGTTGTGTGTTTTCTTAAACATAACGATTTTGTTGAGTACTAAGTGATAACTAAAAATAAAATATTTAGTAAATTGTCAATTTCTATATACTCATAATGAACTAGATGAAATTTGCTACAAATGATAGTAGAATTTGACTTTGTTAAAGGGATCAGCTGAACTACAAATACACCACTTTTAAAAATACTTCGTTGTTTAATAAACATTAAATTGTCACAGATTAAGCTGTGATTTGCAATAATTTTAAAATAATATATGATATGGAATTTTTTTCTTCATAAATTACTAGTATTTTAATGATAATAATCAATAAATTATTCCAAACCTTTTATTTTTTATTTATAATACTCCTAACTCAGAATTACCATCTACCATTTTGTTTCAAAGTGGTAGCCAATGTTATTCTATAGACTGTAGCACCATACGGGCTATATCAATTTTAACAAATCGCTTAACCCAAGATCTGAATTTATTGAATGTATTTAACTTCCGATAATTTAAAATTCCCACAACAAGCTGAGAGCTGAGAAAAAAATAACAATGAATGCAGAATTTTATTTATTATTACTCAATAAGTACGCACTTTTTGATAGATAATGTTTAAGCTTATTAGAAAGATAACAAAATTACCTCAAAAATCAGACTACTTGGGGCAGGTATATGGATGGTGTTTAGAACTTTTTATATATGTAATGCAAAGCCAATCTTTATTTTGATTTTTGATAGTTCAAACAGAAATCTACAGAAGCACTCAAGATTGTCATTTTAGGAATAATTTAATTGTCTATTTTTTAACAAAAATGGAGAAAAAAATATGCAGGCCAACAAATTTTATATTTTTAACTTTCCCCAGAAGTGGTAAAGAAAATAGTGCCACCCATATTTGATAAATACAATAACTATTTGGAAATAATAAATTGTTATGTAATAATTTGCATTTTTTATTCGGTGACTTGAGATACTTAGTATTAAATTGATTATAAAAATATATTTATATTTTCAATAAAGCTATTGTAGAGTTTCGCTTATTTGAACTCTTAATATAAAACAAAATTTTTGTTCTAATTTTCTGACAAATATTCATTTATACTTTCAGTATATATAAGCTGTATATTTGTCTATATTAGGAAGTGCTTCCCGAAATTCATGGTGAAGATACAATCCATCAATCATTTGTCTTTTGTAATGAAAACCAAGTACCTCAGAGAAAGGCAGAACTCTGGAATGTTCTTTTGCAGCCACTGCTGAGTTGACCAGCTGGAGCAGAATCCTGCTGGAAAACCCAATGACTTCCAGCAAACACAGTATCATTTAGAGGCTTGACAACTGGTTCCAAAATATCGTCCTATTAGCTTTTAGGGTCTGTTTTAACTCTTTTTTTTTTTTTTGCACAAAAATGGAGCTTTGTGGTACCATCAAAGCAAACTTCCCACCAAATCATCACTGAGGAAGGGTGACAACCACTTTCCATTCTTCCAATGACTTCCTGGGCTTCTTTAGGAGCTGTTTGCGTACAAACGATCATTTTGGTGATTAAATGATTAAGGTCACATTTTATTATGAGAGACATTGATCTGACAGAGATTCCCATTTCCCCAAACATGGTTTGTTGTTTTTGAATGGGATTTCTGCCTGTTTGGCAGCTGCTGCATTTGCTGTTCTCAAAGTGGGGGGACAGCCGGGTCGAGGTCTGTCACATACAGATAGGGTCTCATTATATCTATTTATAGTACACGAACATTCCGCTTATACCCAAAGGTTTCAAAGTGTTGAAAATCTCTGACCTACATTTTCCAACTAGTGTAAGGCTATTTGATTTTCTTCATCACCCCATTCCAAGTTAACTGAGCTAAAGAAAAAATACAAACTAATTGGGATTATTATCCTGACATATAATAAAAAGAACCTGATAGGAGGTAAGGATTATCTAAATAATACCCAAGGATGTAAACAAAGTTCAATTTTTGTAACAGTACTTATGGCAGAACATGGTATATGGTTGAAAAATGGAGCATAACTTCAACAGCGTTGGCTGATAATTTGAGGATATTTTTTAAAAACTGAAATCCAAAAATCATTTTACGGCATTCCTTGAAGTTCAGCTGCAGCATCCAATCATTCGTCAATTCTATAAATCTTCACTTCCATTTTGAATTTTCGTAGACAATTCATTCAGTTTAAAAAATACCAGACCAGACAAAGGAATGTCTACCAAGTGATCATTTCCAAAGATTTGGTGTACTTAGGTTGAAACAAAGCGAATGAAGAAATGTGCTTAAAACAAATGAACCATAATTTTGAAGTTAACCAATGATCCAGCCAAAACTTTGCCTCGGGTATAGCCAACATATCTCAGTGTAGAACAATACAAATTCATAATGAGATCCTATTTCGGCACAGATTAGTTTCGAAATTTGCTGATTTATGTCTCTTTATTTAATAATGTTTATGACAGCAATGCATTAATTAATTGTTTGCAATAGTTCCATTCCAGAACATTCCCTACATAAATATCAATAAATACCTAACACATTCAGAAACGGTACCTCCCAACATAGTACTGAACCAAAGACCCTTCATCGGTTGTAGTGGTACAGGTACTTTTTTTTTTAATAGTTCCATTTGTAATCTTAACAATCATACTTCGGGAGCTCTGTAACTTTTTATAACTTTTATGTTAATAATTAACTGTTTAGCACACAGAATAAAACCTATTTATATTTGCTGCAGCACCATTTGTGCAAATTGTAATAAAATTATAATTTCTGGTACAATAAAGTTTTCAATATCCACAGTTATCAATCTACATACTTTTTTCCTTAGGCATATTCTGACTATAAAACATTCTGACATACTTCAAACAGCATTCTAATTATAAAAAAAAAAAATCAATTTGTTGTGGAAAACAGGAGGATCTAAACATTTAATTATTTCATTATTTTGACCATAAGACTATCATTGCAGTTCAGCCAAGTTGTGAGCACTGGAATAGAGAACAAATACCAATGGGATCTAAATTTAACATATATTGAAAAAAAAATTAGGATTTATGTACAATCAATCAATCAAAACTCATTATTTGTGGTACATTCACAAGAAACATAGAATGTCTTCATAAAATTTATTGTTATATCTATTTACAACACATTACATTTTATATATATATATATATATATATATATATATATATATATATATATATATATGTATATATAAATATATATTATATTTATAAAATCACGTTTATTACATTCAGTTAATGAAATTAACATACAAGCAACTGATGATATCCACTAATGATAAAACTACAATATAGAACAAGAGAAATTGAAATTATTACTATAACATTGAGAAAATTTTCAAAATGTCTTCACTATCACCTTGTTAATCATTAATATAGTTACATACACATGGAAAGTATATATGTGATAATCATTGGATCAGAATTGGTGGAGCAAGCACAGGAACTTTTATAAATATTTGTTGTTTAATGTCAAATCTGGTTAACCTCGGTTTTAGTCTCCAGTAGCACTTAAATACAATTTTCTCTTTAAGCTTTCCTAGAATTAATAAACCTTAATTTACATCATCAACAACAGCATTTTTCAATTTTTACGTTATTTATATACATTTAAGAAAACAACCATAATTATAAATGGAAACCATGTTAGTTAAATTAAAGAAAAGCCATAAAAATTCATTTTAAACATTAGTTTCCATAAATAATTAGGAATAAAAATTCACTTATTCACAGTACTTAATGTTAAAATGTCAAAACAATACAATCCTTAACTATTATTTACATCGTACATATATATATATATATTTATATTCATACGTAATAGTTTATAAGTATATATAAAATATTGAAAACAAGGAAGTACATGAAATGCTCCTTATTTTTATACTTAATCTTTACAAATCAAACATTGAAATGAAAGTTGTTATTTCGAAAGCAATAACAATATAAGAAAATAATTCGTTGTTGAGTATTTAATTTTTCCAATAAAAATAAAACAAACAAATTACTGAGAATCTTCCAATTTATCTACAATCACATAACAAAATGTTATTTAACAATTTCCACAATGTATAAAAATTATACATCATTCTTTTAATGCTTAATGATTCCACAATAAAAATAATTTAAAACCAGTGGAACATTGTGAAAGTCTTCAATATGATCCATCATGCCACATTTACCTTGATCTTTTAGCCAATACGAATAAAAAATGTTTTATGTCATTCAAGGTGTTCTTTTTTCAAAGTCACGCCGTGGCAATGCGTGCCCTAGAAATGTCTGGACTATGTCTGATATTGAAGCATCGGGGCACCAAGGTTGGGGTGATGGGAGCTGTTCATGCGCAGTGCAGACAGGCTCTTATTATACCACTCATCATCAGGAGACATACCTGAAACAAATAAATCCACAGCTATTTAATTTGTTTTAAGCTTTCTATAGAATTAACTCATCTGAAGGAAATAAATGAAAATAGTATAAATTAATGTTATGATGACTACTCTCAAAATCCCTCTGAAACTTGTCCCGTCTTGTTATAATAATCATGAAGGCTACTCAGTGTACAATGAGATTGTTCTGAAACAATTTTTTTTTTTAGGTTAAAACTTCTTTAGGCGAGTTTTGCACTTTCTTGTGGATAGTGAATAAGATTGAGCCGTCAGATTTCCGATATGTAAGTCCGCTGGAGTGTTTTTGACTAATTGAAGTGTTTTTGCATATGGATTAAAATGTCCCAAAAACTAAAAATCGGACCTGCATACTGTAAGTGAGAGAAATGTTCAAAATTTCATCCTCTCTGTAATAGGCTATTATTCAAAATTAAATATTAACACGATGCCATATTAGAGAGACAAATGATAATGAGTTTTATTTAAGATATGGATTAAAATATCTAAAAATCACAGAGGTATTCGAATTTTCCTACTCTTGGGAATGATTTTCTTTCTAAGCAGATCCTGTATTAAGGTGGAATTTTCGGCTTATTATCATATATTTTGTTTTGTCTTCATTATCTTGTAGGCCTATCTGCTCTGCCTCTCTTATATGAGTCTTTGTGAGTTTCTCAAAGTCCTCTTGATTACTTCCATGGACATCTATATCATCTGCGTATGCAAGGATTTTATGATTCATTCATTCACTTTATGTTTATATTACCTTCTCTAGTGTTATGTTGAACAATATTCCATCTTCCTGCCGTAAGTCCGTTCAAAATTTGAAGCCTTCAGATACGACAAGACCATGTAGCACGTCTGATTTTCAGTTTAAATACAAAAATATTATTTTTGTATGGTTTTGTAATTAATATTATGTAATTTTGATAAATAATAACACTTTTTCTTCTTCTCTTCATACTCTTTATAATGAGCTATTATTTACAACTTATATTTCATATTGGTCTAAATCTTAGTGGTCTAACCTTAGTGGTCTAAACCTTAGTTTATTTTTTCCTGTTTTTCCATTGCAACAAGAGACTCAGACAAGATGACTGTTTAGCATATCTGATGTTAATATTGTTTTGGAATGTGCCATAAGAGAATCGGAAACCCAAATATAAGGGACAATTTTTCAACAAATCGGATCAAATTCTAGCCTATGCCAATCATTTGGATGTCATAGGATGCAGTTTTATGAGCACTCTACTTCCTAGATCTACAAAAAGCATTAGATTAATTTGGATTTCAGGTAAATGAGTCCTAAAGAGGAGAGAGAATGCCTAGAAGGGAAAATAAAAATTAGATACTTCGAATGTATTTAGATTTCGTAGATAAATGTCAAAGGAATTCATTTATCTTGCAGCACTGTTACACTCAACCAATAGATGCTATTATGGACTCTTGAGGCATCTAAAAGCAAATCCCTCTCCAGGACCACCTAGATAAGTATCTATTTGAGCCCTAATCAGACCCGTCTTCACATATTCATCAGAGTGCTGGACGATGGCAAAAGCACTAGAATCATTTCTATTGATATTTGAAAGAAAGATTTTTAGAAGGATTATGGGGCCTATGTGTATCAACGGTGTATGGAAATCAAGCAAAAAGGCTCAGCTCTACTATGACTCTGATATCATCCATATAATAAAGGTCGGACGTCTAAGATGGGAAGGACAATTTGAATTATAATGAAGTCTCCAAATCGCTCCTAGAAGAAAAAATACTCGGACGTTGAAGAGTTGGAAGACTTCGCCTGCATTGGGTGGATTGCACTACTGAGAAAATAGTCTTCTAAAGTCAATGACTACATAAGTGTTGCTAACAACAAAAATATTCTGCATAGAAGAGAATAAGAGAAGAATATTTAGAGAACAAGGGAGAATAGAATCTGTTTAAGAAAACAGATGAACATCTTGAGCTGGCAGAATTAGAGAAATTAGGAGTTAATAAATAACACAAGCAATAAAATGATGTTAGTAAGATTTTATATATATATATATATATATATATATATATATATATATATATATATATATATATATATATATATATATAAGATAACCCTTTAAACAATAACCTTCAATATGAACAAATATGAAAGCTCCTTAGAAGTGATGAAAGAAAGATATCTAAATGATAAACATTTTAAAAAAACTTAAATGAATAAGATCAAGCATCCTTAGAGCCTATGTTATCAAGAAGTTGTGAAAACACCAGATGATGAGGTTATCATTGGTTTAATAAATCAGCTCAAGGTATCTACCAAACTTATCTTTTAAAAGGTGATGATCAGCAATTGAGGAATGTCTTACATATTACCTCTGTCATGCCAGTATTGGTGAAGAGGTCTATGCTATCAGTCAGGTACTGCGATATGCCAAATTTTCAAGAAAGGTGACTAAGAGTATAAGATTCTCTTAAATATTCTTTTCTATTTTTTTTTCTTTTGTTGATCAAATTTTTGAGTACAGTAGTTCCATTCATTCCATTCCTCACAAAAAGAAATATCTGGCAATCAATTACTTTTCCTTAGTTCTGCAGAGCGGTTTTATAAAAAGTAATTATGTTGAGTAAAAATAATGTTAATGAAAATAAAAAGATATGTTAATCAAAATCATTATTTATTTTATTGTTTTGTTTGAACATTTAAGCCATTACTGCAAAAAAAAATTAATTTAAAAGTTACTGAAATTAAAAGTAATTGTTTATTTAATTTAATTGAATCAATTAATTATATACTTTTTTTACAAATCTTATCAAACTTGCTATCTATGTATTTCATCAATAATATTTGCAATATAATAAGAAGTATACATGGTATTATGCAGTCAAATGTATAACAAAAACAAGTTTGTATCTATCTAATCAACATATCTGATGAATATATGTTCCTATGCATACATATGATTTATATTCACAAAAATATATTTATATAAATGCTTAAAATCGATTTGGTCTTATGACATACACGGTAGGAGGCAAAAGGCCCAAGGAGAGACTTGATTAAGATGTCCCTTAAGTGGGTTAGCCACTCCCAGCTCAATCTGAGGGATGCCTTGAGACAATTTCCTTCACTGCTCTCAATTTCCTGATCTCGCCGGTAATCTTCGCTCCCTGGTGCCTTTTCATTCTTCAAAATCAAAATTTTTCTTCAGCAGTGAGATAATATAAGGACATTTTATCATCTTTTTAAGAAAAATAATACTAAATAAATGGCATTCTGAGGTATAGTTAAAAACAATAAGAGATTACTCAGATTGTTCATCGAAGACGACCCCTTAGAAAATATATGGAGGCTAATAATCCATAGAATAAAAAAAGAAATGTTGGATAAATATAAACAATCTAGTAATAATAAGTAATATGATAATAGTAACAGGCCGTTTATTACTACAAAATACAATGAGATGTGCATACCCATTGAATCTTGCCTCATTCCAGATGTCATATTGGTGGCTGAATGGCTCATAGAGAACGGTTGGCTCATTGAAGGATAACTAGCTGCACTCATCTGTAAAGAGTTTGTTATTTAAAATATAAAAAGTAGAATATAAGTATGTGATAAATTATAACATAGGAAAGAAAATTTTAATAAATAAAAAAAAGCTCGGTATACACAAGAGGTATTTAAATTATTTATTTTTTACAAACATTGACCTCAGGTTAATCCAGAAACAGTAGTCCTATCTTAATCATGTATTAGCTGACAAGATAAGACCACATCCTCTTCTTAAGTACAGAGGACTTCAAGCTATTTAACTTTTGCAGGAGGAAGAATATTGTGAAAAAAGCTATTAATATAAATATCACATATAATAAATTAATGCTGAGTGGAGAGGATTTTTTCACTGATTCAAAATTTCATTTAGACAGATTTTGCTCTTTTTTGGTTTACAATCTATTTAAAAATTTGGCAAAATATCTTTATATTAGGAAGGATAACCAATTAGTTCATCATTAGAATATTTTCCTTTATGTGAAATCATAATCAATGTGCTTTTAGTCCTAAAATTAAAAGAGCTTCGCTATAAAAATTAAATTTCAGTAAATGAAAATCAACATAAGCATATTCATTTATATATATATTTTTTTTAATGAATATAAAGGAAAATTCAGATAATTTTTAACAAGAAATGCACATGAGAGACAAATGATCTTCAATCAAATTTTAATAAAAATTAGTAGTTCAATTATTTTGACATGTTAAAGTACTCATATTAATTAAGGCCTTAGCATAATACAAGTGTTTAACATTAAAGACTAAATGACATATTTTGGTCATTTTCTTTACTATTTAATTACTTTTAACTAATCAAAGTAAAGTTACAGTCTTTCAATATTCCAGCATTTATATTAAAATATTTTTGGTGCAATGTTTAAGAGGAATTTCTGAAAATGTATCAAACTGCGAAAATTGGGTTTAAAATTACCATTAAACGATTTCATAACTTGTTAAACGGGCACTCCAACCAGCTGGTAAAAGAAATGGCCACACTAGTATGTCCGAGAACTCCAGAAGACGATTGAAAAGGGTCTGTATGAGGGATCTATTTAAATAATGTTTTAGTAAATAAAAGCCATGGAAAGGATACCACTGGGTATTGCTATTCCTCATGCCTATAAAGCCTTTTTATTTTTTTTTTTTTTTTCACTCATTACTACGCCAGCACATCTGCTGATTGTGAATATTTGTAATTGACAGGTGCGAATAAATATATGAATGTGAAAAAAAAAATTACCATTGCAGATATAAGGTAGTTAGTTTCTTATTTAAATTCTTAAATATAATTAGCCCCACGTGTACTCTTATTATTACACATAATATAAAAAAGTCTATATAAAAATGAAACAGAAAGTCAATAACTGATAGAGTGAAAAATTAACAGAAACATTGAGTCATCAATATAATATTTTTCTAATTTATTAATATATTTTAAAAGGATTAAAAAAAAAATGATTTTTTTACATTTATGTATGTTTCAAATTTTAAAAGGTGTTATATTATATCATTTTAGTAGCGGTTAATTACCTGTGGGTATCTGTTGATGGTATTTGGGTGAGGATAAGGTTGGTATCCACGTGTAGCCGTTGGGTAGATGTTGCGCATCATGGCCCCATTACAAGTTGGCAGAACGGAAGGTGCAAGGGCTTTTTGTAGCTGCTTTTCTTGCTTTCGGTATTTCGCCCTCCGATTTTGAAACCACACCTATAAGCATAAAAGAAAAAATAGAATTAATCAATAAGGAAAACGTATCCTATGTACATAATGAATTGGTAATTGAACTATTTTATTAAATAACTAAGAAATTAAAAATCTTTATTCATATGTATTCTTAATAAAAAACATATGCTTAATAAAATCATTAAAAGAAATGCTTGGATTAGTAAGAGCATTGTTTTAAAGCAGTTTAATACTAACAAGGGGTTTAACTCTGACAACAACATTCTTTTCTAAATTCGGCTCTCCACTGAATCGTGTAAAAATCTGTTTACAATGTCTAAGTTATGTTCAGTGGCATACATAACTTTCAAAAGCATAAATAATAATAGGCCTTTTCCTATTCTCTATAGACTAATTCAATGTATCTATGAATTTTGGCTACTCTCTTCTCTCATTTAATAATTTAAAAAAAAGAACCTTAATAATAATAACAATGATTAAAAATCTAATAAACTGGCAAATCTGACAGGTGTACCTACTGTGGCTTCTACTTCTAGCTGTTTTTTATCATAAAACAGATTATTGAACTGTGTAAACATCGGAATTTGCTTGACGCATTAAACGGTCAAATGCATCACTATCAATAGAAAAAATTGTGAAAAGGAATGATCTTGTCTGTCTAACAAAATTATCAGATATAAAATATTGAATACAGAAGTTTAATATAAATGAATTTATAATATAATGCACCAAATGTTCATATATATATATATATATATATATATATATATATAGCCAACTCGAAACATTATATAAATTCTACACTGTTTTACTTGAAAACCAAATTAAAGTAATAAAATCAGAAATGTTGAAAATTGAAAAATGTTCGTAAAACTTATGAAAGAAATTTAATTTGATATAGAAATATTTTTCTAATGTATTGTGTAAAGATTATATGTGGGATTGTATCTTACCTCTTGATGAAAAAAGGAAGAAGTTAATTAAAGACCCAAAGTAGGGCTTAGATTTGAAGGATATTTTTGTTTTTATTTACGAGAAAACACAGTCCTCAATAAATCTATGCCAATCTTGGGTAGTAGATTTAATATACTAATTCTTATAGAAAGAATTGTGCTCTAAAATAAATATGTTTTTGTAATTTCGCTTTAAAATATATGTTTTTAGCAATTTTGAACTGAAATATTTTTTTTTTTGTGATTTCGCACAAAAATAAATCTGTTTTTTAAATGTGGCACAAAAAAAGAGATCTATTCTAGGCTTTTCATTTAGAGTTTGATTCAGTTGGATATATTCACTATTCATTATGTATGGTTTTAACAAGCTTAGTTTTTCATCACATGCTATGGCTCATGAAAGTGACAGTTTCAACATGGACCTCGGGCCTTACTGGAGGTCACAATGTGTCAGGTGAGCAAACACATTTAGAGACCTCTGGCTTAAATAAGTACAACTATTGCATGGATAAAGTTGTGCTTTTAGTAAAACAATTGGATCAGAACTTTGCTTATTAGTGTAAGTCAAACATACTTATATGTTTAACTTTTTCATTATAAGCTTTTTTAGTTAATGGATCAAGAAGGAAAATAAGTTTGATTTAAGGTATGAAATAAATTTAGCAAAACAATTATAAAAGCGCATATATTTTTAGAAAATATTGGACAACATTCTATAAACATTAAACAAAATTAACTTTTTATTTAAAGGATTAAATATTTCTATTATTATTATTATTATTATAGCAGAGAGGGGAAAAAAATATGATGGAAGTTCAAAACTAGGAAACATGTATTGAAATAAATATAAAAAATGTTTTCAATAAATGAAGTAAAAATATATTTTTTTTAATTGTTCATACTCAGAACAATTAAAAATATAAATAAAAGTTTAGTAAGAGGTAGGTTGTAGATTGAACTTCCTAAAAATTTTCATATACATGGCAACACTGATGGCGGGAAGCAGTAAGCTTCAGAGACAACTACTACATGGATTATAGAGTTAAAACAAGTGCATTGTCATTCTGTGATCTTTCTATAAAATTGATCTTAAACAATTAATTAGCCAAATGTTTGTTAGCAAGACATTGTGGGACCAACAAGATCGAAATTACAATAGTACGTCTTGGAAAAAATATGGCTGTGCCAATGAACTGAAAACAAGTAAGTAAATCAGCATTTATTGTTTATAAAATATATAAGTATTTTAAAAAAATATTGTTCATCATAAGTGATAAAAAAATCGCGAATGCTCTGTATTGCATTCAATTTGAATTTGACCTAACAATTTGAATTAAAATGGAAATTAGTATTTATTTTTAATGTTTTGTTGCGTTGCACACCATATTTTTCGCTAAAACTAAATCTATTGTAAGAATAAAAAAAAAAAATGAAAATAAACACGGCGATAAACGGAGAGAAAGAAGATAAAAGTCGTGAGCGCTTACTGATTCTATTATACACTGGTAAACTTTTCTAGTAGCACTACTTCCCTCAGCAGGACCAATTTCATCCACAGTGATGACGATTTTTCGAAATATAGGGACATTGATACCTAATTGTTTAAATATAATATCAGATCTATAATTATTAAACTACAGTAAATGTATTTAAGGTTACAAACATATGCTTTATACATCCATGAAATATTTTAATTCTTCTTTCAATTAAGTTCTATGAACTAGTTTTTTAAAAAATGTCATTGCTTTGTTTAGGTGGATTTTAAATAATTTTTTTAAAACCTAAAAAAAAAGTTTACATTTAGCTAGTAAATTTAATTTAATTTCTTTGAAAACATGTGAATAACGTTAAATAATATTTTTTAAAAATTATTATTTATAATTTTTTCGCCACTCATCGTCACCTTCTGCAATTTTCTATATTAGATATTGTTTTTTTCTAAAATTCTCCGCTTTCCAACGATATATTATACGTACACGTTCTGACAAGTATTTCCGGAAATTCATTTTCGACCTAAATAAACATTTTCCATTTTTTATCCATTTTTCAATTATCAAATTCTTTCATTTTTTCATAACTTTTAATAATGAGAGATAGTTAATTATTTAAAATATACCAAATTAAAGGTACTTTAGAGGAAGACATGTTGAACATTTTATCATTTAAGCCCTGTAATGTGATATCAATGGCGATAAGAACTCAATGATATTAAAGACCACTTAATTATACAATAATACACCTAGTTTCATCAAATTCGTTGGAGCCGTTTTTGAGAAAATCGTAAAAATGTATTTCATCAATGATATAAAGTGCCACTTCCGATTTTGACGAAAAAATTGCTGTCACATCCAAGGCATATACCTAATATCTTAAATACGTAATATCATTTTCGTTTTTGAGCTATACTGGTCTCACACACACACCATTTTGCGGGACTTTGTTATTTAGTCTCAGGGTTGAGTTCCTCTGAGACTGAATAACGTGTATTTCCGTTGAAAACTCAGATTCGAAAATTTTCACGATCGCAATACTTTCTTTTACTTCACATTATATTATATATAAAGGTAAGTGAAAGAAAAAAAAAAAAAAAGTACAGAAATAATTTTGGTCAAATTTTTCAGATCAAAATTATCATTATACAGTCGACCTAAGATACAATTTCAGAATAATCCATTAATATAAAAGAAATTATGCAATTTTAACAAAATATTATTAATCAAAATTAAAATCCTGATTAATTTAATAATAGACTGACACAATTATAATTGATACCTGCTTCTTGAGCAATTGGCTACAAGAGGATTTACCGGGTCCGAAAAACAGGGCGGGGATTAATTATGATGAGTTAAAAGTCCCACCGGGCTCCGGGATTTGAACTCGTAGTAATTCGTGTAAGGTTAAGGCAAATATACTTCCATTTTGGAACAGCGAACGTTGGTCAACAGGATGAGCTCACACCGGATTAAGCTCCAACTCCGTGAGCTGTGAATGTTTGTATCATTAGCACCGTTTTTCTTAAGTGACTCCGAAATAAGGCGCGCAGATGAATTACATGATGAGGAAACAGTTATTATTTATTTGTTGAATAATATATTCTGTCACTTGGACAATGGTTATAGGAAGGTATGATCACATCTACTCTTTTAAGAGGAAAATCAATTAAAGTAATTGGAAAGAGACACATTTTGTACGAAACTTCACACAAGGTGATTACTTCAAAGTAAAATTGAAGTCACAGATTGGGGAAAAGTTGCCAAAGAAATCGGTCTGAAAACTGTTAAGTTTATAAGGTATATTAATCATTTATTCTTGCACAAAATATTTATTTTCTAGATATTTAAAGGTTATTTACTCTAAATGAATAAACCTCTCATCTTAAAAGTACAGCAACATTTTCTTCACATTCAATAGAGAAGGACTGATTACAACCTTCAGTAGCCGTAAATTTCTAAATAAATTCATGCAATTGTTTTTTGGTCAGTCCATAATAATTGTTATATTTATTATCAGAAAATTCGTCTTTTAGGACAAGTTATCCATGCGCCTTTCGTTAATTCAAGAAATATATGTTTTTTTATGGAGTAATGAGTTAATAATCCCGTCTTCCAAATCATCGGAATGAATCAATAAAAAAATCAGTAATCCCACCCATTTGAAAATATTAAATTAACAACATACGAGACCACAGTTGAGAAAAACTGCTGCTCAACTTTCGCTCATAGCTGCAGGATCACTGCTCACAGTCAACATAATTCTAATTTCCTGTATTTAAATCTGCTTCCTTTGTGACATCCGTTCAACAAGCTGCGTCTCAACTTGCGTTAGTCCCCTCGGCCACCCTGCCCCTACTGTTAAATTATATTTATAAATTTCATTCCGGAGACTCTAATATATCCCCATCCCCATGCCTACTTATATTATTACAGTAAGGCTCGAAATCGGTTTTGTACCAAATATAAGCTCCTGTCATGCTCAAATACCATGGATGGGGTACCGTTGGATTCAGAATTTCACGGGGAGTTGGCGAATCGTATTCTCCACTTTTATTTTTCTTTCTAAACTAAATAAAGTCGATACAAACATTTTGCTAGGCTTTAATGCTGGAACGGTGGTAGGTCTGTAGATCGATACGGGACAAATAGAACCTTGAAGATTTTGATGCGTACAGCAAGGCCCGTCGGATCCTGCCTTTTTAAGGCAATAAGGTACTATTTTCGAGATAACACAAGGAATAGGGTTCGCTTCCACATGATCTTGCGTTAATTGTAGTACAGTCATTGAATACATGTCTCATTTCGTCGACTTGAGGTCTCTATGATCGAGAGAGGAGGAGTATATATTATTTATCGATGTTGCTTTTGATCGGCAAGCCATGTAATTGTTAATTCTTCACCAAATCTCAAGATTGGATTACCAATTTCGAAGGCTTTCTTCTCCTCCAGGCGAGCAAAATAGTCCAATCACCCCGAGAATTCAGGCAAACGAGTTATGAAAGAAAAGAAACTTTATTTGCGAATAACTAAAAAAATTCACATTTTTCCCTTGGTTATACCCATGATTATATAAAATATTACTAAATTCCCTACAAAAGGAAAAAAATCATCATCGAAATCGGACAATTTTTAGCAAAGATACGTCTTATTGAAATTTGTAAACATGTTGGTTCCAAACATTAATGAAGATTTAAATTAATTTGTGTTTCCTTTATCGATTATATGTATCAATAAAGTAAACATTGATTTCTTTAACTTTTGATACGTTGCATTATTTTATTTTCCTATTAATTCGGCACTTGATAACAATATGCTGCACTAGTAAAATATAAAAGAGCCTGTCGTCCTCTCTCTCCCACACAAACTGTTCAAGATATAGTGAAAAAGTAAGTAAAACTAAGGAAGCTATTAATGAAATGAAGCTAAATGAGACACTTGGTTATAAAATATGGTAATTAACAAAATTAATACTGTCAACTATTTCTTCTCCATTATAATATATTATTATACCAGTAATAAATTATAAAAAGTTCCTAGTAAATAAAGCAACAAACATCGATGTTTTTATGATAACGTTTCGGTAAAATTAATATTTCAATTTTGTTTTGCGACATTACTACATGCACCTAAATTCAGGTCAAGAAATGATGTTAGACATTTAGGTTTCTGGAGAATTGCAGTGACGAGAGATCCTGGAGGGTACAGAAGAGGGGGCCACATCTCTAAGGAATACTTTATAGCAACTTCCAGCCTGGAATACAGATCAGCCTGTCTCGGCTTCTTACCAGCTGCTTTTCCTTAGGCAAATCTAATCTACCAGTCTTAACGGTTTTCATTCAACGAATTTAAAAAGAAAAAGAGTTTAAAAATGCAACTCCGACAAAAAAGTTAACTCATTATTTTGACTATTATAAAAACTGAGGAGAAAAAAGTATGAAATCTGTCAATCTTTACTATAACCGAAAACAAGAGTTTAATGGGTAATTAATTTTTAATGTATAAATGTATATAAAATAGCTGTTTATTTCACTATAGTAAAGTAAGTATACTCACCAACTGTGCGAATTTTGAATTAGATTGACAGCTATTAACACAGTCGATGTATGATTATAGAGGGGAGTAGTATGAACACGATTTTGTCATTGGGATTTTTTTCGGAGCTAAACATACCAAAAGTCCACACTTTTAAGAGGTCAGTCATTTTTTTTTTCGTTAGTCGCTCATAACAGAGAAACATCCTAGCGACGATGATGACGTTTCATTCAAAATCATAGCTTTTAAAATTTTGCAACAATATTGGTTATTTTCAGTTTTTCGTAATCTCACATTTAGAAATGTACACCGCCCTCTCAAAAGTTTAGGACCACTAATTATTTTGTTAAATAATATGATTTAATTAAACAAAAGCATAATTAATTTCACTAACACAAGTTCAAATAGTAATTCATGAAAATAAACTATGCTTTAGTTGGTCTGGATTTTATTTACATTGAAACACTTTTAGGTGATTAAATGATTAATGATCATTCATTAATGATCTCGTAGTTAAAAAGAGTTGCTATCTACACAAACCTTTTTTTTATTTTCCTCTTAAAATGGAAGGAATTTTTCTATAAACTGCGTATTGCTATTCACACATTACACTATGAAAAGAAATCTACGAAATATATAACAGCACAAATAAATATATCAAAAAGTTAGATGCCAAACACCATTGTTCTCTACTTAGAGACATACTCTCACCACGATAAAGCTATTAATTAACCTAAAATTTTATTTACTCAAGAAGATAAGTTTACTATTATAAAAAGGAAGAGGGACAGAAGACTGACTACCCCTCAGATTCGAGCTAAGGTTAATAATAGTGTCTCTCAAACATTGGTTTCTGTTGCAACGATAAAACGAAGACTCAAGGAGGACAATTTACTGGGACTTGTTGGTACCCTAAAACCAGTTTCAAGACCTGTCAATAAGGAAGAGTAGGCAATTGGAGGATCTAACAGTGGAATCAAAGTTTTATAGTTCATCGTTGGATTTGAAAAATCAAACAGGACCAGGATAGTGATTTTCTGTTTGTCTATGAAGAAATGAAGGTCTTGAGTAATTGTCAACAAAGCAGTCTGGGTTGACATGGGATGACTGGAGGGGATTGAGAAAGCTTTTTGTTGTAGGAAGGTGTTAAGCTGTGCATGGACAATTCTTTCAAGAGATTTTGAAAGGTTGGAGAGAATTGAGATGGGTCTGAAATCGGAAACTTTGTTTAACGGGCGGACAATAACCTTTTTCCAGGCTTACGGGAAACTGGAATTTTGTAAGGAAAAATTGTAGATATGCATTACGATAGGAGAGAATACAGGAATTAGATCCGGCCAATAGTCATTTGTTCGGGATTTTAGGACAGAGGAAAGTAGGTCTTCTGATGAAATATTTGCAAAATAGAAATTTTCAGGGTCAAAGGAAATTTCTGGAATGCAGTAAGAAGAGGAAAATGGTAATGACTCAGGGATGGAAAAGTGGGAATTCAGTTGATCGGAAGAAACAGGGTACGACATGGACGGATCTACGGGAGGGGGGGAGCTTTCGGTCTGAAGCCCCCCCCCTCCAAAATGGTAAAATACAACCATGTTTAAAAGAAAAAAAAATTTAATAATACCTCTTTAAGAATTATTGTTCGTGTAGTTACATTTAAAAGGACTTAAGTAATCACTTAAACACCATTTCATATAGGGAGTTAGTTTCTTTCTGTTAGTAATTATCGTAATTTTTATGAAGAAAAAAAAAGATTCGGGCTGAAGCCCCCTCCCCAAAATTAATCCTGGATCCGCTGGTGGGGTACGATGTACAAGTTTTTGACTTAACTAGGGAGATATTTTTAAGGATTTTCCATTTGGACTTTTTTTTTTGGAAAGGTTTAGGATTCTTGAATGAGAAGTAGCGATCCGGATTAAGTGTGCGTCTAAAACGCCTCTTTTAGCGTCACTTCTCCTCATTAATTCTCTTATTTCTGGATTATCCAAGGAGAAGGAGGGCGTTTGAAGGTTGAGATCTTTAAGGATGCGTGTTGATTCAGGAATAGAAGATAAGGGTAAAGACACACCACCATTTCATCAATCATCGTCATGATTCGAGGAAAAGATTTAGTTTTTCAGAGGTCAATGAGCCAAGATTCCGCCATGTGACTTGCCTGAGAGTGAACTTAGGCATTTAAGTCTGTTTTATTGATTATATATATATATATATATATATATATATATATATATATATATATATATATATATATATATTAAGGTAGTTTACGAAGATGCACATTAATTAGTAAATGCACTACAGTCTATAACGACACATTTTTTTCGGCTGCCATCTTAAAAGGAAAGGGCGGATAGTAATATCGAATTTCAAAAAAATCAGTCCAGTGTTCTCAGAGAAGAGCCACGGACGGCGGACGGACTAATTTGTTTTTATTCGATTTTAGGATTCTACGTATCTTGAAACGTACGTATTACGTAAAAGTTTGAGGTGAGGTTAAATTTTTTGAATATTTTTTATCGATTATAGTGGTTCATTATTTAAAGTAATGAACCAAAACAACCATTTCCTAATGACGTTCATTGATTTGTAGCGTTACGTTAATCTTAAAATAGAATGTAATGTCATCTGATGTTTGTACTTTACAGTTCTGTCGTCTCATTATACGGTGAAGTTGCAACTTGCATAGGCTGTATTAAAGAAATAAATATATCTTTATCTTTGTTAATAAAATCTTTTAAGTACGCTAATGACTTGAGAGATCACAGTACACGTAACCTATGTGGATTATTTTTGACATACTCAACTTAATTCCTAACCATCGAACACTTCATATGGAATCGGATTTCTAAGATTTCGTTATATATACGCCAATTTTTATTTCTATGAAATTCCTTTAACGACTTCTACTAATTGTTACCATTTTAGCTCCCCAATATCATTATAATTGTTTTCTTCTCTTTTCAATACATTAGTTGTAGCCGTTTTCGGGGCTGTGAAGAGAAAGTAGAAACCTAGATACTAAGTCTCTGGGGCACCCTTTAAATACTAAAAACCACAAGAACATATTTCGATATAACATGTTGAATTTTGTTTTCCTTGTCGATTACGAAGGTTGATTATTCGAAATAATAAACCAAAGTTAGTGAAGTAGAATAACACAAATAAGAAAGTTAATTCACTGAAATCTCTAAATTAATAAGTTCAGTAAGAATTGTTTGAAATTTTGAGAGGTTGGTACAATAGTAAAGTAATATATCTAGTTCTGCCATAAATATTGTTACAAGGAGATATATACAGATTTCAACGGAAAAATTATTTTTTCAACAACTTTATTAGAAAATAAAATGAAAATATCTATTTTGCAATTATTTCATCAGACGACCTACTTTCCTCTGTCCTAAAATCCCGAACAAATACTTATGGGCCGGATCTAATTCCTGTAAAGATAATCAAACTATGTCTTCCTGTCATCTCTTCTGTCGTAATGCATATCTACAATTTTTCCTTACAGAATTCCAGTTTCCCGTCAGCCTGGAAAAAGGTTATTGTCCGCTAGTGGAACAAAGTTCGACTACCCTCCAAAGTTTCCGATTTCAGACCCATCTCAATTCTCTCCAACCTTTCAAAACCTCTTGAAAGAATTGTCCATGCACAGCTTAAGGCCTTCCTAGAACAAAAAGCTCTCCTCGATCCCAGTCTGGTATCAGATCACAGTTCTCCACCCAGTCTGCTTTTGAAAATTACTCAAGGCCTGAAAATACCCCTTAAAATTCGTAAACTCCTAATTTCTTCACTTATTTTCCCTCATTTAGATTATGGCAGCATTGTATAGGGTTGACTGTCTGGGGAGTTTCAAATCAGATTAAAGATACAAATGAATTGTTTCATTACATTTATACTTGGAGTCCCCAGGCGCTCCTACGTTCTTAGTTGGTATGCCGAGTTGAAATGGCTCTAACCAGTCTTCCGACTGCTATACTTCCTAGACATATTATTTTTTCGATTTTTTTCTTACCTTCTCGGTTTATTCCTTGTTCCTCTGTTCATTCGTTCAACACGAGATTCCAGCCCACAAACCTGTTTGTTCCTTCTCATAGAACTTTTTCCTTTAAAAAGTCCTTTGTAATACGTGCTACCTTGTTTTGGAATTCCCTATCAATCTCCATACGCAAATTCTCATCCTTGACCTCATTTAAATATAATTTATCTATCCATCCCCTCAGCAATCAATCGTCCGAATATGTGTAAAATAATGTTAGCTAAATTTTAAGGTCAATGATATATCATTTGATAGGAAGAGCAGTTCCTTAACTTGGGCCAAAATGTACTACCATCATACCTCTGAAATATAAACTTATCAAGGAAAATACAATTGCGCATAGGTGAATTAAAGTAGTGCATGAAATTGGATAAACATTACATTGAAAAACTTTTAAATTAGTTCCAAACTTTCCTCTAGCTTTGAGCCGTATCAGACAAGTCGTTTTTGAAATATAACCGTTTTAAAGAAGATATGTTGGCACATGCGAAAGCTAAAGAAGATGGAATTTGTTGGAATTTATGAGATCATCTTGGCACTTACCCGATCCACGGAATCCCTGAAAATTTCATCGATATCGAATTAATTGAATTGGTAATAGGTGGTATGACAGTTTTATGAATTTGATCTAAGGCAGACTAATAGGAATACAAATTAGTTCCTTCATTATTAAAATGTGCACGAATGGAAATTTGATAAGATAGAACTATTGTTCACTTCTCACATATACGGATATGAGGAAGCAAAAGGGGTACGTTCTTCCAATATGGCATTAGTAATTTAAAATTCCAAGTTAAACTGAGAAGGGAGTAGGGCCTGGTTTGAATCATAATGTTATAATTTCGATAATATTATTATAAAGATGAGTTGTGCTTTAAAGCTCGGAATAAAAAAAAACATTGATAAAAACAAAATAATTAATAGGGTGCCACTAAAGTCGCTATTTATATTTCTTACATACCTATTTCTAAGTCTATGATTTCTAGCATACGGTGGGGAGGAGGTTGTTATTTAGGTACAACCAAACTTATCCTAACCAGAATGAGAAGGTAGAGATTCATTCCGTCCTTCAACCATGAAATAAATATCAACCCGCCTAGGTTGGATTCGAACCGTAGTGCTTAACTCGAGAATGTTGGCACATTGGTACTTTAACATGGTGCCAACGATATGACCCGAAATCTCCCTAATTCTACCAAACCTCCTCGATAGCGTTCTTTCCTACATCTAACGAAGTGAAACATCTAATAGAACACGATAATGAACATAATGAAAATACAGCCAATGCTCCAGCTTTTGCCAGAGATCTTTAGGATTTCACAGGACTCATGCTATTCTCTGGCTATCCGTCCAGCATATTCAAAATATTTAGATACATAACAAAGTTAATTTTATTTTAATTAATACTTATATAGGAAATCTTATAAAGTTACAAAATCTTATAACTCAATTTGATTTTAGAAGTTTTTTATATTTTTCGAACTATAATAAATTTAATTTTCAATAAAGAAGTATATTTATCATAAATTTATATTTCAATTACCTAAAACAAATAGGCGCCAATCCTTTATAGAAGGATGAGGGGGTTCTTCCCTTTGTTTGAAATGGTCCCATTCGTCCCCACCAATATTTTGAATAGTCTCATACAAGCATAGAATAAATAAATATCTTAGAAATTTGCGTTAACAAATGCAACAAGAACAAATAAGCTCGCTGTTATTGCTATGTAGTATCCCTTTGTCTATGATCAATTTCTTTTAAGCCGCATAATCACAATACTCAAATCCATGTAACATAATATTGTGTAAAAGTGTAGTGTGTTTGGCTTACATATGTTTTCCAGTTTTTTAAACAATTATGTCAACACAAAGAGACATCGATAGTATAAAGAAAAAGGGAAACAGTTTAGTTTTCTCGATATTTTCCATCGGACATTTGCATTTCTGCTTGCTTTTTATTTTTCTGTAATAGAAATGATATAAGTTTCACAAGTTTCCTGCGTTCGTTAGAGATATTCAAGAGATCTAAGTACTATAAAAATTCAAAGGTTCATAAAATTACCCAATATAGAAAAGTTTTCCCTTAAGTCAGGTATCCACTATGTTCGCGGACCTACGGCACTCTTGCTCCTGAAATACAGTAGCTTAAATGAAATACAGTAGTGGATGAAGATGGGGTTGGCGAAGATGGCCGAAGCGGCAATTTAACAAGTGCTCCGCAGTGTTCGCTGAGGAAACAAGTCGTCCGGATTTTTTAATTTTATTTATATGGTTCACAAATTACAATATATTAAATTTGTTTATGGCTTAGAATTAATTTACTAATGTAGTAATTAATTTAATAATGACGTAATTTATTTATATTATTAATTTATGGACAGTAAATTTACCACAATAAATGTTAACATTTACTAATATTTCGAATTAGATGTTATGAATAACTTAGAAATGAATGTTTTTTGCTATTACTGATATGAACTAATAGTAATTAATTAGTACTAATAATTGCCATTTCTTGTTGTCAAGACTGTGCTAGACATGCGATCGGCTGCGATTAAAAAGGTCTGGACCAACAAAATAATTTTTTTTCTATTTATAATAATCAAAATATATTTTAGTACTTTTTCAATATAATATTGTGGACTAAAATATGCGAATAAGTAATTTCTATTTTTACGCAGTGTATCGTTTGGAAATAGCTGCTCATGCTTATAAAATGTCAAACAATTTTCACTGTATATCAAACATTATTCAATCATCGGAATTGAAATGTTCGTACAACGTTATAAATCAATATTTTACCGATTGAATTAGTGAAATAATAGGCTACTAATCTATTTATCATTAATGACAGTAAAATTATTTTTCCAGTACCTTAAAAAAATATTTTTCCTCCTTTCAATGCCGCACAGTGGGTACGGAAAAACTCGCGACAACGGCTAAATCTATTTTTTTTAAATTGAACTATTAGTAGGATTGTATTTTTATGTTTTTAATTTAATTATATTTAGGTTATTTTATTTTTTTATTGTATATAGTTTTTATTTATTATTATTTAATTATTTTACTTTTGTTAATTTGTTTTTTTTTAATATACGGTGTGAATGTGTTCATTTATCAATATAATTATTGTCCCTGTGACAGAATATTATATGTCTGAATAAATAAATAAAAAATTGAACTATTCAATTAAAACATTGAAAAATACATATTCTGCCAACTAAAAATATTCTCGAGATCTCCAAAAAGTATCAATGAAATTATTAAATTAATTATTAATTAAATCAAGTTTTTGGAGTTATAAAAAAAAAATTTAGCCGAAGTCGCGAGTTTTCCCTTCCTCGGGCCACTCTGCGCCGTAGGCCCATATTGGATACTCGAATATTGGTCTCCGTCCTCCCTCTTCCCTAATGATTGACATATGGCAATCTTACCCTCAAAATTTCTCAAAAAAAAAAAAAATAAACAACAGTAAAAGAATAAGCCAAAGATTTAAAAATAAATAACATTTTATGGTTAATCTCAGTGCCGGCCTTAGGGTGGGGCAGCTGAGGCAATTGATTCAAAGCGCCAACCTGGAGGGGCGCCTGTTGGGGGCGCTCGTCACTTGTAGGAAATAAAATAAAAATATAAAAAAGTAAACAAAAACTAATTTTTAGCATATCAATGAAGCGAATATATTAGAAAAATGTCGAAGGAAAAAAAATTCAAATATCACATGATACAAAACAGCTTCAAAAATAAATTAAATTGTTTTGAGCTGGGGAGGGGGGAGAGAAGACGTCATTGCCCGAGGACGCCGAATTTCTAAGGTCAGCCCTGTTTAATCTAAGTCATTTTCATGGTTCAAACTCTGGCATTTGGTCTTAAATAGGTTGGCAAGGGTGCTTCCGGATCCGCTATAGATACTAATTCTTTCGTTAAAGACAACGCTATCAAAGAGTGCTGAGAAAGGGGTTTTATAGTGAAAATTGAATGGAACAGACCTTATCAATTGCAATTGTTTATCATCTTCGATTTATAAATTCTACTTTCGCTTGCACTTTTTTAAAGAAGAGGAGAATAACAAAATATTTTATAATAAAATAGTTTATGCGCAATTGACCTTGGTTTTCAGAGCCTTCTAACATTATTCTGAAGTGTTGATTTATAGTTTTTTTTCAGACGCCTAGGAGGATTGTTAAAAATTGAAGATGCAAGGTTAGGAGCTAATGGGTTTCGATGGGGCTGAATTTATCTGAGAAGGATAAGTATCTGGATTGGTCTATATCAGTAGGATATGGAATATTAAAGTCGTTAAGGATAATAATACCTGTGACAAAGTAAAAGATATTTGGCGATTTGGAGGATTTATAATTTAAGAATTGGATGCAAGAGGAATATGATTGTAATAAATAAATTAAAGTTTTACCAACAGTAAATTTCCTCCCTTAAAAAAAAATTCATTCATCAGATTAAAATATCGATGTATAACATATCCAATGCGGGGCTTTCACACTCTTTAAAAATAATGTGTAAGAGAAAAGTAAGGTATTTGTTGTAGCCTGAGATATTGTTTAGTTTGAAACCATGTTCGGCTGAGAGGAGGGCTACGTTGTTTGCCACTGGCATCAAAAGGCAGGTAGGGGCCCGAAAATGGAGAGGGGATGGCCAATGAGGCTTCCAGCCCTGGAGTAATGGACCAATAAGGGGATTTAGGGGCGTGTCGAAGCCGCCATGTTGTCCCGCCCCCAAGTCCCCCTCCAGGATCCCATCAAATGTAGACCCTAACCTTGTTAGGCCCCTCTCTCCTCCGTAGGGTAGGCTAACAGTTGGAAATTACAATCTTACCCCCTCCCCCCCGGGGCAAAACGGCCCATCAGAGGGGCAATCTCATGCATAGAGCCGCCCAATCTCTCCTAAGGCGGACCGCTTCGATAATCATCAGCTGTATTATTATAGCGAGAGGAGAGGTGTGTATAAACTGCCTTATTATCCTCCTTTTGATATTGTCTTCCTTCCCGCTAGGATTAATTCCCTGTCCCTATTCCCCCTTTCTCTCTTGTAATTATTTTCATCGTCTCTTCGGCAGCTAATTCTTATGAGCAATCCACAGAATGGCCGATAACTATTACCTACTCACTGTTTTATAAATTAGGCAAAAATTTTTAAACCTATTTTAGCACCCATTATCTGTCTATAATGAGATTTTCGTTAACGCGAAAATCCCAGAGTAAATTTAGTTCAGTGGAAATTCAGCCCATAACATATTTATTTAATTTTTAAATAATAAGAAATTCTAAAAGAAATCTCTTCGATAAAAATACAAGAAATCCAAAACATAATAAATAGCGAAAAATAAAATACTAGGGGTCTAGGGGTGTTTGAACTAAATGGCCATTTACATTGTTAGTTAATTTACAAAGTCTTACTCAGATGTTTTAAATAAAAATCCGATAAAAAATACGACATAGGCTCCAATTTTACCGTGTAATCACAGAAATTTACGCAGACCAAATTAATTAGTTTATTCACATCACATCAGATCGTAATTTGGTGAACCTCTGGTCTAAATGATACTTTTTCTTACGGTTGGTGTTTACTTTTAAATTTGTAATACTTACCGTCCTAATAGACTAGGAGCTACCGACCATTTCATTTAGCGGAAGGACTTGGAAGCTCGATATTTATTTAAAATTCTAGATAATCCTCATCTGAACACATAACTTCGGTCAGTTGTTGATTTCTATACGAAATTTTAAATTCAAGCTGCAAAATTTGACGGTTCACTTAACCGAAAAACTGAAGCCGAAATTTTGATATGATGTAAAGAATATGTCCCTAAAAGAGAATTCACTTTGACTGAAGATGTACTCGGTTGCTTTTTGAAAACCGACGACGTCAAAGTCATCAAATTAGACCAGTGGGATGGTAGTTGGATGAAAAAAAAATCGAATAGTCGGTTTCTCTTCGGTTTTTTATGTTTTTTGGGATGTTGAATCTGAATTTGTTGTACCTGACTAAATTTTTCATTGCGTTCCGTGATATCCAAAAAACAGCGAGATTTCCGAACCATTTTATTATTTTGGAAATCATCCCGAAACTATGCATTTTATTGAAATTATTATTATATAAAAAGTTAAAAAGGTTAACATTTACTACTATCGATTTTATACTTTTTTTATGTATTGCCTAACGGGTTCTCTAACAGGTGAAGAGTTAGATAATGTATACTGTTTGCTTATTTCACAAGAAAAAACTGTTTTTGTCAGTTTTCTCCTAAAACTCATAATATATGCATCTCTCGAAGAAATTCGTAATAATCAATTTAAAAGAACATTAAATTTCCTCTAGTAAACACGTTAATATATGAGAAAATTAAGCTACTTGTCAAACCGTATGGAATTAAAAGTGTATCTACGCATCCCATGTAGTTTCTGCCGATCTCAACTTCAGTACTTTTTATTCTTTGTTCTTTTGATTCGGTTAATTTAAATATTTTATAACAGAACTAGAATGTTACAAATTACATAGATTTATTTATTATGTTGCCATGAAAGACTTCAACATCCATAAAAATCATAAAAAATTAAGTACCAAAATGTGCTTCAATTCATTTTGAATCGAATTGATACATAAACTTGAATTACCAAAGTGCATCAACATTTTTTATTGGGATCAGAGATAATCGTTAATATACGAAAAGTTTGAAAGACATTAGAGCGCTGGAATGTTATTAGAACCATCATAAAAGAACTGGAGGCAATCGTTTCAGAATGAATCCTACAAGACTGATGCCATCTTGAATTGGAGAAGTTAACCGTCGGATTTCCACCTCGATCATCTACTTCAGCGTCACATTGGATATGCACCTTACCTATTATTTATTTATTTATTTTAAACTCTGGTTTTACTGGCAATACGGGTGTCTGCAGTAATAATATGTTAAGCAGGTCAGCTTAACATCTCACTACTGCAAGTAAAGCTTGATCATCGGTTCTTTATTGATTTCTTCTGTTTCCTATTGTGGTTTTCCTCGACTTTTCATGCCAATGGTCTAATAGTTCCTCCTGTTCTTAAATTGAAAAGGGCTGGGCCCAGCGCGCTGTCTACCCTACCCGTACACAAAATCTTTGTGGTTACGGGTAGTGACTAGTTGAGAGAAATCGTTCTCTGTGAGAATGTAGAGACCGGTATCCCTTAGTAGTTTAGTCCATAGTTCTTCAAAGGCGGTGCAGTCGGGTATGGTGTCCTCAGCAGTCTCGGGGACACTATTATCAGACCTAAATTGTTCCATCGCGCTCCCCTTCTCCGTGCCTGAGCTCATAGGCAGGAAGTACATCCAATTTTTTGATGGACTGAAGTCCTGTTACTTTATGTTACCTATTACTTCAGTATATCGCCCACCACACAGGCCTGGGAGGTGGCAAAGTAAGCTCCCTGCGTTAAACGTGCTCACCGAAGGAAGGAGTCTGAATCCTGCAGTCCATACCAAATTGGAAATATTGTAAATAGTTGTATATATAATAAACTAGCAATGATTGTTACACGGCCTCGTGGCACATTTTTCAAAGCAGTTTTATCCCCTTGCTTTAAAATGCCATTGGGCAATGTAAGGATAAAGCAACAAGATATATTTGTATATATTTCATCTACTTATATTGTAATAGTTTAAAAATAAAATGGAGGATAAGAAAAAAAAATCGAGAAGTTAACCGAAGAATTTAAGATCGAAACTTGGTACCAATATAAGGCTATTGTCAGTGGTTAAACTGGCGGAAAAAACTGAAGATTAGATTGGGTGAATTTTTATAACTGATGGCCTTGACTTTAATAACATTTTGGGTTGTTTAACCTAGAAGTAAATGGATCGGATTTTCACTAAATTGAACTCTAATGGGACACTAGTTGACAATACGGAACGAATGTTGGTGTAGGTAGGTGTGAGGAAAATTGAATCATTCAATGAATGCTCAGAATCTCAACAAATGTTTGAAGTAAGGTATCAAAATATTATCAACTGAAGTTCATATATGATGCAATATAAAAACTTTTGAGAGCTAATTTTATAAAATTTAGCAGAGATAAATGGATTGTATTTTCGCTAAATTGACTTCTGTACTACCCTAATATGTATAACAGTAACCACTTCGAAAGAAAAAGAAAGAGACTAACACCTACCTACATGAATTGCTGTTTAATTATATGAACAATGATACTTTTAGAGATAATTTTTTCTCACATGGTTATATTTTACCATTTTGAGGGAGGGAGAGGGACGTCAGCCCTAAAGTCTTCTCCCCTCCCTTATATTCTGATGTGCTTGAGGAACAGCTATGTTATTTTATTTAACTATTTAACTGGAGGGATATTTTCTAGAGAGACAAGCTAATAACTTATTGAACAAAAGTTGTGGTAAAGAATAGAGCGCCACCGATTGTGTGTTGAGGAGATGATCTTGATAATATTATATTGTATAAACGAGTAGGGCATGATCAGGTGATGTCGCTTACTGTATATTGAATGCATTAGGGAAAAGGATACCTCTCTGTGAGAGTTGTAACTGGGGTATACTAGCATACTATATTTAAATAATCAATAATAATTATAAGATCAACTATAATTTTAAACAACGGATTCACAAACACTAAATCAAATCGATCATGTCTCTGATACAACATAGCTGGGGCAAAGCAGTATAATTAATGTACGGTCTTATCGCGGAGCAGAATGTGGGTCGGATCATGAATTAGTAATCGGGAAACTTCGAAAAAAAATTTATATAAAAAAGAAAACCGTTTCTATTTTGAGAATTTTAATTTGGAAAAATTAAAAAATCCATCAATTAGAATCAAATTCGAGCTAATGTTAAGAATAGGTTTGAAGCTTTAGCGCTTTCTTACGAGGACCGCGAGAATGTTAACAAGTTATCGGTAGAGATCAGAGATAATGTTAAAGCGGTCGGTAACTCCTGTCTAGGAAAAAAAGAAAATAAGAATAACAAACCGTGGTTTGATGAAGATTGCTTAAACATGTGCGAAAAAAGAAAAGCCGCTAAATTAAAAGCTCTAAATAATCCTAACCAAGACAAATTGGAATACTTACATTGGAATACAAACACCAAGGAATGAAACAACAAAATTGCTCAAAAATAAAAAAAAGGGGTATCTTAAAAATAAAATAATTGAAATATAAACTAATAGAATTAAAAATAACGTAAGAGACATGTACAAAGGTATAAAAAATCACATCACGTAATTGTTTAGGGCCCGTCACGTCTTTAATTAGGGATGAAAATAACAATATTCTGACCGATCAGGTTGACATATTAAATAAGTTTAAGAACCACATTGACAAAATTTTAAATACGTGAAATTATGATCTATGTCCTCCTGAGTACTAGAGTGCTGAACCAATAATAGAAGAACCGAGTAAAGAGGAAGTAGCTACCGGAAAATTAAAATCTTATAAAGCAGCGGGAACCGATAATATTCCTACCTAAGTAATTCAGGCATGCGGGGAAGCTGGAGTTTCTAAAATACATCGGTTGATTAAAAAGATCTGGAAGAATGAGAAACTACCAGAAGAATGGAAAGAATCTATTCTTATTCCGATTCACAAAAAGGGCTCGAGGACGGATTGTAATAACTATCGAGGAATTTCACTAATTCCGGTATGTTATAAAATATGAACTTTAATCTTAAATAGTAGAATCACGGAATACACTAAGGAAATTATCGGAGACTACCAATGCGGATTTAGGTGGAATCGTTCGACTATTGATCAAATATTTTCTTTAAGGCAAATATTAGAGAAAAAATTAGAGTACAACGGTATTGTTCACAAGCTGTATATCGATTTCAAAAAGGGTTACGATTATATTGACCGCCAGAAACATCATAATATTCTAATCGAGCAGGGAATTCCAAAAAAAACTAGTAAATCTAGTCAGGATGTGCTTGACGGAAACACTCAACAAAATAAGAATCGGTAATAATCCGTCCGAAGGTTTTGAGGTTCGTTCGGGTTCAAAACAGGGGATTTCACTGTCCTGTTAAATTTGACATTATAACATGCCATTAGGGAGGTAATTTTTACTGAAAAAGGGTTGGATCTCGGTGGGACAACACACGTACTGGGCTATGCCGATGATCTGGTACTGTTTAGCGAAGACGTGGAAACTATAAAATTATATACGACAACGTTAATGAATGCCAGTAAAGAACTAGGGCTCGAAATAAACACGGAAAAAACGAAATATATGGTTAACTGCAAAAATTACTATTAATATTACTGGTGATATCGGTATAGATGGTAAAATGTTTGAACAGGTAGAGAAGTTAATGTATCTAGGGTGTACGATAACTTGGAAAAACGAAATTGAAGAAGAGATTAAGGTTAGACTGAAGGCGAGAAATGATTATTTTTCTGTGACAAAACTACTTAGCTCGCGCCGCTTGTCCCGCAACTCAAAAAGTAGTATCTATAAAACCATTGCCTTACCTACAGTTCTTTATGGATGCGAAACGTGGCCTCTTACATTAAGGGATGAACAACGTCTTAAAGTTTTTGAAAATAGCGTATTGTGTAGAATATTCGGACCTAAGAAGGATGAGTTAACCGGAGAGTTCAGACGGTTAAACAACGCCGAATCGCGTGAACTATATCCGGGTAATATAATTGAGGGGATTCAATTATTCAATTATTATTGAGGCGATTCAAATGGGCCTGTAAAGTTGTTGGGCTTAGTAACGAGAGAATTCCTAACGGTCCGAAACGTCCGAACGGTAGACCGAAGCGTAGGTGGGAAGATTGCATTAAAGCCGATCTAAAGGGAGTAGCTTTGGACGGCGAACGGTGGAGAGAGGTGTGTAATGAGCGATTGGTTCGGGTTTGCTAAGCCTTTTATTATTATTATAATTTTAAAATTAAATGACTGAACGAAATAGTTTGGCTCGGGCTTTCAGTTTGACCTCTACTCATTCGAGCAAAAGTGGGAGAACAGTGTCTCTTTTAGGGCCTTTGCTCAGGTTAATTCATAATTTTCACTGAATTATCTCATCTTGACTTTCTAATGGAAAGAGGATTTAAAATCATCTATAATGGTGAATGTCGGCTAATGCTGCTCAACGATTCATAACTAAGTGCCTTTGTGGGGATGGGAGGGTGGCTGGGCGGTTGGAGGTGGCCCGATTGTGCGGCCGGGCGGGGGTCTTTCGCTCGCGCGCCGTTGGTGCTTCTGCTTCCAAGGCACCCTTCTGCTGGGAGAGCTATCCGAATCATAATAATTTATTTTAATGTCGAGTCCTCGATAAATAACTGAGAACAAGTAGGCAATCTCCCGAAAAAAAATTTCCTTGTAAATACGTAGGAAAAAACAAACAAAAAATAACAGGCTTTTATAATTTTTATACTCATGTTCCCTGAAGTTTGTTTGCACAGATTTTTTTTTTATTTTTATTTTATTTATTAATAGAATATGAATTTATTTATTATGACTCGTATTAGAATATAAATACATCAAGTAAATGTGTACATAGGGATATAATAACATGAAAATGCTTGTTGAGAAACTACCCACTAGTAGCACTCTAATAATATGTCTACATAAGATCACGAGGCCATCTTCTTTTCAGACGCCTCTGAGGATTATCTGGAATTGAAGAGGAAGCAAAGCTAGAAACGGGAGGATTCGAATGGTTGTGAAGTTTATTAATGGAAGGATAGGTATCCGATTGCGTAAAATCGGAAACGCACTGAAATTTAAACTATCTTTCTCCTCGCATTGACGTCTATAAGTGTAAAATTTATTCATCCCTTACCCAGATACTCATTCAGTCCAGACTCTTTTTTATCAAATAATTAATATCCGCCTAAAACTTCGTTAATGGCTTCATGTTACTTTGCCTAAAAACTTTTTATAAACAAAAATTTTCAGAAATGGGGCGGTGTTTCATTAAACTAATTAATTTAATTAGGAACCAAAAAATCATAAATACCCATTTGTTATTATTAATGGGATTGATATATTAAAGGCTTATTTTATTTTCATGGACAGCGTTTTTGTATCGATAAATATATTTGAAAGTTAACTTAAATAAAAAATGCACTTGGTGACTTTTTGCAATAAACCGACCAACAACGACTAGATGAAAACGCAGCACCTCTTCGCCGTTTATTATTTCAACTAATGAACCAATGTAATCGATAAAAATATTTGAAAACTTAACCTCACCTTAAAATTTGAGGCTTATGTTTCAGAATATTTAGAACACGAAAATCGATTACTAAAATTCCGCCCACCATCCGCGGCTCTTCTCTGAGACTACTGGACCAATTTTTTTCAGATTTCGAATCGACGTGACGAAGATCCTCCTACTTTGACATTACTATCCGCACTTTCGTTTCATGATCGTGACGGAAAATCGAGTTGGTATAGACTGTAGCGCCCAAATGAATGTACAGATTTTAAGGGTAGGAGTTTTAGGGCGATAAATTGCTAGATTATCACGCCCGTACCGATTTTAAGGTTGGCTAGTCTTCTCCTCGATCCTCTTTAAACTTAACTATGTAACACACTTCGATGAAAAGTTTTGCGACGTTTAGTTATTTAAATGTTTATGAACATTCTAAAAAAAAAAATTGTAGAAATCGAACAATTTGGTGCAAAGATATGGTGTTCTAAATACTTTTCATATGTTCTACTAATAACCTTATATCCTTTGTTTTGGTTTATTATTTTTGGAAAGTGTTTCATCAACTGAAGCAATGTTGTCTATTTTTTTTTGGAAATTATATATGGTAAATAAAATGTATTATTTATATCAATATTAGAAATCACCTTTTATATATTTTCCTTTATGTTTATGTTCCTTTATATGAGAAGTAATGTTACTTTTGATGTATAATTGTTGGGTAATAATATACCATTGTGTAATACTTTGCAGCATTTTTAAGTGTATTTTTATATCGGACATTTATTATTGTAATCTCACCTGTATCCTGGCTTCATTTAGTTTGGTGGTTCGTGCGAGTTCCTCCCGGCAGTAGATGTCGGGGTAATGGGACTTGGCGAAGGCTGCTTCCAGCTCGGCAAGCTGTTCCTAGAACAAGAGTTCGTAACTATTTACAAAGCTGTAATTATATTAAAACTGAATAGAAATCCAATGAATCCAATAAAAAAACTCAACTAATAACCTCAATACACAATTCTGAATAATAGATTATTATATTAATAGACACTAGAAAATTACAAAAGGGATGAAATGCTGAACATTTCCCTAGCTTACAGTATGCAGGTCCGATATTTAGTTTCTGAGATAACTTTTTCAGTTTATTTATTTATTTATTTTTTTTTTTGTAAGAAGTATTGACAATTAGCAAGTCTCGGTCGGGAAAACACTAATAGGGGGAAAGGAGTGCCTAGAGGCATCGATATCGGATACAGTTCACAAAATTAGGAGTTAAGTAATTTAACTTCCGATTGACTTCTTCGGTACAAAAAAAAAGAGATCTTTACTGACTTAATAGAACCGAAATTGTTGAACCCAGTAAGGGACAAACACATTTTAAAGTTTCCTTAAGGATGCCGAAAGCTGGGAGTTTTGCCCTAATTTTTTAAAAATATTTTTTCCTTACTTTAATTTTTTCTTTTCTTATTATCTTATTATTTATCAATACTTAAATAATAGATAAAAATAAAAAGATGTAAAAAAAAAAGACAAACCTGGGTGAAGGTGGTCCTGTGCCGCCGGCGGGCGGGGGTGGGGCAGGAGGCGGTGGTGGGGGTGTGGCCTGGGTGCGGCGTGCTCACCGGGCTCTCCGTCTTCAGCTTCTTGAAGGCACCTTCGCCGCCTAAACAGGCATCCTCATCAAGTAACCGCATTCACATATTATATTTAGAACTTATATAATAATCCTAGAGATACCAATATTTTGTATAATAATTTGTACATTCCCATATTCCACAAGTTTTTTAGTTAAGAATTCAGCAAATCCACAAAACAAAGAATCAAGAAAAATACTAAGTAGATACTAAAAGAATAATAACTAGGTGGGAATAGGTCTAACGGCGGACCAACCTCCATTTTACAAATTATACAACTGTTCATTTAACTGTATTACTCGTTGCTCAAATTGTATAAATGTTTATATTTTTTCTGTAGTTCAAATCTTATTACTTTTCAATCAACATAAAATAAATAGAACGAAACCACAGTTCGGACAAATTTTTAATTTCTTTAAAATCTATATAGGGGCGCGGGGTAGCTCAGGGGTAGGACACTGAGCTTCCAATGCAAAGGTCCCGAGTTCGAACCCCGGCTGATGGCAGAAAATTAATTTATCTGTTTCATTGGCCGTGGGGCGACCTTGGGTCAGGAGTCCCTCCTGGGGCACAACCAGCCTCTATAAAGTGGGTACCCTTAATTAAATAATTGACTAAGGGGGAAGAAAACCTGGCGGTTGAGCGTGATCTCGGTCAAATCACCTCCTTGCACGACCGTGGATAATTCTGGAAATAGGTGTTTTGTCATCGTTACTGTTCGACCCAATTTTTGTCTTCGTTACGGTCTGTCCTGCTTTGTATATGTAAAATAAAACATGACGTGATCTCTTTCTTAGTCCTCCCCTACCTCGCTTTATGGGCTACACGGGTTTTTCCCCGGTCAGGGGATGAGGGCGGGAGTTAATACCAGAGTTCAAAGTTCCCCGGCACCGGGAATATATATAAACAATAGTTACTATTTTTGCTGACATTTTTTTTTATTTCCAGAAAAAAATTATATAAATAAATAACGAAGATGGAGAATCGGAGTTCACGCTAAGCCTCAAGGCTCTGGGAGTGCTGTTTCCACGTTTCTGTGCTTATCTGAACATTTTTGATATCATTACTTTAATTATATTCCAACAGATTATGCAATATCTCATTCTAGAATACTTTGAGCCACTAGAAAATTCAAAGGAAAGACTTTCTGAGTGAAGCCTCCTTTTAAAAATTGATCGTATTTTTCATTCGTACATTTTTGTTTCTATGAATGATACTTCAACAATTATAGAGGTTTATTTTACTGTTTGAAGTCTAATTTATTACTTTTTTTTTTTTTTAATGCTATGTCATTTTGTCCTTATTTCTATGTGTTATATTGATACTTCTTTATTTATTGTACTTATATAAATACTATATATATTATACTTAATTATTTCTTTAATTCCGTTTTCTATGAATATTATGTGAATGTTCTCTCTGATCTCTATTGTAATTGAGGACAAATACTCTCAATAAACAAGGTTAAAAAAACAAAACAATTATATGTTCTATTTATAGTCCGTGGTACAGACTCCTCTTTATCAAATTATTAACATCCTTTTGAAACTTCGTGAATAGCTTCATCTCATCGTGACCTACAAATATTTTATTTGGGAAAATTCTGAGAATTGGGCGTTTTTAATCTGAAGATCCGCAAAATATGTTTATTAAATTATGTACTAAAAACTCTTGGATACGCATTTGCTTTCCTCTTGAATCGTTATATAACATCATCACAAAATCGAAAAATAGGTGGCCTAGAAAAATATTGGGCCGTTTGGCGTGACCTCCAACCCTAAAATATCAAAATAAGTAGGTTATATAGGGCAAACTGTCCAATATTTTTGTAGGGCACTTTTTTTTTTTTTTTTTTGATTTTTTGATGAAATTACATAAAGTTTCAAGTGGAAAGAACATGTATATACATGAGTTTTTTAGTAAATAATTAAAAAAGTTTGACAATCTTCACATTGAATGAAAACGGCCCAATTCCGAGAATTTTCGCAAATAAAATATTTGTAGGTTATGATAAAAAAGGATCTGTACCACGCACTATTATGTGTGAATTTTGCAGTGAAAAAGTCAATTATAATACAAATGAATAAAATGGGTGGTCAAGACCTTCAAGAAACACAAAAGTTGTATGTGAGGAAGTACTGTTATAAGGCTAACGGTTGTGTAGGGAGGGGATTAGACGGAGATCATACTCAACCGCAGGTTTCTCCCTTATTTAATTAAGCTAATAATACAACACCGAGGAACTGAAGAAACTAAATAAAATAGCTGTGGAAACAAACAAGTCCACTTCTCAATTAGAACTAACAAATATTATATCTAAGCTACATAATAAAGTATCACAGCTTGAGAATAAATGTACAGTGCTGGAAAAAAGAAACGTGTGTGTTTTAGAACCCCATACTCCCCTCCAAAACCCCTTAAAAAAAAAAAAAAAAATATCTCTAAACGTATTATTGTTCGTATAATTACATTTAATAGGACTCACTTATTATCACTCAAACACCATTTAATATAGGTAGATTCTTTATTTTTCTTCCAAAGTCATTATCGTTGTGAAATCGTAATTATTTTAGAAATAACAAACTCGGAATGTGAAGAGACTGGTATAACAATACTACAGCCTCATTCTAAGACCATTTAACAGTTCCATTCTCTAATGGGAGAAAGCTAATGGTGAAAAAAAGTGTTTGAAAACTTGAATTACCGAATAGCAAATAACAGATCTCCAGAAGAGCGAATAGAAGCAAAACATATTTTCTTCACTTCGCCAGAGCTTAAAGAAATAGATCTATCAATACCAAACAAATCTCAAAAATAAAAAGGACTGATGGTGGACTAGATATAACAGTTCATCTTTACCTATAAGCCAAGAAGCGTATATTTCTCAAACAATGAGGAAACATGACTAAAGCTAAATTGTAATGAACTAAATAAATATAAAACTGTTAGAGACATATTACTAAAGACTGACATCTCATCATCCCGCAATCCTAACAGCTATGGTTGAAGGTCATCACCCTAATAAATTCAAAATTAACTTTTCATACACTAGAAAATGAAAAACCAGACATTTTACCATCCGATAACGTATTATATTATCAACTAGTTTATTTTATTTTTTTAATATGTGTGGTTAGAAAACATTAAATATTTTAACAAAGAACGAAATCATTATTTTAAATGAATTTTGAATAATATGGTTTTCTGAAACTTGGTTACATGCGGTATTTAAGCCACCAGGGTATCAAGGAAAATGTTTCCTATGTTACTTTTGCTGATTAATCTATGGGGAAAAAATTCTGTTATGGGACATTATTTTGTTTATAGAATTTTATTTATTTTTGAGTAGAAAATTCTTGATATCTTGCATAAATCCTGTATATTTAATGGTTGATGCTGTCAATATTTATGATTTATGAGGGGTGGGTTAAAGTTGAAATGTATAATGTATTGAGGATAACTCCCCTGCTGTAGTTAAAATTCTACCAAACCAATGTACATAAATAAAAATAAATTTTGAAGAGAAGAATAGTTGGGGTGGTCAGTCAAAAAGGAAGGTAAAAATAAATGATAATATTTATTTTTACATATGCCGACGTTTCGACCTGAAGTTCAGGCCTTCATCAGGGCTGTCTTCTTAAGTGTTGCAGGGAGAATTTCTTCTTCTCTTCATTATCCACGACAGTCAACCAATTACCAATTATGAAAAATAAACTTTCTTTTTTAAAATTATAATTAGAGTTGTTCAAATGCTATACCAATACGAGATGATCTTGGACTTCCGCAAGAATCTTTCAGTTACTTATTAGCTTGTTGCTATTTATTAAACATGTTACTTCAGATCTTAGATAAACGCCAAAGAATAAATACATTTAGATGTTTTATTGACATTAAAATAGTGAAGTCTAACCAAATTAATATAACTAACTTGACAATACATTAAAGGCATTGTCAAGAAAGATAAGACCCCCACCTTTGGAATGGAAAAGTTGTAGAGTAAAGACAATCTATACAATGTCACCAATAAGAACAATTATAAAAATCAGTGTATAAAATTCAATACACTGTAACGTTGCTAAAACAGGTCCGAAATTTTACAGTTTTGTCGGAATTTTTTTTTTGTTCTCCCGCACCTAGTCTTTTAGGATACCCACCAGGGCGGGGAACTAATGCCAAGTTAAAGGACCCCCTTGGCACGAGAACGCGATATCTCAATTATTTTATAATTTACAACTTCGGTTCTCAGGTTTACGAGCAACGCACTGTGATGTTTACGCGTTAGCCATCCCGCTCCGTTTTTTTTGCCGGAAATTTTTTTTTTTTGTTCTTCCCTAACTCGCCTTTTAGGCTATACGGAATTTTCCCGGGCTGGGGGTGAATCCCCTCTGGTACCGGGACGCGAACTCATATTTTTTTAAATCTCCCTTAACTTCGGTTATCTGGTTGCCGGGCAACTCGCGATGCTGTGTACACGCGTTCGGCCGTTCGGTCACCCCCATGTAACCTCTTTATTTTGACATGTTAGGGGTGGAGGTCAGGCCAAACAGCACAATAAATATATACAGAAATCTCTAGCCACCAATATTATCGAATTATTTTACGATGCAAGTGGGAAAAAATGGGTTTAGGCGAGTTTTTGGTACCTGATTAAATAGACTAATTTTACCGATCTCCAGATTTAAAACTCCATCATTCCAAGAATTTACATAAATAAACAAATTGTAGATTACAATGAGATGAAGTTTTAGGCGGATGTTAATAATTTGATAAAAATGGGTCTGTTCCACGAACAATCACATTTCTTAATGATTAAAGGAAATCCTCCATTTAATAGATATCTAGTGTTGCCAGTTTCATTAGAAAAAAAATTGAAGCTGTTATACAAAGTAGACTATGGAAGGATATACTGTTCCTATCTTTTCCTTGTCCACTTGTCTATCGGCTTGAAATTTTTTTCTCGTTTGATAAGTGTTCTCATATCTAAGATAGGTAGGTGATAGCGAGTGACTTTGAAATGATTCATTTGTAATTACATTTTTTTTTTTCATTTTCGTAATCTAATAATATAACATCCAGGAACTGAAGAAACAAAAAAAAAAGAGTTGTTGAAATAAATCAGTTCAACGTTGATGAAACATAAGAACTAAACAATATTATATTTAAGCCACATAATAATGTATCACATTTTGAGAATAAATGTACTGAGCTGGAAATAATAAGCCACACATTAAAACATGAGTTGAAATATTTAAAAAGACCTACCCGCAAAAACTGTATTTTGTTTGGTATCACAGAAACTGATAATGATTTTAGAAGAAATAACAAAATCTGTAACTGAAGATACTTACAGATTACTAAGTAACAATCTCAAAGACTTATTTAAATTAGTTCCGAGAATTTATGTAAATACAAAAATTAGGATGTTTTGCATATTAGCCCGACAGTTACTTTTTGTAGCTGTTATAGAAAAGTATCAGTTACATTTGAATCAATGTTATTATTGTAGTGTACGAACATCGGTTGACAGATCATATTTTATATGATTAAATAAAACTAGTTTATACAAATGAGTAAATTTGTATGTTCTATCCATATATGTTCTAAAAGCATAAAATAGATAGTTTTATTTTTATAAAATAAAATAAAAACTATTTAAAGGGTGAAGTGATCGCGTCCGGACAGTTAGTCCACGTGCCCCCTGGATAACCCGTAAACACGGTAAGTAAACGATCACATTTATCGCCAACTCAGTCCAATATACAAAGCAAAACATGCCCAGGCCCTATCAAAAACGGCCAAATGCTCGCAAGCTTTCTAAAGACTTAGGCAAGGCTCAACTCAAAGCTATCTTTTGGAACGCAGGCGGATTAACCAAAGATAAATTCACCGAATTGAAACGTATAGTGACAGAAAGTGATGTAGACTTATGTGCGATCGTCGAAGCAGGAGCGGCAACTGAAAAACCTGAGATGCACCGAATTCACGGATACCAAACATATTTCCTCCCAAGAGGAATTATGCTAGCTGGTATTATGCTAGCTGTTAAGGCATCCATCGTTACGGATATGAAAATTAGGAAACGGCAAGATGCAAGTGATAAATCCGAGGCTCTGGAAGCAAATTTGTGGTATGGCAAACGGCACTTCCGAATATTCGTAATGTATAACCCTCCTCCAAACAGACCGGACCTCACATGGTTGGAAAGGAACTGGAATGGAGAGAGTATACTATATGGAGACCTGAATGCCCCTTCCACTATATGGGGATATAATAACACTGATACTGTAGGCAGAATATTTGAAGATTTTCTTAACTCAAACCCTGCACAATATATTCGAAATGAGACAAAACGTCCAACCTTTCTTTCTTTCACTGGCAGTACTTCCTGCCCTGATGTTGTATTGGCGCACACCTCAATCTCTGATAACATAAAACATACCCTACTACCAGCTATAGCAGGTTTCGGACACAATATCCTTGTGGTTAACTTTAACCTGAATCAAAATAATAATAGCAAGACCAAAGAACCGCAACTGCCACGATGGAATTTAAAGAAAGGAGACTGGAAGCTTTTCAGAAAATTGACAGATGAACTCATCACTGATAAATTAATCATAAACGGCAACGTAGATAAAACATATACTAATATAAAAGGAAATTTATATAGGTGTGCCCTGAAGACTATTCCCCGAGGAACGGTACGAAAATATCGTCCTTTCTGGAATGAAGAACTGCAAAAGCTAAAAGAAGAAAGAGATGATTTTAGAAAAAGAGCTGAGAGCTCCAAAAATCATGCAATTATAAGTTTACTTAAAAGGAAAACAGCTATATTTAAAAGAAAAGTTATTTCAGCTAAACAAAACTCATTTAGAACGTTCCTACAGAAAATGGACTTTAGAAAAGATGGACTTAAGGCACATGAATTTCATTCAAAAATAAATAATAAATCAAACTTAGCAAACCATCCAATAACTTTCGATGGGAAAACAATAAGCAAGCTAAAAGAAATAGCTAACTCCTTCTGCAAACACTATTCAAAAGTAAGCAATTACAAGCCAAAAAAAGAAAACGGAAATCCAGTCACTAACTCCACACATTGTTGTGTAATGAGTGAAGAAGATTATACACTATTCTGGGGAGATATCCAAACGCAAGAACTAAATGATGCTCTTACTAAATCTAAGAAAGGTAAAACCGCAGGCCCAGATGACATACTGTCGGAATTTCTTATACACCTGGGGGATATGGCCAAAGAAACAGTACTAAAATTTTTAAATGATGTCTGGAAAACACATATTCCGTGTGAATGGAGGAAAGCAGAAGTGGTACCAATCTTGAAGAGAGGAAAAAAAGGAGACATGCCGGAAAATTTCAGACCCATTGCATTAACAAGTACTTTCTCCAAGCTCTACGAGAGAATCGTTGCAGAAAGACTTGAGAAATGCATAGAGAAATATGATCTAATATCTTCTAAACAAGCTGGCTTCATGAAAAATCGAAACACAATTGAACAATAGCTCGTCTAACACAAGAAATAAAAAACGGCTTCCAACGAAAACAGAGCACCCTAGCAATATTCGTAGATTTTAAGACGGCATATGATAGAGTTTGGAGAAAGAAGCTAGTGAGTAAGCTTGTTGACAAGGGAGTCACAGGATATCTGCTCAAGACTATATCTTCTTTCTTACATCAAAGGTTTATAAGGGTGCGATATAAAAACGTTGTCTCGACATATCGCCAAACAAAACAAGGCCTCCCACAAGGCTCGGTGCTGAGTCCCTTCCTGTTTAACATCATGATTGATGATATCACGGAACTCACTGAAACTATTCCGGGTACAAATGCCCTGCTGTACGCAGATGACCTCGTCATTTGGGCAACAAGTAGTGACTTTAAAGGGCTAGAAAATCACATGCAACATGTACTTAAATTACTAGAGAAGTGGGCCAATGAAAACGAGATGATCGGTAATTCCGAAAAGACGGAATTCCAACTTTTTACTCTCTCTACCAAATCACACGAGATCAATTTGAACCATAATAACGAAGAGCTCAAACGCACAGAAGAAGCTACATATCTTGGAGTGAAATTGGATAAAAGACTCTCTTGGAATAAGCACATTGAAAAACAAATAGAACAGGCTTCAAAACGACTTTCGTTAATACAGAGGTTAGGTGGCTCAAAATGGGGAGCAACGGGGGATGTTATGGCTCTTACCTACAAGACATATGTCCGCCCTGTTATTGAATATGGAGCAGAACTTGTTATCACTGCTTCGGACGCGATATTACACAAGCTCGACATAATCCAGAATCAAGCTCTTAGACTCGTGACAGGAGGGAGCAGATCAACCCCAATATCTGCGCTAGAATTACAAACAGGCATAGTACCTCTTGAGACACACCGGGAGCAACTGGCCATTACGCTCTATGAAAGGCTAAAACGTCTTAAGATCAACTACTGGAGTACCTATGAACCCGCACCTGAACGCCTTAAAACTCAAATTACTTTTACTAAGGCAGTGGAAGATTTGATAGAAAGAAAAGGACTAGAATTAGCTGAAAGGGAGCCACTCCCGTCATTGACACAAGTTCCATTCACCAGCCAATTTGTTGTTCACTGTGATCTTCTTCAGAATGTTTCTAAGGATACAACACCAATTTACGAACAAAAGGCTATAACCCTAGAAACCATCGGAAAACGATTTCCAGAGACAGAATGGCTCCATGTATATACAGATGGTTCTGCACTGGAAGCACGCAAACATGCAGGAGCTGGTGTTTATTCAAAGGAGTTTCAACTTGCCGCCCCGGTCGGAAAGGTAGCCACAAACTTTGAAGGGGAAGTGAAAGCCATTCTCTTAGGCCTTGAGATGTTAACTGAACGGAAAGACAAGAAAGTGGCTTTCTTTGTTGACTCACAGGCAGCCATTTTGTCCCTAAAAAATGGATATAGTATAAATCCAAATGTTCCTAAATGCCATCAATATTTGAACCAATTGAAGGAAAATGGGACAGAAGTCGCTTTCCAGTGGATACCAGGCCATTGCGGGCTCCACGGAAATGATGAAGCTGATAAACTGGCCAGAATAGGTTCTGGAATGATCCAACCCGATATTCCTCTGACCATGGATTCAACAAAAAGAATCATAAAGAAGACCCTCCAAAGTTCACTGAAAGCGAAATATGTACAAATAATTGAAGGGAAACAATGGAGTGGATTGCTGGAAGAAAGTGGCAGGATTCCTAGAGACCTCCCTAGAGGGCAAGCCGTGGCATGCTTTAGAATGCTGACAGGCCACGATTTCCTTCAAAAGCACCTCCACCGCATCGGTGTAAAAGATAGCCCGACATGCCCTCTATGTTCCTTAGACATAATGACAGGAGAACATCTGGATACATGCCCTGCATTACAGGACATAAGATGTTGCTTTAATGAAATGGACAGCTATTATACACGGAGAGCAAAGTTGTACTGGACTGCAAGAGCACGCATGGCTAACGAAGCAGGCGTTACTTAGGCGTAGGAAAAAAAAAAAAAAAAAAAAAAAAAATGAGTAAATAATTTAACAACAGACAGAAATCAGCCGTTAGGTTACAACTGGGAAAAATCAAACCACACAAACTTGAATTTTGTATATGTTTGAGGTTATGCATCTTGCAGAGAATTTAGAAATTGCCGTTAACTATAAAACAGATCGAAAGAATTTGAATAAGTTGAACATCTTGTATAAGTCTAATAGATCTAGCTAATGTGATCTTTTAACTTTGTCAGACGCCCTGGCGGATCTACGGGGGAGGGAGGCTTTCGGGCTGAAGCCCCCCCAAAATGGTAAAATATAACCATGTTTTATGGGGAAAAAAATTAAAAATACTTCTTGAAGTATTATTGTTCGTGTAATTACATTTAAAAGGACTTAAAGAATCACTTAAACACCATTTCATGTAGGTAGTTAGTTTCTTTCTTTTTTTCCAAAGTAATTATCCTTTATTTTTATGAAAAAAAAGCTTTCGGGCTGAAGCCCCTCCCCCAAAAAAAATTAAATCCTGGATCCGCTAGTGGTCAGACCGATCAGGTGTTATTGATGATAACTCCCTTTTTCTGTCTATTTTCGTTTTTTTTCTTGTGTGTTCATTATGAATTATTTTCTTCTTTATATCTGTATTGTTATAGCTTATTTATGTATTTTAGTTGGTGAGTATGTGTTTCTTTGTTTTCATCTGTTCTTTTATGCTAATCAGCTATTTGATTATAACCTTCCTTAGCTGTGTGGAAATGTGCTCTTTCTTTCAGTTTGTATTTGGACGCTATTTAATGATGTTGTCTTGTACTTTATTAAACAAATGGTGGTGTACATGATCGTATAAAATATGATCTGTTAATAAATGTTAATATAATTGAAGAATAACAACATTGATTCAAATCTAACTGATACATTTCTATAACAGTTACAAAAAGTAACTGGCGTAGCTAATATGCAAAAGACCCAAAAATTGTAGATTACGATGAGATGAAGCTCTTTACTAAATTTTAGGTGGATGTTAATAATTAAAAAAAAAATGGGTCTGTACCACGAAACACATGTGAGTTAAAAAAAAAACTCCATTAAAATAGATATCCAGTGTTGCCATTTTCACCAAAACAAAATTTGAAGCCGATAGACCAAGTGGACAAGGGAAAGATGGGAAGAGTAGACGGAGCCAGCCAGCCATCGACCTCTCCTCATCTACATAATTATTCAAATTAAAAGGGGCCTCACCAAGGTCGTCGTCTACCTTTTTATGCCCTTTTAAAATCTAAAACTACTACATACGTAAAATTGGGGTTTCTGGAGGCCACCTAACCATGAACCACTACTACTTTACAGATTACTAGTTCTTCCACTTCTTAATCTCATGATGTGTCAATTTGCTTTCTATTTTTATCACTAAATCTTAATACCGATTGACTTAAAAAAGCTTGACAAATATATATTTGACAAATATATACATATATATACTCATTTGAATATATGTATATACTGGACTTGTCAGGATCAGTTGACCATAAGCCAGGAGGTGGATTTCACAATTAATTTGCAAAAAAAATAGTTTAAGTAGATCCCGTGGCCCCAGACCATTGTATAACAACAATATATTTACGTCTTGTGTTTCTTTTTAAGTGAATAAAAAAATATTTGTATTTCAAAATTTTTTATTTGTCGTTCCCTTCCTCGCCTTTTAGGTTATATGGGTGTTTCCCGAGCCAGGGGTTGAGGATTGGGGATTAATAGAAAAGTTAAAAGCCCCCACAGCATTAGAAACCGAATTTGTAAGTATATTAATCGAATATTTTACCGAGAAACGCGGTGTCGTGCAAACGCGTTAGCTCGCTTGACCACCCCTCATATTTCATTCTAACAATCAGCGATTCCCGTAAGGGGTAATTGTTGTATGCAGTTACTTGTGGAGTAGCGCCCACACGGGTTACTACAGTTCAGTACACCATGCACACTCACCAGAACAGTACACTAATCACCTACACTCAACATAAGGTCAGCTAGAGTACACAACCTAGGGTTACTTTCCTTAAGAGATTTTTCTAATCAGAAAGGCTTACCCTAAAGGGGCAGCCCACTGACCGCTCAAGGATTGGACAGGCCGATACCCTGCTCTTCCGAAATCTTGAATATCACAAGTAATGGAAGAGATACAGCCGGACAGCTTTTATGGAATTCGGCATGGCAAGGAAAAGGAATTAAAATAAAATATGGAGGCCGGCCTAGAAGGAAATGGAAAAATGAGGTGAAGAGAGACTTCCAGAGTAGAGGACTTCAATTGAATGATAGGAGTCTTGTGGAAGACCGGCAGAGCTGGAGAAGGCTCTATTAACTTCCTCCATATATTGCTTGATGCGGTTATAGAAATTCATTTCATATAATTGATAACATGTGATGGAACACATCAAAACTTATGAAAAGTTACGATAAAGCATGGTCTGATTACATACAGAGAACCAGAAAACTTAAATTTAGTTATTTTAAAAGCCAACCACGTTTTATGTTGAATAAAAAGAAATAACTAAAAAAATGTTTTATATAGGTTACAAACAATAATTTCATAGTAGACTATATTAAATTTACATCAAATGAAAGTAAATCTTGACTTTTTTTATATAATTTAAAGCGCACTTTTAAGCAATTCGTGTTATCATAAAATCAAGGATTTAAAAACTTCTTGATTTATTTTGTAACCACCCAACAGGACTGAAGATACCACACTTTCAGAAAAAACTTTCTGGTTCGATGAGCTTTATGTCTAGATTAATTAAGTTCAGTTAACATTATCAAATTAAGTAAAAATATTAATAGAACCAACAAAGTAGAAATCCACCCAAATATTTTTACTTACTGAGGGATGAATCTCAACTTATGCTGTAACAAACCACAATTTAATTAATATAAACTTCAGGCCCATCAAACAAGGAAGTTTTTCTGAAAGTATGGTATCTTCAGTCGTGTTGGTGGGTTACAAAATAAATCGCGAAATATTCTTGATTTTATGAAAACCCGAACTTAACATAGTTTAACTGCTTAAAAGTCTACTTGAAATTGTTTTTAAAAAAGACCAGATTTACTTGCCTAAATTAAATAGTTTGTTTAGTGATTACGTTTCATTGAACACAAAATGTGTTTGGCTCGATTTCTTCAGAAAAAATGTACAGGGTCATTTTTATAGAAATTTTAAAGTTCTTTAGAATTATACTGAATAATCTTTACAAAAAAAATTTATAGTTTTTGACATATTCTCATACAACTAAAAAAAAAAACAGTTTTCTGTCCTTCCTCCCATTTCTCCACCAAAACCCGACGCGGGATTCTTTGCGACTTTTTACCAGTTATTATATGGAGGATAATGAACAATTTCAGATAAGTTTCATTTTTTTTTCCTTTTTTTTTTTAATGTTGGGGTGAATCCTTAATTTTACTGGACTAAAGGGGAAGAGTTGTACGAAAAGTACGAGAAAAAATCTCGTCTGAAAACCGGAAACCTTTCCCAACCGAATGCGGAAATGGAAGGAATCCTGGGAATATATCATGGTTTCCGTAGAAGCTTAATTGGGTTATCCCAAATCAGAAGGCCCAGGAGATCACTAAGCTGCTTATTGGCCGCATCCTAAGTGGCTGTTTGAGGTAGGAAGTGGGATCCCACAGGAATAGGTAGCAGGAATTTCCTCATGTGGGCTTGGCAACGCGGGCGGATTAAAATCTTTGGTAGATCATCAATACATGAAATTGAACTGAATAGCATAAAACATATTTTCATCCCTAAATAATAAAATAGAAAATAAAAAAATAAAATAAAATGGGTAACCGTCCAAGAGGTGAATCGGGAATGACGGGAAAATAAGATTTAAGTACCATAAGAATTTTGAAGGTGGTCACTGAACTGAACGCAAGCAGCAAATGTTAATAACATCAGCACCGAAACTTGAAGTTTCTGGTGATTAATAACAATAAGATATGACTGAATATAAACAAAAGAAGAAGACAATTTGCAAAAATTGAAAACAAATTTCTGGAAATGAAGAATACTTCTTGTTACGGTATAGCGTATCGTTAAAAAACTAAAAATCTTAAAAAATTAATATCTAAAAAATAAAGTCGCAGAAGATAATGGAGTAGGTCTAAAAATATCATCATCATCATCATGTATGGCACAACATCCCGTCACCGAGACTGGGCCTCCTCCAAGAGCCTCCGCCAGTTGGCTCTATCTTCTGCTGCAGCTCTCCAGTTCCGCACACCAAGCAGGGTTCTCGCATCATAGGCCACGTTGTCCAACCATCTCGTCCTCGGCCTTCCTACCCGTCTTACGAGGTACAGCTCCTCCATCATTATTTTTTTTGGTATTTCAAGGGTGCTCATTCTGGCCACATGCCCTGCCCACCTTAGTCTGGCCAGTTTAATATACGTGACTACGTCGATGTCTGCATAGAGAGAACTGAGCTCCCTATTTTTTCTTTTCCTCCAGACATCACCCTCCTTTACTGGACCATAAATCCTTCTGAGGACTCCTCGCTCAAAGACACTCAGCTTCATCTCATCCCTTTTGGTCATCGTCCAAGCCTCTGAGCCATATGTCAAAACAGGCCGAACAAGGGTCTTGTATATGATCAGCTTGGTCTTCTTTGAGAGGTACCTACTTCTTAAGTGTCGGCCAAGTCCAAAGACACATCTATTGGCAGCCGTGATCCTTCTTTGTATTTCTTGAGCCATGTCATTCTTGCTATTGATTTCAGACCCAAGGTATATAAAACTTTTCACTCTCTCAAACTTAAAAGAACCTACCTCAAATGGAGAGTTCAGATCAACCTCACCGCCAACTCTCATATACTTAGTTTTCCTCTCGTTGACTTCTAGACCAAGTGGTCTTGCAGCTGCTTCAAGGCTTATAAACGCTTCTCTGAGAGCCCGTTCAGACCTACCTACTATGTCAATATCATCAGCAAAACCAAGAAGCTGTGTCAGGCGATTGAAGATTATATCTTTGGTCTGAATACCGGAGTCTCTTACAGCTTTCTCCTCTGCCAAATTGAACAATAGACAGGCGAGGGCATCCCCTTGCCTAACCCCACTGCTCACTTTAAACTCTTCGGAGTCGTCAGAACCGACGCGTATTCTGCATCTCGAGCTGTCCATGGTCATCTTGATTAGGCGTACGAGCTTCTGAGGGATGCTTAGCTCCTCCAAGGCACAGTATAGTTGCGTTCTATCAACGCTGTCGTATGCTGCTTTAAAGTCCAGGAATAAATGGTGGGTGACTACCTTACGCTCCATAGTCTTTTCTAGGATCATCCTCAGAGAGAACAGTTGATCAGTCGTTGAGCGTCCTCTTCGAAATCCAGCCTGATATTTCCCCAGTTCCTTTTCAGAATACGGGAGGATCCTCTCAAAAAGAATGTTAGAGAGCAGCTTATAAGCACACGAAAGGAGTGAGATTCCTCGATAGTTAGCGCATTCTGTTTGATCTCCTTTCTTATGTATTGGGCAGATAATGGCTGTTGCCCATTCCGTAGGCATAGCTTCCTTCTCCCAGATGGTCAGCATTAAATCATGCAGAGCTTTCTTGAGTTCTTCACCTCCACATTTCAACAGCTCTGACTGGATTCCGTCCGGGCCTGGCGCCTTTCCATTTTTCAATTTCCTCAGGGCGTTTTCCATTTCCTCCTCATCCGGGGGTTCAATAGAATTCAGGGAGTCTTCCTTCATTACACCTACTTCTCCAGGCACCGTTCCTCTGTTTAATGCGCCTTTGAAATGTTGTACCCATCTCCTTAGTACGTCATCTTTGTGGCTTAAAAGAGTTCCATTTGTGTCTTTGCATGCCGTCACTCTGGGCCTAAAAGCTGCCCTACCCTCGTTTATTCTCTGAAAGAACAGGCGACTTTCATTTTGGCCTCGCAATGCCTCTGTGTCCTCCATGTTCTTATTTTCCCAAGCTCTTCTCTTTCCGCGGAATAATCTCTTCTCTTCGCGTCTTTTTCTTCTATATGTTTCTTGGGAGAGCCTTGTGGGACGCTGAACCTTCTTTCTGTAGGCTTCATTTTTCACTTTTACTGCTTGAAGGCACTCAGCATCAAACCATGGGGGCCTTCTAGATTTAGTCTCGTAGCCAAGAGCTTCTTCTGCTGCCTGTTTCATTGCGTTGCTGCATCTCTTCCACTGTTCATCGACCATAGAGCTGTCATTAATTACTTCTTCGTTAAGTTTCGTCTCCACAGCTTGTTGATACGAATATTGGTGGTCTGAGTCCTTAAGTTTAACCACATCAATCTTCTTCTTTGGTCGTTGGTAGTGGTTTTTAATCAGCGAAATTCGTGATCTGACCTCGGCAATGCTCAAATAGTGATCCGTGTCCATATTTGCACCTCTATAAGATCTTGCATTTATCATGTTGGACTTGTGACGGGCACTAATGAGTACATGGTCTATCTGTGATGCTGTTTGCCCATTTGGAGAGATCCATGTTGCTTTGTGGATATTCTTTCGAGGAAAAAGAGTTGTTCCAACAACCAGTCCGTGCAATGTAGCAAAGTTCACCATCCGTAGCCCATTATCATTACTGGTCTCATGCAAGCTGTGGGTTCCTATGGTCGGCATGAGTGCCACCTCCTTACCAACTTGTGCGTTAAAGTCACCAAGAATGATTTTAACATCATTTTTGGGGCAGCTTTCTGTCACGCGTCCAAGTTCTTCATAAAATGCTTCCTTATCCTCCTCAGGTGACACCTCTGTTGGGGCATGGCAGTTGATTAGAGAGAAATTAAAAAATTTTCCTCTAAGCCGAATGTAGCATAACCTTTGGTTAATGGGAGTAAATCGCATCACCAACTGTCGAGCTCTGCCTCTCACAACAAATCCGGTACCGAAGATGTGATGCTTTTCATGGCAGCTATAGTAGAGTGTATGGTACTTCTTCTCCATAATTCCCTGTCCTATCCATCGGACCTCTTGGATAGCTGCTATGTCGATTCTGTATGTGTCCACTTCTGCAAGGAGCGCACGAAGTGCTCCTAGTCTATGTAATGATAAAATGTTCCAAAATCCAATTCTTAGGTCATTTAGGCGTTTCCTGGGTCTGTTACCGTAATTCAGTCCGGCTTCTTCTCTTTGAGGTTTCGTAATAAGGTACTTTAGGGGGGGTGGGTTATCAGCCCACTGCCCCCGAGTCAGGTAGAGGGGCTGCCTCCTCCGAGCATCCTGACTAGCTCCCCCATCCGGGGCGGCTACCTAGGGAAGGTGACCCTAGGGTGTGTACTGTAGGTGACCTTTGTCTGTAGTGTTTAGGTGTTGTAGTGTGCTGTCTAAAGTGTACTTGGTGTGTGAGTGTTCGTGTAAGTGTTCCCCCAACCTGGAGGGCCAGTGGCTGGTTGCGGTGCAATGACCGGGCGATGGGACCGCCACCTCCCTACGGTCTAAAAATATATGGCCAATAATTTCTCTAAAGTAATATCCTTAACGGGAACTAAATGTTTCCATGAAAATTAAATGACATCTCGAGAATTAAAATAACTTGACAAACCCAAAATTTATAATGTTTCAATTTGCCGTTCTAGAATTGTTTAAAATTAATTCTTTAGTACATTTACAAGAGATGACGTGAATAAATGCATGCTACTGTGAATATGACCATCAGAAAGTGGTTATGAGTTTAAAATATAAGTTAATGACCTTTAATTACTTTAGCTACAATAATAGACTTTAATATTTACTCTATGAAATTTAACAAAAAAAAAATAATAATTTACGAAATATACAAAATTGAGTTTGGAGTGGCTTTGAACCCTTACTTGTCTCTGGTACAAAGCCATTTTTGTCAAATTATTAAAATCCGGCTGAAACTTCGTAAATAAATTTATCCCATCGTAACCTACAAATATTTTATTTACAAAAATTCACGGCATTGGGGCATTTTAAATCTGGGGATCGGCAAACTTTGTCTACTTAATTAGTTACTAAAAACTCGTAAATACCCATATGATTTTCTCTTGAATCGTAGCATAACTTGAACATAAAGTCGAGAAAAAAGTTTTCCTTCAAAAATATTGGGCCGTTTATCGTGACCTACATCCCCAAATTGTCAAAATAACGAGGTTGTATAGGCCAAACCGAATATTTTTGTAGACCACCTTTTTTTTTATCGATTTTGTGATAAAATTATCTTGAGATCCAAATGGAAAGCAAATGAGTATTTACGGATTTTTAGTACCTAATTAAATAGACACAGTTTACCAACCTCCAGATTGAAAATGCCCCAATTCCGAGGATTTTCGAAAATAAAATATTTGAAGGTTGCGAAGAGATGAAGCTATTTATGAAGTTTCAGTCGGATTTTAATAATTTGATAAAAAGGGGTCTTCAATTAACAGTAAAAACAATATCTATATAATAGAATATGTATAACATATATATAAAACCGAAGATGAAAAAAATGAACTGGAAATACATATTTTACTTTATTTAAAGAAAAAGAACCAAACTTCAATAAAGTTAAGTACTGACCATCATATTGTTATAATAGCAATATTTAGTGTTGGAAAAAATTAGGCTAGTACCAAAAACTAAATATACTTATTCGAAGGGCTATTGAAATTTACTTACTAGGAGAAGAATTAGTCTATGGGTCACAGATTTCAACCAAATCTTTTTTGGCAATACTATATCGAAAAATAGTAGACACATATTGCGGCGTTCGTTTTAATGGGCTCTAGGAGCCGTGAAAAAAAAAAGTTTATATAATTTCAAATAAAACATGGTATTTATTTTTGCCTTTGCTTTGTCCGGATTGTACGTTTTGTTTTTTAGTGCAACATAAGAAAACAATATTAACTATTGTGTTAAATAAGTTATAATGTACCATAAATAACAAAAACCAAAAGGTGCTTCCAGGAACGTAGGCCAAGTAAATTTTTGTTATGAAAAAGCTCTTTAAAATTCTTGAATACCAATTGTTATATAAATTAAAAAATATAACATGAGAAGGAGTTAGTCGAGGGTGCGGTCAAATAAATAAAAAAATTAAAATATATAAATTATTTTAATTTTTGCCGACGTTTCGACCCATTTTGCAGGTCGTCTTCAGGGCGTAGGATGTGGCACTGCGGGAGGCAGTTGAAACAATAATTTATATATTTTAATTTTTTTATTTATTTGACCGCACCCTCGACTAACTCCTTCTCATATTATATCAACGGTCAACCATCTCTACATCATTAAAAAATATAACCTTCAGGTATTTGATTTTGTCGGATGGATGATTTTCCGGCCTACGATTAAAGCATTCATAACTCCTCAGAATTTTCTTCGAATTCAACTTTTATATAATCGTTAGAAACCTGAATCACTAGTCTTCCAACTGACACTGATACCTTTTGGATTTAATTTTTTTTTCAAGAAATAAATAAAGAAAAACTTTTATCTCGTTTTTATTTCTTATCTTTAATTTAATTTAGTTGGTTGGTTTTATACCATGTCGTGTAGCATATAGAGCTCTGAATTCCTATTAATTTCAGTAAGGATTGGTAGAGTCGTTTTAGAGTTATCACAAGACTTGTAGTTGTAGATGATATTCCGAAGGGTGCAGCCTAGGTAAAAATTCTTTTTTAATGTTTTGTCTTTTTTTAGGTACGAAAAACGAACATCAACATAATTTATCACTAAAAAATTATTTTTAATAAATATTATATTTGACAAATAGCTACAATACGGAAACAATTTGGACCGACCGACGTAACAATGTGGGAGTAAATATATTTTTACGGAGAAAAAAGTGCATCGATTCACCTTTCCAACGGTTATATTAAAGTTGAATCTGAAGAAAATCCTGAGGAGTTATGAATGTTTTAGTTGACGGCCGAAAAAAAATTCCTTTAAGAGAATCAAGTACTAAAGATTGTATTTTTTAATTTATATAACAATTCGTAATGAAGAGTTTTAAAGGGTTCTAAAAAAGGTAATGTATTTAAGGTTATAAACATATGCTTTATACATTCATGAAATGGTTTGGTATTTCACTTCTTATTCTATACAAATACAAGGAATTAGTTGTTTTGATTAGGTGAATTTTTTTCAAACGTAAAGATATTATAAAAGTTTATATTTAGTTAGTAAATTTCATTTAATATCCTTGAAACCATGTGAATAACATTAAATAATACTAGTTTTCAAAAATTATTATTTATAACGTTTTTACCACTCTCCGTCACCTTCTACAACTTTCAATATTAGATATTGTTTTTTCTAAAATTCCCCGGTTTCCAACGATGTAATATAGGTATACTTCTGACTAGTATTTCTGGAAATTCATTTTCGAACAGGATAAGCATTTTTATTTTTTCTCCCATATTCAATTATCAAATTCTTTCAAAAGTTATATTTAGCATTTTTTTGCAACTCTTAATAATGTGAGATAATTAATTATTTAAAATAAACCATATTAAAGGTACTTTAGAGGAAGACGTATATGAACATTGGTCATTTAACCCCTGTAAAGTGGCATCAATGGGGATAAGACCTGATTAATAGTAAGACCACTTAATTATACAATGATACACCCAGTTTAATCAAAATCGTTAGAGCCGTTTTGGAGAAAATCGTAAAAGTGTGTTTCAGCGTTGATATAAAGTGGCACTTCCGGGTAGCCGATTTTAAGAAAAAGTTGCTGTCACATCTAAGGCATATACTTATCTTAAATACGCAATATCAATTTCGTACGACTTTTCGTTTTTGAGCTTAACTGTTAACATACACACACACAGACCTATTTGGAGGACTTGATTATTTGGAGTCAGGGTACCTGAAAACATGTATTTCCGTTGAAAACTCATACTTTCCCTTTCTATACATTACATTTATATGTAATGAAAACCAATGAATTGGCTAGCGAAATAATCTTATCCTACCCTACATTAGTAGTTGGTGCAATTGATGACGATGAATAATGAAACTTGGTTTAGAAGTCGAGATTCTTCCACGACAAGATTGATTACATCCATAAATATTTAAAAGGTAACTAAAGTCCGACGAACCAAAAAAAAAAAAAAAAAAATCATGAAAATTAGACCATTATTAACAAAGACACAGACAATCCACTGTAATTTGTAAACATCTTTTGGTTTATTATTATGAATGAACCATTGTACACGACCAAGGAAAAGAAAATTAATTTATCCATTTAACAATGCCTTTCATTAACTTATTTCCATATTGCTTTGTCATTTGTTCACTGAAATAAACAGGGTGCACCCTAAGTAGACGGAAATATTTAAAAGGTTAGTAGACATCAAGGTCTATAAAAAAATTTTGTATGATTTTTTTTTGTAGATTTTGATGTCTACTATCAACCTTTTCCAACAAATGTCCGATTTCCAGTATAAAAGCAGGAAATTTAAGATTTGTGTTTTTTTTTTTTAACCGTGTCACGTTTTTTTTTGTTGAATAGGAAACGATAACATAAAAAATATTTGATTTCAGTAATTAAAGATTGCTCCATAGTTAACTAGACAAAATTTAATGTAAACGAAAGTAGTGTTTGTCATTGTTAAAACTATTTAAAGAGGATTTTGAGAGACTAAACACAGCTAAATTCTGTATTAAAAAAGTCGTATATTATTTTTGATTTTTTTTTAATATCCTTTAACTGTACTACATTTACTCCACTTTTACAAAAAGTTTCTCGTTCAATAAGCTTTAATTTCATATTAATTAAGTTGAAGTTTATTAGGATAAAATTTTAGAGGCAACTCAAGTTGCGTAAATAAATTATGTTATTTCCTATCCAGTCAACTTAAAGTACCCGCGTTCGTAGGAAAAATGACAAATATTGACAAAAATTGTTTTCCCATGATATGGGATGTATTGTAATAAAATAATTGCCTAAATATACTTTTTATTAAATATTGCCTATTTATGTATTTAAATATTGCCTAAATATACATTATAAGTAAAATATGTTTTTAGGCAATTATGTTTATTACAATACATCCCATAACACGAAGTTTTGCAATAGTTAATTATAGTCATTTTTGCAGAAAACTTTAAGGTGAATGGATAGAAAATAACTTCATTTATTTACATCTAAAATTTTTTCTAATATTCCACTTGATTAATATGGACTTAAAACTTATTAAACGACGAAGTTTTTGATACAATGGGGTAAATATAGTACAGTTGAAAGGTGATAATTACAAATAATTTATGACTTTTTTTTAAACGGAACTCATCTGTGTTTTGCCGCTCAAATAGTTTGAAAAATGCCATATTTTACTTCTGTTTACTATGGACCAATGTGCAGTTATTTAAATAAAATGTTTTGTAAATTGTCGCTTCCTATTCAACAAAAAACGGTATTCACTTAAAAAAACACAAATCTTAAATTTCTTACTTATCTGCTGGAAATTGGGAAATTGGTTATATGAACTGTTTTGTAGATTTTAATGTCTACTATAAACCTTTTAAATATTTCCCTCTACTTACGGAACTCCCTGTATATTATGCGGATTATGGCCACTAATACATTGATTAATATTGGTATATCGTTAATACATTACTTGCTTAGCTTATAGACAGTATATTTGCCATGCATTAGATCTTTGTATTTAGTAATTGCATTAAAAATAATTTCAGTATTTTTGTTCTGGTATCTGTTGCTACTATCAATGACAGATTCTTCCTGAAGTAACCATAAGCGCAAGTTATTGGTGGGGAGGGGAGCGACCCTCCCCACCAATAACTTGAGACAAAAAAATTAAAATCAATAATAAATAAGCTAAATGAATGGATAAAATGTGTAAACTAAAATCGATTAAAAAAAGTCGACTACCTAGCTAGGATAGAGCCTAGTAACAGATATGTAACGATTTTGTTGATACCTAAATATTAATTTTACTTAAATTGTTATTTATATTTGAAGATAATAATATACAGGATTTCTCGTAAATAGAAGGAAATATTTAAACATGTAATAGTAGACCTCTAGAGCTATAACAAACTTCTTATAGAAAAAAAAAAGTCCGCTTTTCGGTAGAATAGTAGCTAATTTAAGTTTAGTGTTTTTCCCTCCCAGTGGGTTCCCTGCCTGATTGTCTATACTGTAAATACAGGTATGATTGTATTTTTATGTTTTTAATTTACTTATCTTTAAGTTATATTATTTTTATTGCACGTAGTTGTTTGATTATTATTTAGTAATTATTTTACTTTTATTATTTTATGTTTCATGTATATGTGGTGTGAATGTGTTCATATCTCACTGTAATTGTTGTCAACGTGACAGATTCTTATTTTCCTAAATAAATAAAAACGTGTGTAAAGACGTGTTTTTTAAGTACGTCATGGTTTTTGATGATTAGGAAACGATAACTAAAACATTAGGTAATATAATTAATTAACAACTGCTTCCCTATAAAGTAGAAAAAAATTAATTCAAATGAAAGTAGAGTTTGTTACAGTTAACATAATTTAAAGAGTACTTTTGAGCGAATAAACTAAGCTATGTTGTGATGAATTATTCGCGATTTTTATTTATCACCCTCCAATAGTCCTACAGACATCCCAGTTTTAGAAAAAAATCTTGTTTGATAAGCTTAAAATCCATGTTGATCAAATGGTGGGTCTATTACGAAATAAGTTTATATTCTCTCCAAGTTTTGTAAAAAAAAAATATGTTATAGTTATCGCTTCCTATTAATCACAAATTATGACTTACTTAAAAAACACAAAGCTTAAATTTCCTACTATTTTGCCGAACATCGGACCAATGTTCACATGATATTTTTGTATAGCCCTTGAGGTGTACTATTACTTGTTTAAATATTTCCCTCTACTTACGACAGGCCCGGCATATCAACATACCCTAGGATTTTATGATTCATCACCGCTCAATTTTCAACTGATATCCAAATTTTCTGCGGCGAACTAATCGGACTGTGAAAAACGTATGTTTATTTAATGTTGTAACCACTAAGACATCAAAAGTATTTTTTACTTCATTCAGTTTTAGCAGAAACAGATCTAGAAATGTATCAATGTTATGAACGCTGTTTCTCCCCTCCCACCACCCTCCTGTTTAATCTAAACAAATACGTTATGTATTCAATTATATTTTTATAGATATTTTAAAGTATAAAAGATAAGTAAAACAAAAGCCTTACAACTATACAAATACATAAACAAATACATTTTTAAACATTCAATATTATATTTATGAAGAGTAGAATAGTTGGGGTGATCAGTCAAATAAGAAGGCAAAAATAAATGATAATATTTTTTTTGACATTTGCCGACGTTTCGACCTAGAGTGATGACTTCTCTGTTAACACTTTTTGGAGACAGCTCCGATGAAGGCCTGAACTTTAGATCGAAACGTCGGCAAATGTCAAAATAAATATTATAATTTATTTTTGCCTTCTTATTTGACTGATCACCCCAATTATTATTCTCTTCATTATTCGCGACCGTCAACCATTTACCTACAATATTATATTTGTTCGTTTCACAACAATTATGTTGAATTTTTACACACATTGAAACTTTTTTGGTCCATCGCCCCTCCCCCACAATCGAATTCGTAATAAGTCCTATAGAAATGACCAGTCTATTTTAAATTGCGTTCAAAATTAATAAGCAGACATACAAGTTATTTAGGATACGGGTGTGGGATATGATTATTTTCGAAATGTTTTATTTAAATTAAATTATTTTTATTTCAACGTTACTAGTCTTTAATTATCACCAATTTGTTCTGTAAAAAAATTGTAGTAGTAAACTGGGCTACAATAAGTATTTTAATATGTTGTATTAATATCGTATTAATACAACATAATACGATATTAATACGATGTTTAATATCGTAAAACGTCTACTTGTCACATGTCTTCTGTTCCAACCTGGATGAAGAAGTACAATTTGTGTCGAAAGGTCGACAAATAAGAAACAGTTCCCACTACTTAATATTATTTTGACCGCTACTAGAACTTTAAGTACTAGTAGGCCTATGTGTCTTTGGCCGATTATAGCAATAACAAGCGATGCCGTGAATATTGCAATCTTGTTTTTTGAAGATATGAATAAAATAAAATTATAATAGTAAAAGTAAATTTAATAACAAATAAAATTCTAGATTGGATGGTTTTTTAAGTTGTTAACGAACTATTTTTTTTTTTTATTAGACGAATAAATAAAACAATTTTACCTTCCAAAAAATGGCGTACTTCTAATTTTTTGATATGATCCGTATTTTCTTGGTGTAAATAATAACTTAAGTTATGAAACCTTTCATTTTCCATCCAATCTTCCTTCTTGTAATTCACTGTAAAAAAATTAATTTTTGTAAACATTTGTATAGTAATTAATTTTTATTAGTACATTTTACTACAATAAGCACTGCTTATATCCAAATTCATAAAATTTACTCCGAACTACTCTCTTTTATTGATTTTATCAATCGATCAACATAATTTTTTTGGTTCAATAATAGAAAAAAAAATAATTTGTCTTTTCAGGTGAACTTTGTAATCATTAATAACCTACAGATGAAAATGAAGAAAAAAAAACTTATAAATAAATCTTAAGTGTAGCCAATAACTTGTTAATAACAAATTCAAATAAATTAATAATAAATTTTAGTACTAATAAATCTATCATAATAAAACTAGTATAATTTAAAATTATATATAATTTATTTAATACCTCCCAAAATTTCACGGAATATCACACCGTAAACGCTTAACTACAATACACCAATTTGTGGGTAAATAGAATTATATGTGATAGATAAACTTTTCTTATTAAGTTAATTATAAAATGAAAATTTATGAATAATACATATAAAACACGCAGTTTTTATAATTTGTAATACTAATTTTTATAAAATTATAATATATCAAAGAATATTTATTTATATTCTTTTAAAGAAACGCTTGAACATTATTAATAATCAGAGAAAAACAATGCTGACATTCAAATGAAAATTCCGTGAGGATTTATTGACAACCCTGCATTATCTGGTCCCATATAGGTATAGGTGAACTAATCAAAACATATGCTATAGTAATTAGGGCACCTAAATCGACGAGGACAATTTTATGCTGGAACTCTCAAATTATATTTAAAAATTTACAACCGACATATTATATGCTCTAGCTTATGATGCGTCTTCCATAGTTATATCGGGAATTCAATTTTAATTTATGGGTCAACTATAGTAAAGCACTAAATTAAATAGATTGAAGAGCTTTTGGTATTTATGGAAGATATCTCAGAAACTATATCTTAACGTGACATTGTGTTAGAGAGTCGAAAAAGGAAAAAATAGTGACGAAAACCAACTGAAAACGAGTTTTATTGAAGATATGGATTAAAATACCCGAGAAACTAAAATTCGTACCTGCATACTGTAGGCAATGTTCAGCATTTCATCTTCTTTCAATTCTTTCCATCTGTTATTCAAAATTGCATCTTAACGCGGCAAAGAAAGATTAGCTTAAAATACTCCAAAATTGTGAACTTTTTGATGGCTTCAAATGTTCCTAAAACTTTTAATCAGTCTGAGCTGGATGGCAATGAGATTTTTCGTAATACCTCAATTAGGTTGAAAATTTTCTTAAAATACTAAGGCCTTTTGGGCCCTGACTCCACGTCTAGTATACTTCCCTACCTTGGTTTGATAAGGTAGTATCTGACATTTTTGGATAAAATGAGATCATTGTTGACTTTAACTCAACTTTAACTTGGACAATTATATTGTGAGCGCTTCACTCAACTCCCCGTAAAATTAAAAATAAAGAATTTTATAAATTATTTTATATTTCTTTTAATATGGCTTTTGCCTTTCTTTTAGACCGAATACCAACATTAAACCCTGATAAATAACTTAAAATACATGAACCCTATCGGTGATACAGCCAGATATATTAGTATATGAATATTTTCTATACAGTTATCTATATAGTTATAGATAACTATATAGATAACTGTAAATATATAAACTAACTGAAAATCTCAAATTTTCATTGACTACAAATTACTGATTTACAAAACAACCCTGAAATCTATTTTGACCAACTAACATTACAAAGCCAACACGAAACGAAGACCTGGATATTCGATTTGTCCTAGAGATTATTCCAGATAAATTCTCCAAATTTCATCACAACCTTACACATCATTCTAATACCCTTGCACACTTCTTATCAAGTTCCGTCCATCTTTTTAATCATCCTCGAATGTGTGTGTGGCCCGTGGTCCAGAGACCTTTTGTAATTAAGCATATATTAGAGTTCTGGTCTTCGCCAGATTCTCCATTCAAGCCATGTACGTATGTGTTTATAATCTCGCTGGGATCTTTTGGAGTCCTTCCTTCCCTTCCACGAGTGGGGGAAAGGCTTGGCTACGAGTCCTATTGAGTAAATGAATAGTTTGGTTTCTATTTTGTTTCTATAAATTTAATTCCAGTAAATGTCCACTTCGGAATGAATCATAAAATTCTTGGATACGCAGATGATAAAGCTGTCCTTGGAAGTAGTCAAGAGGACATTGAGAAACTTGCTAAGACTCTGATAAGAGAGGCAGAGTAGATCAGCCAACAAGTAAATAAAAACTATATAAATGAATGATAATAAGCCGAAAATTCCAACCCAACAGGATCTACGTAGAAGGAAAATCATTCCCGAAAGTAGGAAAATTCAAATATCTCCACAATAACCTCACTGAATGACCAATGGTCAGAAATAGACCAGTGAATAACTATCGCAAACCGAGCTTTCTTTTCTTTTTCAAAGATATTAAAATCCCGAAAAATCTCAAATTAACGGTGTACAATGCTATGATAAAGCCAGTTCTAATATATGGCTGTGAGAAAGCCTCTACGTAACAATGAATGCTTCATTTGAAGGCAGAAGACCACGTGGAAGACCAAAAAGCATATGGATAGATAAAATCAACAAAGCTGCAATAGAGCTGCGGGCAGATAATTGGAGAGAAAGAAGTAGCCCAAGACAGCCAGAGATGGAGCAGGCTTATTAAGGCGGCTAAATATAAAAAAAAATAAAATAAAAATAATTTTCTGCTGTTTAATTAATTTTTATTTATTGTACATGTGAATGAGCTATTTTATCACCATTCCTAATATCTTTGATCGTGACAGAATGTAATGTTATTCATGTGAAAAACATGGCTCTAATTGTTGTTGCTTTAATAATAAGGTTTATAATTTTAAAAAGTCCTTAACAACCAGACGGGCCCCTGGTTGCCTTGGATAAAGGCCACCACTTTTTGCAATGGCATGCAGCACAGAAATCATCGTGGTTTCTGCTAACCATATGTTTTATTTTTTCTTCAATATTTTGAAACGAATTTAATTAGCTTTATTACCTTTAATCGGATGGTTTTAGCATCTTCATCCAACAGAACCAAATCACCAATATAAGCTTAAATCTATTTTAAAGGCCAAAACTGATATTAAAACTAATGGATAACGTGTGAGGGATTATAGACAGTGACATACAAGAGCTAAACCGCCCACAATGGCAGGTGGAGCAGCTGAAAGAAGACACCCGAGTTGACAGAGAGAAGAGATGACAGAGTGCTAAATAATTTGCCCCGAGAGGAAGGGAACATGTGCCGACACATTAGAAACAATTACCACCTACAGGTTCGAACTTTACACCCGCAACAGAGGGGAGTACTGCCCATTACCATCTCAATGCGTCCTCCTCCACTCTACATCTGTCGTCCCCAATCCCAATGTGCCCACTCCACGGTGGACCGACGCGCTATTAAACACACATTTCCAACAAATGTACATCATTATTGGATTGGGGTAGCCGAATTATGTTTCTTCGTGTTTTCACTCACGCTGAAGTCATGTATGTTATTTCAAAAACATTAAAGCAAGGAATGTCTGAGTGTTCAGATACAATTAATCGAATTTAATATTGCTTTTATTTTTTTAAATGAATGCTCCAAAAAGCAGAGTTATATCAACGGCGCTAAAGTACTTTCATATTTTTTTTTTATAAATATACTTCTACTTAGTTATTAAATCTTTGATTTTCTGAATTTAAAAAAATCTTGATTCCACTAGTTAGGTATCCATAATATTCTGTTTATAGAAAGTATAATAATCTATTTTCGATGATCATGTGTGGGTCATTTTCAAAATAAATGTTTCAGCTAGGTATTTATACAATTAAATACCTTGGCTTCTAGACGAAAGACTAACTTGGAAACAACATACTAGGCTTAAAAGACAAGAGCTTAACCGACGATTTAGTCAGCTATATAGACCACCAAACAAAACATTTTATCTCTCTGAAAACTGATCTAACTAAAAAAAAATACTATTAATCTACAAGACCATAGTGAAACCTAACTGGACCAACGGACTTGAACTGTAGGTGAAAGCTAAAGCCTGGAATATCGAACGTATCCAGTAATTCCAGTCCAACGTAGTTTCTCATAGCTCTATTTTAAAGCAAAAAAAAAAACAAAAAAAACAAGTGTAGTAACGAACTCTTTAATTTGAAAACTAGACAAGGAATCACATATATAAATTTTTTTTTCTTTCATTATCTTTGAAGATAAAATTTCTTTAGGTGTGTTTTGCACTTTTTTTGGAGAGTGAATTAGATTAAACTGTCAGATCTCTGATAAGTAACGCGGCTGGAGTCGTAATATATCAATACAAAAATATTAATTTTTTATTCTGTTGGCATACAGACCCTGTAGATACCAATGAGTAAATACGCAACTTTATGCAATCATCAAATGATCAGTTGCATTTTCGTTAATTTAAAATGATGCTGACAAATTAAACAAATGAATGCAATAATTTAATATTGCAACTTTGATATGACAAAATAATAACATTTCTAATAAGAGCAAATTTAATAAAAGAGTTATAAAAATTCCTAGATATATATATATATATATATATATATATATATATTATTTTTTTCTCAATAATAATACTTTTATATGGATAAGGCGCTGATGGCCTAAATGTTTTCTGCATAAAACAACTAACCAACCAAACAACCAATATTTGACAGTTTTAATGAAGTAAAAAAAGGAGAAGAAAACTAAGGCGTTTTCTTTTGGCCACACGATAAAAGTGAAAACATCAACAAGGCGAGATTAATAATAGGAAATGATACAATTTTGAATGATAGCTCATTACAAGACGAAGAAATGAACATTTCCCTAGCTAACGATATGCTGGTCCGATTTTTAGTGTTTGAGATATTTTAATCCATGTGCAAAAACATTTGAATCAGTCGACTTCAGCCGCGTTACTCATCGGAGATCTAACAGCTCAATCTAACTCACTATCCACAAAAAAAGTGCAAAACACGCTTAAAGAAGTTTTCACTTCAAAGATAATGAATGAAAAAATGTATAAAGTCACGCAGTCAGTAAAATTTGTCATACTGATAATTTTGCTTCTACATTAACTGAAGGTAGAGAAGCTGTGTATTCACACAATTGAAAAAAAAAAAATCTTAGTACACAAATTTCCATTCGATTTTTATGTTTTAGGAAACAATGAACGGATATTTTAAAATGTAGATCTGCCCGAAATGAAAACCATATGACGACTATAATAGTTAATCTGATTTGGCCTAAATAGAGTACGACTTGAAGAATGAGGAGGGTGTAAGCAAAGGGGCAACCAAGCAGCAGTGAACAATATAGAGAGTGTGTGTGGCAGGTTGCCTATTATTAGAATCATGAGTGGAGTGCGGTACCTAGTTGACACAGGCAGTTCTAACACAATGTGTCGTCGACCGATAGAGATTGTGTGAAGGAGAGAGGATGTCCCAAGCACAGATATGTCATTGCAATTCAGAAGTTGGCGCTTATAACAGACATAAAAGGAATCAGAAGAATATTAGGAGCACTAAATTATTATAGACGATTTGTTCCGAAAATGGCTGAATATCTTGTACCTCTCTCAACAACTCGCCGAAGAAAGATCAAAAAGTGGTCGTAACACCGACAATGGAGGACAATATCCGAAGATGCATGGCGTCGTTGCAGGAGGAGCCAGTATTAGAATTACCCGACTTTGTGAAACAATTAACTGTCACGGGGAATATGCGTTGATAGCGGTTCTGTCGCGGGATGGGCCCGTAGGAGAACGACCCTTGGCATACGCCAGTGCCTGCCTTACACAGGCAGATATAGCGCTTAAGAGCGGAAACTGTTGGGAACTTTGTGGGCCCTGAACCATTTTAGACCATACATGTTCGGATGGAGATTTAAAGCGCACACGAACTATAGACCATTACAATGGGTAGGAAGCTCCTAAACCAGTATAATATGGAGGTAATTTACAAACCGGGAAAAGAGAATGCCGTAGCAGATTGCCTGTCCCGGGCAATGCAACCATTGCGATTGAGAAGGACAGAGGAGAGCCATCTGCAGATGCACGACAGTTCTTGCGGGAATGGACACCGGTAGGAGTCAGGGGACCCAGAAAGCGAAGAACCGTTCATATCGAACAATGAAAGTTTATGGAAGTTGGAAGGTTTATGGAAGTTTCAGTAAACTGGCGGGAGGAGGCGAGGGGGTTAAGGACCGGAGCTGTTATGTTTAATATCAGCTGTTAGGTAAAATTTGCTGTTAGAAGTATATATATTGATGAACAAGGAGAAGAATAAATCAGTCTTTATACTACAGTCTTGCGAGTTATTTCAGCTCTCTCACCCTCTCCCTCTCCCTCCCCCATACGATGTATACAAATAATAGAGAAATAACTATAAATACTAAAAAATTAAATAAATATCACTAATAAAAAAAACAAGTAAATGAATAAGAAAAAAATGAAAACTTCTAAACATATTCATATCTATGTACAGTACATAAACACGGCCAGGGATCTCTGAGCCAGGCTTTGTCCTCCACATGTGGCAAAGGAGGACTCCCAAGAGATCCCACTGTCACTTTTCCAGACGCGTCACTGACATTGGAAGCCAGTGGAGACTGAAAGAGAGCATTGGAGCAGTGCCCTAAAGAGAAATAAATAAGGTTCCGGTTGAAATTTGGCAATCTGCTGCTATGTATTCTAAAGACCGAATGTGGAATTTATTTAATTATTTCTAATGAATAAATATATTCTAAAGATAATTGCTAACATCTGGGCGATTGCGTACCCGAGAGAGAGCAATAAAACTCTTAAGACCCCAAAAGACCGACACTGCTCTTACAAGGGCAAAGAAACACTTAAGGACCGACAGCAGTCTCATGCCTGAGTGCTTAAACAGGATCCAAGGAAACATTAACACCTTCCAGAAAGACCTTCAAACCTTCCACCAGAAAGACCTAATATATACCTAAAATATACCTGCTGGAATATCTTGGCCTGGGGGAGAGGGCGTGGTCATCCCTTAGGCTAGAAACATTCAGCCAATCAGAGAAAACTACCAAAAGAGAGGGAGATGAAGAAAAGTTGGAAACAGATACTTCAAGCTGGGAATCAGGCTAGAACGGTTGAAGACTTGGATGAGGAGAGGCTGATGGAAGAAGACTGGGAGGAAGATAGAGGCTGAAGGAGCAGCATGGACAGGGAATCCAGAGATGACAGATAGAGATACCGGCAACCCCCTCCCCCCCCACCATGAAGAACCAGCTAAGTAATAACCCTCATTTAGTTGTACAGATATAAACTAGTGTTGGCAATCATTAATAAAATCTAAATCATAAGTAACTTCAATCAGGCATATCTGAAAATGGCATTCTCCTCTAATATAAGTTTCTACTACTCATTGTATATATGTTTTGGTTATTATTTTGTATATATTCTATATATTTTGTATATATTATTTTGTATGTATATGGTTCCTGGAACCCCCTACTCGCCGTAGAAACGCGAGGCCAGGAACATAGCACTGGATACCCAGTAATAATGTCAAGGGCAAATGGGATGTTAAGATCATGGTGTAGGGTCTTGTTTGAGACATAATATGGACCGTTAATTATTGTTCGAAGGATTTTGGCCTGGAAGGACTCTATACATTTGGAATTGGAGCATTTAGCTTTCCCCCACAGTTTAAGTAAGTAGATCCAAATAGGTTTCACTATGGTCTTGTAGATCAATAGTTTTTTTTTTCAGTTATATCAGTTTTCAGAGAGATAAGATGTTTTGTATAGTAGTCTATATAGCTGACTAAATCGACGGTTAAGCTCTTGTCTTTTAAGCCTAGTATGTTGGTTCCAAGTTAGTCTTTTGTCTAGAAGCCAATGTATTTAATAGTAGAAATACCTAGCTGATACATTTATTTTGAAAATGACCCACACATTATCATCGAAAATAGATCATTATAGTTTCTATAACCAGAATATTATGGATACCGGCTTTGAAACCTAAGAGAAAAGGCGGAAATATCTTCTCCTAAAACTATAACACCCATTGAAAAAAAAAAAATACGGCTCTTCATATTATACCTACCAGAACTAGTAAGTTTACTTCTACGTTTAAAACTGTGAATAAATTCTTATTCATTTGGTAGTAGGATAATTTATCAACTACAATTTCACCCATTGATGAGGTAGTATTTTTTAAAATCCTAATGTCACACTGCTAGTTCCACTCTCCTCCAAAATTACATCTGTATCCACGTATACTATGAAAATCCATTTATTATGTATATGTTCATGTGTAATGTTTGTTCATTCAAAACATTACATTAACGATTAAAATAAAAAATATAGTTCATGTTCGCCCGTTATTTGCTCATATAAATAGAAGCCAATAGAAGTACCACAGAAGTAAGATGGAACTTTGCGTTTGGTTACGCTTAAAAGATACAATATTTTAAAATATATTAAGCAATTTAATGAAAATACCACACATCAATCACCCAAAAATGTCGTGCATGCCATACAGAAATGTGTCAACAATGTCTCCAAATAAAAGTAGATAAAGATCAGCAAATAAAACTAAAATAATTCAATTATTCTCAGAAATCCTCCATAACAGACATGTAAACTATTCTACAATTATGGAATACATTTTATTATAAACATAGTTATTGGTTTATTATTTTCAATAATTAACCATTGTGATCGTCCAAAAAATTCAAAAACTCAACCCACTCTCAAAATTTGAGGTTTCACTTTTCAGGATAAGTAGAATTCGAAAAACGAATTAAATTGTTTTTGTCCGTCCGCTTTCCACGCATTTTCTCCGAAACTACTCGACCGATGTTTTTAAAATTTGGATATAAAATCAGAGGTCAGCCGAGGATGATCCTCCTTCATCGACATTACTATCCGCCTTCTTCTTTCAAAATGGCGGTCAATCAATGAAACTTCGCTAAAGTCATTTTATCGACGCCCTTTAAAGAAGCTGGAAAAAAAGTTACGAGGGATGGTAAAATTAAATTCCGAATAACTCAAGAAGTATACCTTTTTTTTTTTTTAATATTGTATATGGTTTGTTTTTTTAATTTTGATGGAATTTCCTAAAAAAAAAAAAAAAAAATCATCAAAATTGGACAATTAGGAGCAGATATGTTTTTTTTTTTTTTTTAGATGTTCTACTGCAAAGGTTTTATATATCTTGTGTTTTGATTTTTAAATTTCGAATGTGTTACTGAAGTAATGCTATTTTTTTGGCATATTACTAATAATTAAAAAAAGATTTAAGACCAATAATTGGAATCACCTTTTATTTATTTGTATTTATAACTAAGAAGATGATGTTACTTTAGATGTATAATTGATTGGAAATAATGAACCATTGTGAAATAATTTGCAGCGTTTGTTTTTTAATTTCCTCCTGAGTAGTCTATAATTGAATTATGAGAACTTCTATTCTGGATGGTGCCAATGTTAACATGAAGAGAAAATGAACAAGAAGAACTAACAGAACCGTTAGGAATTTAATATAGAGTCGATAATATCCTCAATTGAATCAGTTCTGTGGAATCTCTGAAAACAGACAGGAAACTGAAACGTAGGGAGGCGTTTCCTTATTAACTTGTTTGAAAAGGACTCTTACCCAACAATAATAACATTAGTAATGGCCGTCTTTTGTCTCAGCTAATAAATACAAAATATGCTTAAACATCTTCATACATTATTTCTCAACGGTGTTTATTCGTCGGTAAGCCAATATCCTTGTTAATTGTTCATAAATATAATGATAGAGCACTAATTTTGAAGATTCTTTCACATTCTAATAGAAAAATAACCAGACCCTCCCGAAATCTCAGGAAAAAGGTTATGAAAGAAAAAGATCTTTATTTGCGAATAACTCAAAAAATATAATTATTTTTTCCAACTACATTTATATATAATATATTAAAAGACTACAAAAAAAAAAAAAGCATCGAAATCGATTAGAAAATCTTTAAACAATTGTACTAAAAAAAGGAGCGAAGTCGGTTCGAATATTTTTTCAAGAAGAAAATAAAATGATATTTGTATATTACGCACTCTGAAAATGTCTATCCACCCATCGATTTTTTTTTTCGAACATCCACCTATCCACAGGTAAGTTAGCAGGAATTCAGGGGCACACAAGCTATGTGAAATGCCACGAACTATACCATCGTCAACATATTAGAACTCAACAAATAGAATTAGAACGTAATGAGCAGTTTTTCTAAATTTAATCTTTATAAAGCCGTCAAACTTGAATGTTATAGATATCGTTTTAAAGAGCAATAATTCATCTTTTTAACTCAACGGCTCTTGCACAAAATCCAGATGAATCTATTTATTTTTTCTCCTCTTCCTCGCCTATCAGACTACATGGGGTTTTTTTTTCCAGGACAGGGGAAACGGTAGGGAAATTACACCATAGTTTGAATCCCAACGGCACACAGTGGGACGAGGAGTAAAGAAAAATTCGCGACATTGGTTAAAATTATTACTATTTTTTTATAACTGCAAAAACTAGATAAACTGTTTTATTGGTGCCTTCTGGAATCGCAGAAAATATTTTCGAATGTCAATATACCTTATAGTTCAATTGAAAACCTAGTCATTATATGGCATTTCGCGTGATTTGTAAGTTTTGTTAAATTACTTGGTTTGAGCTGGTGTTTCATACTTTTTTCTTGAAATTTTATGAACATTTTAATGTCATTCTGCTTAAATGTAAAAATCTGACGGGGACAACACACAACTTTCACTTACCCCTTTACTTTCAATAAAAAATATTTTCTGGCAATGTTGTAGTATTATACAATTTTTATGTGCATTTTAAACAGAGCTAAAGCTTAAAGATAACAAATTATAAAACGCCTATTATATTATATTGACAAAAGAAAATAAAAATCTAATTTTATAAACCATATAACTTCAGTCTCTCAGCCTTTCAGTTGACAGAATGACTACTAACTACAATTTCAACATTTTTGTGTTACGTCATTTTAGTGATATTCCTAGTTGGGGAAGTTTTATCTATACAGACAGTGACTAAATTGAATCCAGAGAAGGTGATTGCAGTGTTGAAATATTGAGAAATGCTTGTTATTTTTCTGTGACAAAACTAATTAGTTCGCGCCTCTTGTCCCGGAACTTAAAAATTAGAATCTATAAAACAATTATCTTGCCTACAGTTCTTTATGGATGCGAGACTTGGCCGCTTACATTAAGGTACGAGCAGCGTCTTAAGGTTTTTGAAAATAAAGTATTACGTATAATATTCGGACCGAAGAAGGATGAGTTAACCGGAGAGTTCAGACGGTTACACAACGCCGAATTGCGTGAGCTGTATCCGGGTAATATACTAAGCTATGGAAAAAAGTTTTTGATCAGCAATATTAGGAAGTATTGAAATTTTTACACTGATCTACTTTAAGCCGGTTTACATTGCTTTAGTTTATCAAATAAATTGTACTCAAATCTTATATAGTCTCTCTAATAGTTCAATTATTGTTGTTTCTTCATGCACATATGTAAAGATATAAAAACTTTTATGAAATAGGTAGGTTAAGTCGTGTGAGTGGACACACCAGATATTTAAATTTAGTAAGAGTTGAATGCATCTATCATTTTTCCACATTAAAATTTTCAATTTAAGATTGAGATTAAATTGTTATATATTACTGGCAATAACTTTAATAATTAAGGTTTTATCATGCAATAACGTTAGAATTAACATTTTAAAATATATTAAAATATCAATATATATTAAAATATCAACTGCCTTATATATTATTATTATAATAACTTAAAAAGTGTATTGTTAATTAATTATAAATTTTTATTTTTTTTTATTACAAAACAATTTAAAAACCATCGATAATGATATTTTGAAAACCCTCGATACTTCCTCACATTTTCCGATGAAGAAAATATAAAATTATTTCATTAATTTTAAAGATTATTTTAACAACTGATGCAGCCTTCAGTCTAACCTTAATCTCTTCTTCAATTTCGTGTTTTCTAATTATCGTAGAACCTAGATACCTAAATTTCTCTACCTGTTCAAACATATTACCATCTATATCGATATCACCAGTAGTATCGCCATTTTTGCAGCTAACCATATATTTTGTTTTATCCGCGTTTATTTCGAGTCCTAGTTCTTTACCGGCTTTCATTAACGTTGTCGTATTTAGTTTTATAGTTTCAACGTCTTCGCTTAACAGTACCAGATCATCAGCATAGCCCAAGCACGGATGTTGTCCCACCCAGATCCAACCCTCTCTCGGTTCGCATTACCTCCCTAATGGCATGTTCTAATGCCAAATTGAACAGGACAGGCGAAAGAGAATCCCCCTGTTTTAAATCCGAACGAACCTCAAATTTTTCGGACAAATTATTACCGATTCTAACTTTATTGAGTTTCTCCGTCAAGTTACTAGTTTTTTTTGGAATCCCCTGCTCGATTAGATTATATAGTTTCTGGCGGTCAATATAATCGTAAGCCTTTTTAAAATCTATATACAGCTGGTGAACAATACCGTTATACTCCAATTTTTTCTCTAATATTTGCCGTAAAGAAAATATTTGATCAATAGTCGAACGATTCCGTCTAAATCCGCATTGGTAGTCTCCGATAATTTCCTCGGCGTATTCCGTGATTCGACTGGTTAAGATTAAAGTGAATATTTTATAACATACCGGAAGGAGTGAAATTCCACGATAGTTATTACAATCCGTCCTCGGACCCTTTTTGTGAATCGGAATAAGAATAGAATCTTTCCATTCTTCAGGTAATTTCTCGTTCACCCAGATCATTTTAACCAACCGATGTATTTTAGAAACTCCAGCTTCCCCGCATGCCTTAATTAGTTCAGTAGGAATATTATCGGTTCCCGCTGCTTTATATGGCTTTAATTTTCCGATAGCTACTTCAACTTCCTCTTTACTTGGTCCTTCTATTAACGATTCAGCACTCTGGTACTCAGAAGGAGGATATAGATCACAATTTCCCGTATTTAAAATATTGTCAAAGTGATCCTTAAACTTATTCAATATGTCAAACGGATCGGTCAGAATATTGCTATTATCATCCCTAATTCCAGACGTGACAGGCCCTACACATTTACGTGATCTGTTTATACCTTTGTACATGTCTCTTACGTTATTTTCGATTCTATTAGTTTTTATTTCAATTATTTTATTTTTAAGATACTCCTTTTTTTTATTTTTGAGCAATTTTGTCGTTTCGTTCTTTGAGGTTCGGAAGTATTCCAGATTGTCTTCGCTAGGATTATTTAGGGCTTTTCTTTTTTCGCACATGTTTAAGCAATCTTCATCAAACCACCGTTTGTTATTCTTATTTTCCTTTTTTCCTAGACACGAGTTACCGACCGCTTTAATATTATCCCTGATTTCTACCCATAACTTGTCAATATCCTCGTGGTCCTCGTCAGGAAGTTCTACAGCTTCAAACCTATTCTTAACATCTAGCTCGAATTGGTTTCCAATTCTAATATTATATTGGTTTCCAATATTTTCCATTGCAAAGTTTACCAAAATGAAATTACTTTCATTGCCTTCCATGGATAGGTCAAAAGTTGACACACTAATTGTAAGTGGATAATGTTGGGATTTCACACAGGAAAAAATCATCAAATTATTCACTAATTTAATTTTCTAAAAAGTTATCAATACACATTTTTCCTTTTTCAATTATAATTTTTTTCAAAAGTTATGTTTAGCATTTTTTATGTAACTCTAAATAATGAGAGATATTTAATTATTTAAAATAAACTATATTAAAGGTACTTTAACGCAAGACGCATATGAACATAAGGCATTTAAGACTTGTAAAGTGACATCAACGGACATAAGACCTAAATGATATTAAAGACCACTTAATTATACAATGATACACCGAGCTTAAAAAAATCGGTAGACCCGATTTTGAGAAAATTATAAAAATGTGTTTCACCGTTGACATAAAGTGGCACACATTGAAATTTTCGGTTAGCCAATTTAAAGGAAAATGTTTCTGTCACATCTCAGGCATACACCTATATTAAATACGTAATAACAGCTTTGTACGACTTTTAATTTTTGAGCTAGACTGACTACACACACAAACAAACCAATTTGCAGGAATTTGCGGGGATATTTGGACCGAGGAACTCAAAACATGTATTTAAGCGGAAAACACATTTGAAAGTATTCACGATCACAATACTTACCCTTATTAAATATTTCATATATAAGTAAGTGAAAGTAAAAATATATAATAAGATATAAAACTTCTTTTACTTCGAATCTTTTTCACTTTTTGTTAACGAAAATAGGTGTTTTCAAATGAAATGTTTACAAAGATTGCGTTTTAAGAGTAGCTTTCCTATATCGTTAGGAAAATTTGACTTCTTACAAATCTTTAGCAGTCAAAATACCACAAACCAAAACAATAAAAAATAAATTTACATAATACAATAAATCTTCATTATATTAAACTATATTATATTTTCGAAGTTAATTTGTTGTCAAATTTAAAAATTCCGAGGTTTAAACAAAGGAACCGGGATTTTTTTGTTTTTCGTCAAAATGTTCTCATTTTTACGTCATTTTCGTGTACCTTGGTCTGGAAAAGATAAGTATATTAAATATCAAGTTAATCCAACATCATTTACGAGTTCTATTCCCATGTCTACGAAAACCCGTCATTCGTCCCATTGTGCGCCATGGCGGAAACTCATTCCTCTCCACTCCAGAATCACCATTGAAAATAATCATCAAATTATATTTAAAAATGTTAATTCTAACGTTATTGCATGATAAAACCTTAATTATTAAAGTTATTGCCAGTAATATATAACAATTTAATCTCAATCTTAAATTGAAAATTTTAATGTGGAAAAATGATAGATGCATTCAACTCTTACTAAATTTAAATATCTGGTGTGTCCACTCACACGACTTACCTACCTATTTCATAAAAGTTTTTATATCTTTACGTATGTGCATGAAGAAACATCAATAATTGAACTATTAGAGAGACTATATAAGATTTGAGTACAATTTATTTGATAAACTAAAGCAATGTAAACCGGCTTAAAGTAGATCAGTGTAAAAATTTCAATACTTCCTAATATTGCTGATCAAAAACTTTTTGCCATAGCTTAGTATTGTCAAACCATAATTTCTGTTAAAAGTAGAGGAAATAGTGGAATAGTGATGCGGGCAACAGATTTTCTTACTTTCACTCATTCATCTTTATTCTCTCATTCACCCCATTCTGACACCAGGATATGAAACCGTAATCTTACATTGGAAATTGAATAGCTGTAACTTCGTTAATAGTTGTCCAAAATGAACTACTTTTATATGGCTTTGTAGAGAATTTAATTACCTTTTAAACGACAGGCTAAACGGCCTTTAGTTTAGCGGACTCAGGGGGCTCTGAAACGTATAGATCCGTCGAAAACCGCATGTCGGAAATTTGACCCGATTGCAATAGTTTCCTTATCTAGTATAGGTAGGAAAGTTAAAAAGTGTACTCATGAGTCAATATTGTGGTTAGGAATCAATATTCTTTCTTACTATTTTACCATTAGGTTTTAAGGGACTAGTTCAAAGAAGACATTCACGCTGTTTCCTAACGAGCTAGATATTAGATTTCATGCGATTAATACAAACGTATTTTGAAAATTTACTACATACGGTTTTAGGTTAAGCCGCATCTGTGAAGCAAAGGCGAGGTTTTACAGTAGAAATGATTCAAAATACCAATGATTCTTAGGGATAGATTTGGATAAATAAATTCATTAGAAAGTAGTTGGTTGAAGTTTTCTTATCAACCAACTTTTCTTATTAAAATATCTTCTACAATTATCCACTATAATAAACATATCTAGTTATATCACAACAACAACGGTGAAGAAAATAATATATATACATAAAAAAAAAAAAAAAAAATGAAAATACAATGTATCAGTGTATTGCATTTTAAACATCAAAGAGAGATAGGTTGTAAAAAAAAATCCAACACAAAGGTAATTGGTTGCAAGGGGCGATTCGTGATGCAGCCTCCCATTTTAAAGGTGTATATTAAAAACCGCTCTTCGCTTCTGTACAACCTTTACCTACATAATTTAAGGTTTGTTTCTCAGATAAATACAGTTGAGGTTGATTAAAAACATATAAATAAACTATCATCATTTTCTGATTTGTTGTTTCTATATGAAAAATTAATTTTTTATAAATATTAAGTCAAAACATACGTTGAGATGTATTGTCAATTTTGAATACGGATGAATTAATTGATAAAAAAAAAAAAAAAAAAAGTTTGTCAAGTAAGGTCAGTATAGCTTCCTCACTGGCTAAAAAATATCAACGTTACAAGAACTAAAAATTGTCGCGTGAGAATCAGATCTCTGGAAGAAGCCGTTTTCGGAAATTCAGTAATCCCTCAACACACATGGGTTTGATATCAACGAGTTTTGTTGATCAGCGAATACTAAAATGCGAAAAAGACCCGCATAAGTAGATTGCATATTTGCTGATTCCGAGTTGAAAAAAAATCCAGTGCGTACATGAATATCAGTACTGTTAGTGCAAAAGGTCGTACGTAAACATTGAGCGTTTTACAGGAAAGCACAAAAATTAATTTGACTAGCTATTTGAACTTCAATAGAAATAAACACCATCAAAAATAAAATTATTCCCTTTTGCAAAATCAGATTAAAAATTAATTTAAATTTATTGAAAAAAAAAGTAACGACAGGAGGGATCATGCCAGTAACGTTTGGAATCGACGAAACAATACAGTGTAAATTAACTCTTTGAATAAAATTAAAATTTTATAACCCCATAAAAATATCGTCTTAACCTAACATCCACTCCATCCACATAAATTTAATAAAATTCATACCTAATCAACTAGGTTTACCAATCCCTAACTCCCCTCTAAATTTGAGCCAATGCGGTTTAGAGATATAGATGTATCAAGGAAAATACGTAGTGGACAGAATTAAATAAAATTGACATTAAGTTATTTTCTCACCATTACCTAACTTTTATCCAACTTTGAGTCAAATCGAACGAGCCCTTTCTGAAATATTGGCATATAAAAAAAAAAGGACGCTTGCGCGTGCGTAAGTTGAAGTGCTGGACGGAATTGGATAAAATTTATATGAGACCATCTAGTAACCAACCTGCAAAAGACAGACAGACAGCCACCGAACCAAATTTGATCCTTGATGTCTGAAACGTAAAACGCGAGTGGAAATATTCGATTCTGAGCACATTTTTTTTAATCTCTCGCAGGAACACAATGCTTCCCTACCTTCGGTAGCGAGGAAGCAAAAAATAGTGAAAATCCGTTAAAATGAGAAAAATTAATTTACAAACAGTTACTTATATTTTTTTAATATATTATAAAAATAAGCCTAAATATACGCAAGTTGGTCCGTGCAAATAATTCGCATAAAATATAGGTCAGTGAATAAAATACACAAAAGTTAGGAATCTTTTTTTGTTTGTAGGTCATTTAGCAATCTTTCAAATCATCGTAAGCCCATTAACACTAAAATTTATTTTCAATATATGAAAATTTATCCTGCTCTTTATTAAATTACTTAATTGTTGATATTTACCCATTTCTTACAACTGATAATCACTAGTGTCTGTTACTTATTTGAAATGAACCATATGAAAGGTACTTCATCATAAGGATCCAGTTTTAGATTTCGGCACTTAGTTTGACATCCACTGATAGCCATTCAGACTGTCAATGAGGATAAGGCTCGTCTGATTATTAAAATCACATAACTATACATTGATGAGTTTTTATAAAAACCGATAGAGCCATATTCGAGAAAATAGTTAATCTGTTACACAGGGTGTCCCGTAAATGGATGTAAATATTTAAAAGGATGGTAATAGACTTCAAGATCTATAAAAAAAGTTTACATTAACAATGGTCCGATTTAACACAGAAAATTAAGTTTTGTGTTTTTTAAAAAGTAACTGATGTTTTCATTGAATATGAAATGACAAATAAAAAAAAAAAATTACTTCGAATGATAGTTGAGTCAGTGATTGTTTAAACCACTTAAAAAGGACTTTCGAGCAGAAAAACTAAGGTAAGTTCTAGTTTCAAGCAAGTCGTGAATTCTTCTCCGACCACTGATACCCCAGTTTCAGAAAAACTTCCTTATTTTATAACCTTTGAGTCCATATTAATTTCAGTTTTGCTCTTTTTATTAAAGATGTTCAAATACACACAGACTGCTTTAAAGGACTTAATTGCAGTTATTAAGATCAGAAAACTTCAAAACATCCCGTAGAAAACTCGGTTTAGAAATTTTTCACGATCGCAATACTTCTTCCTAATTCATATTTCATATTTAAGGAGATGGCCTCGTGATCTTCTTACTTAAAATTATTTAGAGAGTGCTGCCACTGGGTAGTAACTCTTCAAGCCTGTACATGCCATTATTTATATTTGCGCATATTTACTTGTTGTATTTGTATACAGTTGTAAATTCCATTAAATAAACAAAAAAAACAAAAAAAAAAAAATTTCATATTTAGGAAAGTTAAAAGACAAAATGATTTTCATACTAAAATCACTTTAATTAATCTTCTTTAAGTTACTTAAAATTTCTCGCTGACCGTTCGAGCTAAAATGTTTAAGAAACATTTTCGGTTAATTAATTACTTTTTGCTATCATTATGTCTTTAAAACTGCAGCTGAATTGATTATGAAATAAAAAAATCCCGTGATTGAATATATTAATGGTTTATAATTCTATCAATGAACATATACGAGGTTAAACAAGGAAAGATTCTTGTTAGCTGAATTTAATATATAAAATTATTACAATGAAAAATGTTTATTTGACTACATAATTGGATAATTGAATAAAGTAACGGTACAACTAACAGTTTAAGAATTTTAACAATTTAAAAAGTCGCCGAGTTGGAGTGGTAGCCAATAACCAATGAAGCGATCGTAATTCAGTTAACCTAAACATATTAAGCCGCAGGAGAGAAGTTTGGAAAAGTGTTTTTGTTCGATATTAAATCAGAAACTTGATATCGGCTCCATTATTCCCTAAAAAATTAAGTTTACAACTCTCTAACGCCAATTCAGTTGTCAAACATACTAAAAATTGATTTAGCAACTTCAGTCAAGATTATAAAAAACTTCAACAGACAGTGATTGCATTGTAAGAACGTATTTGCGAAATAAAACACAAAGAAATGGGATTCAAAGTGAAACCCCGCATCTAACAATGTCCAAAAGTTTAAATATTTAATTGATGTGTACAGTACCATTTTTTTTTTGCTGAAAAAAAACTTAATGATAATAAGCTTATAGAATGTTACATACAGTCTATTATGCTACTTCCATTTATGATGAAAACTGAGATAAAATGCAAGGGAGCAAATCCTTCGGTCAATAACTGTCAAATGTGAAAGCGTTCTTATACATAGAGCCAGCAACATTTTATTTAACTGGCTGATGTGAAGCTTTCCCTTTAGATTTATATCGCAGCGGATATATGGGAGATGATTTCGGATTGAAGCACCCCAAAATGGTGAAATTTATTATGTTTTATGTAAAAAATTATCTCTAAAAGTATTATTGTTCGTGTAATTACATTTTAAAAGAATTCAAGAATCATTTAAACCCCACTGCGTATAAGTATTTAGTTTTTTTTTTTTCTTTTTCTTCCAAAGAAATTATAGTTATATTTAAAAAAAAAAAAAAAAAAAGCTTTCGGGCTGAAGCCCCCCTCCCAAAATGAAATCCTGGATCCGCTAGTAACTTATATTAATTATTATCTTCTTTCGCACATATGTGGTATCTTGTATACTTTACGAGATATTCCTACTCATAATTTTTATCTTGCTTTTTTTATCTTGATTTGGCTAGCTAACTCCTTGTCTTTTGCAGAAAAACCGGTCTACGTTTAATCTTTATATATGATATACCAAAATATGAGTTTACATACCTATTTTATATAGATATATTATGTAATTTAAATATTGTATATATGATAAGAAACCGCTCGATGCTTCCGATTACTTCAGCACTTACTAGACAAACCCCCTAAGCTACCATTTAATAACAAAAGACTCATATAAATGACTATAATAAGGCCTATTTGGACATTTGGAGTTTAACTTTAGGGCTAAACTAAATCACCGAATTCATCTCGTATCCAATCCTTACAATCAAAATCCTCAATACTCCTAACTTTGTTACAAATTAAATCATATGTAACGACATTAATCTTCCACAAGTTTCCGATTTGGTCCAATCAAGATACCAATCCTTCTAAAAGAAACTTCAGGACCATCCTACTCCTATCGTTTCTCAATACCTCTTCGATACCTGATAACTTCTCGAGATGTCTGGAAAGAAGATGGCTTCATGATCCCCTAATTTAGAAACTTTATTAGAGTGATTTTAATGGGTAGTTTCTCTGCAAGTATTTTCATGCTATTGTATTTCTCTGTATCACTTAACAATACTAGACAAACGCTCTAAACTTCCAACTAATTACAAAAGATTCATAAACATGACTATAATAAGGGATATTTGGACTTTCGGAGATGAGCTATGCGCCTCCACTAAACCACTAACCTCCACTATCCCATCCTTACAATCCAAAATCCTTCGTAAAATCCTCAATGCTCCCTACTTTGTTACAAATAAAACCATCCATAATGAACATGTTTCAGATCTGGTCCAACCCAGATACTTATCCTTTCATAATAAACTTCAGAATCATCCCAACCCTCTCGTTTATAACCTTGCTCCCTCTTTAATTCCTGAACACTCCGAGGCGCCTGAAAAGAAGATGGCCGAGCGATCCCCTAATGTAGACATATCATTAAAGGACTACCATTGGGTATTTTCTTAGCAAGTGTTTTCACGTCATTATATCAATATATTCAAATATACTAAAAGTATTTCTTTAATGTAGTTGTAAATATCATTAAGTAAAAAAAAAAAGTTTATTTTTATACAGTTGTGTAAAATAAATATCTGTTGCCCGGAAGTAAAGAACTCCATGTCCATTTTTTTATTAAATAATTTAGTAGCTAAGAAACAGCTCAAAGTTATTGAAAATTGGCTTCTCGACCAATTACAAAAATGTGACATGGCGTCCTGTACCTCGTGGGTACATATTAATGAATTATTTAATATTTATGCAAATGCAAAACATAAAAGTTGTACCTTGTTTTTACATACAAGATATAAAAATTTAGTATTCAAAATTTACGGCCGAACAATATTTAGAAATTTGGCAACTGTAGCTATTTCACAATGATCACTTTTCGTGAGGAGTATGGTGGGATGTGAATATCGAGACCAACACTTGGCAAGTTTTCTAGTTCGCATGCCCTGTGGTAGAGATTTAATGGTTCTTTTTCTTCGTGTTGATGGGGTGAGGAAATTCTGTAATTCAGGTTCCTACGAACTGCACAATCCAACACCCAAAATTAAAAAGCGACCATTGTGACAGACGGAAATCTTCTTAAACTTATTCGGAATAGAGGTTCCTTGATATCTCTCATTTTCGAGAGTACGCTAATTTTGTTAGCTGTGAACATTTTGGGTGAAGCACAGTAGCCAAAATACATTTTTTTTCTTTTTTTTTAACCTACAGTTTATCCCTATGAAGTCCGTTTTTTTGGAACAACTTGTCACGATTTTGGAACTTTCGACTAAGTTTAAAAATATTAATAACTATACTAAACTTCACGGTTTACTACAGGATTACTTTAAGTCAATCTTGTTTTAATTTATTTTTTTGTTTAAATAGAACTCAATAATAACTAAAAAGAGACAATAACGTAAATAAATGACTATTTACTTACTATCCCATTCATGACGGTAAAAGAATTACTTGCAATCATGCATCCTTTATTTGTGATTAAAAATAGGTTTATAAGCATATTTCCAAATTTCATGCAGACAAAAAAAAAAAGCAGAATATTCCACATAATATGCAATCAAAATCCTTAAAATATGCAACGAAAAATCTTCTAATACGCAATAAGGTGGCTAAAATAATCAACTACACCACAAGTGGGGAGCTTGCGACCTTCATTAATGTAACGCTGGAATAGTTTTATATTTAATTATTTAGGTTAAAATAAAATTGAATACTAATAGAATTAAGTTGAATTTATCTATGAGTGTGTGTATATACACATAAATAAAAATATAAAGAATTATTGCGGCCTCCATTAGCACTTCCTTAACCTACAGCGGTCTCTTAATGATAAAAAAGAAATTGGGGGACGGATAAAAAATTCGATGGAAAGTTTTTGAATTTTTTTCCCATAAACCAACCTAATTAATACATAATGATACAAACAAATGAACAGGACATAAAAAATGATTAATGATTTAAAACATATGAATCTTTTTAAAAGCTAAAATATCAAACTAATACAAGCTTGCATTTCAGCAAAAACATTTTCTCACACCATCAGGAAACATACTAACTTCATTTGCACAGTCAATTAGCTGATTTAAAATTTAATTTATGACATTAATATAAATATGTTAATTAATAATGTAGTAATGTAAATTATTAAGATAAATATTTCCTTTAACATATAAAACAACTAGAAACCCTATTAAAAATAAATTATACAATTAGTAACATTATAGAACTCTTTGAGGGAGTCATGCGGGCTTTTTTTTCAGTTTTAGTGAATTAGATTCGATATCTATCTATCTATCTATATATATATATATATATATATATATATATATTTTTCTGTCGTGCTCTTTCTCTTTGTTAATTGTACATTAAATCCAATGGTTGAGCCATCATTTTAAAAATTATCTACTCCTTAAGAACCTCTGGAGCAGAGATCTGCTGCATTGACAAGAGTGGCGGTTAAGGAGCGCCTTCACTGGGAGATTTCTCCAAACACACATTCACGCTAATCGCGGAGAGAAAGTTTCCTAATGAATATCACATTTATTAAATATGCCAAAAGGCATTTGTAAAATTGATCAATAAATAAATTTATTATTATTCTCCTTAAGATAAGAAATTAAGCACGCCATACAGAAGTGTAAAGAAAATATGTTATAATAAAACATTAAAAGCTCCTTTAAGCTAATAATTTTTCTCCCAATATTATCAACATACTTATCAAAGACCACAAAAATCGCTGACAAAAATTGTATATTGGTGAAACCAAAAATCTTCAGTCACCTTCATCACTTTATTTCATAACTTCCTAAGTTTGTTCCGTAAGTTCCTAGATTTGTTACCGTTATTTTATATATCATCCATTAATCAATTTAATTCTAAAAATCAAACCGTTATTTTTTTATTGCATTGTTACTTTCATTAATTTGTTACCGTTATTTTATTATTCTTTACTTCATAACTTTATTATAACATCTTAAGTTGGTTTCATTATTGTGTAAGTCTTTAACTTTGTTACCGTTATCTTATATATCCTAACTTTTCTAAAACTATTTTCAAGACCTTGTTATCTTATTGTTACTTTGAACTTCCATAATTTTTACAATATATCATCTTTTTTATCATTGCTCAATATTTATATTATATGCTATTATGACGGTAATTAGTGCTGATGAAGATCTAAAACATACCGAAACGTTTGCACAAAGGAAATAAAAATTAATATATTTATTTTTAATTTGTATTCCAACTGAACACTCCAACCAACTCCTCTTTAATTATTTACTAAAGTCTACCATCTACCCGATATCAAACAGAAACTTCATTTGCGCATAACTGAAAGTATACAATTTATGGTTGATTAAACCCATGAAAATTGGAAAGTTTCCTAAATACCCAACAAAAAGAAATAAAAAAATATGAAAATAGAACCATTATTAGCAAAGGTACATCCTATTCTAATTTGTACAATTTTATTGGTTTATTGTTCTGAATAATTCATTGTAATCGACTGAAAAGAAAATTAATTTTATTGCATTGCACGTGCTAATCAGTAACTGCTAATAAAATTATGAAACAAATTTTTTTTTGGATAAATAAATAAAGGATTTAATATAACATTATCCACAATTTTTTTATTTTGTTTACCCAATAAGGTTGATCTCTAAACTTATTGGCTCCCGGGCCACATTGAGGCTTCCACCAATATGTAGCGCGAGCCGTATTGAGATCTTTTCCCAGGGCCTTAGCTTGCAATAAAAAAAAAAATCTTGTTCTATAAATGACATTACAGCTGTGTGGAATGAGTATTTTAAGGGAACAAACTCGCAGAATTTCCTATTTTTTATCTTATTTTAAAATTGTCTATGTAATCACAAAAACTTTCGCGGGGCGGTCTGGAGGTATTCGCAAGCCGCATCCGCTCCGCGGGCCTTTGTTTCGAGACCCCCTGCTATATTCACTATTGTTAACGCATCTTTGAATTCACTATAAGTCTCATTAATATCTTATTATATTAATAATAGTTTATTATAAAACGCTTTAATATCACAGATTTGATAGTGGTTAAAATCGGATTAATCCGGACAATTAAAAGTCATATATTTGTTTAAAATATTTTATATTTTAAAAGACAACTTCTGATCCAAGAGGACGATCCTGGTTGAGCCCAGTCAATACAATATCTGCAACAAAAACCGGAGGAGTCCTTCCGTGAATTCTACCTTTGAAAGGTTTCTTTCTCAGCTTCTGGAATTTTTTTTGTAGCTTTGCCTTGTCATGTTTAAAACTGATATGATTTCTTTTGAACAGCTTAACTCGACTTGAAACTGTCATTACTAGAATAGAAAAATGATGATATAGATCTTTACGGAATAAAAAAAAAAACTGTTAATAATTAAATACGATGAATAATTTTCAAGAACATATCATTTCCGAATATTAATTCAATTAGATGCTTTCCTAAATGTATACTGCAACTTAAGTTATTACTTAGTTTCAAAGGTTTTATCAATATTTATATGAGAAATACTTGGAGATGACGTGAGCCGTCTACTAACAAAAACATACTACAAATTCTAAATTAGTTAAAAAATAAAAAAAAACTGAAAAGAGTTCGCTATTTGTATAATAAATTGGTTACTAGTCGGTCCGTATTGTTTGTAGCCTTCTGGTTTATAGTACTTATAAACTTTTTAGAACTGGGTACAAAGTGTAGAAATTTTAAGGATGGAAAATGATGAGAAAGTGCATTGAAAAATTTCTTTATTGAGTATGCTAACATTTCGTAAACCCAATACATAATTTTAGACGTTTTAATATTTCTTTTTTAATAGCCTTTAAATGAGGTTACCGTAAACGCTTAATTTATTTCGGCTTCAAACCATTGGTAATTGTTAAGAAACTATTTATAGTTATTAATCTTTATTTCTATACGTTATTTTTAATATTCATTAGTTTTTATTTATATAAGTTGTTTTTGCACATTTCTTATTTATTGAGTTGTATCATTTATACTAATTATTTGGTTTATCTATTTTTACTTCTGACAATAGTTATCTTTGTTATTCATAAGGCAAAAACATTTTCTTAGCACATTGCAATGTTTTGATTATTATTAATAAGTTATAAAGCCGTTATCAAATTTGTACGTTCCACCTTTTTCTTCTCTTATACTCATATACTCTTTATGTATTTTTTTTAATTTTCAGCTCTAATGATGAATTATATGTTTGAGTTTAAACGTCGGTGAACTCAATAAACACATTTTGAAAGCACATACTGGCCATTTTTCAACCCTTATTTTACTTTTTAGTTAATATTTACTATAGTCAAATCGTTCATCGGTGAAACAATGACAACTACAAATCATACAATTATAGAAGAACCAAAATAATTAAAATCATGGTATGAATAATTTTTTTAATTGATTTTACAAGTGTAAAATTTTTCTGTTCATTTATAGTTTTCTCATATTATACTGCGATCTTGATTTTATTTGACACATCTTCCTGAAAGTTTAACGTGATAAAACATTGGTCCAAAATTTTACCATTGCCTCGCTGTTCCGCAGTATGAGGAATATGAGATTTTAAAAAAATGTATGGTAAGTCGGTTTATAACAAAGAATAAAATGAGTATTCATTAATTTTACTTATTTATTTTTGATTTTTTTTTCATTATCTTCTCTAAAATCATAAATGAAATATTAACAACTTATTTTAACGAGCAAGATTATTTAGATCCACATAAATCAGTATTCAGCATTATCGAAAGCAAATATAATTGCCATTATAAGTTTTAAGTCAAAATGTTACTAAATTAAACAGATTATAAAGTAAGTATAACTGTTATATATATATATATATATATATATATATATATATATATATATATATATATTAAAAAATAAAATAAGATTAAAACAGGAATATAAAGAAAATGGGAATTGTTATCAATGCTGATAACACGAAATTTTGTCATCCAGTTCTGATGAATAAGGAGTGAACCCTGGGGAGCTATTGAAAGGATACCATGGCTTTAGAATCCAATAAGATAGGTCGGCGATATAGAAATAAAAATAAAAATATCAGAAGGTAGGAAAATTATATCAGTGTTTAACATAATATTATAGTCTACTAGAAATTCAACTCCTAAAACCAAAAATACATATTAATTTATAGTATTTATAGACAGACGGAGTAAATATCTAGATTTTAAAGGTGGAGAAACTTCTGACAAAGGAAACGAATTACTGGCGACGATCGGCAAGAATAACCAGAATAGGTAAAGTGAGAAACAAAAAAAAATCGAGAAAAGATAGAGAAAAAAAAAACAATTCTTCAAAACATCCAATAAAAATCTTCCATGTGGTGTGGGAGTTATAAATGACTGAAGGAAGAATGCCAAAGGAAGTTTACTTTAGAAAAATTGTAGAAGACGAGATCGAACAGGAAAAAGGTGGAATGAGGAAACAGAAGATTCTAGAATGAAGCATGGTTTGCAAGAGGAATGAAAGTATAGAATAATAAAATGCGGGAGGAGGCCTTAGAAAATTTATAGATTAAGGAAACGCTGAGTTTTAAGGAAAATTCAAAATAATAAAAATTAAATTTAAGCGCTAATGACACCTAAAAAACAAAACAAAATAGGCAATTGCTATTGATTCTGTGTAATCTATATATTACGTAGAATGTGATGAAATGCATCCTACCTCGGGTAAATATTACATAACAAAATGCGGCCAAAATAATTTCATATTCAGTCATATTTGGTGTTTTAACAAATTGTAGTTTTATATCAAAAGTATTATAAACAGTCTCAGCCTTAGGCACGAACCTAATTGCATTTAATTATGCCTGTTAACCTACAAAATTGAAGTCTGAAAAACATTCCTATCGATGAATTCATTGCTTTTATTTCCAAACAAACGTGAATTTCTGAATAAAAAAAAACATTAATGGGATTTTTGTATGAATATTAGGCTAAAGGCCCAGATGCTATTTACTATATTGTATTTTCAGTTAATACTGAAAGCTAAAAATTAGCACTTTAAAGAATTTGATTAATTTTCATAGAACCCAACTCAAGGAACAACAAGGAAATATAGAAAAATTGAACTCCACGTAAAACTTCAAAACTGAAATCGAGAAATGAAGAAGTCATAGTCATCCGCGAAGCGATTCTCAGCCCTTTCCGCATCAGACGATGTGGATTTTACTTCTGCGAGCTTTGGAAGACTCAAGGTTTACCAGTTACCAAACTGTCAGAACAATAAAGCACGATTTACTTGAATGTAGTAACTCCTCTGCTTTAAGCCAAGACTTAAAGATGGGTACAACAATGGAAGAAATCCTACAGGAAGACGGAGAGTAAATAAATTAACTGTATGATGCCTCAAGAAAGAAAGTGGCAGAATGAATAAATAAATTTACATATTTTTACTTTTATGCGGAGTAAAACTAAGCTTGAGTTTCTGGTTCCTGAATTTTAAGATTAGCTGGTTTAATGAGATACATAGCTTCGAATAAAATATTATATTATTATAATTGTTAACACGAATATCCTATGGTCAAATAATAATAAATTAAATAAAGAAATTATCAAACTTGTGTACATATACAACTCAAAAACAGTATCGAACCAATTTACATTGGATAGATGGACTTCAGAAAAAAATGATTGAACATTATTAAAATATTATACCAAAACTTGAATCTAACTTAACTTAAAATAAAAAATCGAGTTTTAAGTATGTGACTAAACTTAACATAGGTTTTAAATATAATTTTTACTTGAATCAGTTGAAGACAATGTGAACTCTTTTATATCTAATCAATTGAACAATTATGACGTACATAAATAAAAAGCAGTTCTATCTTTTCGCTAGATGTCTACCAAAAACGATAGTTTGTAACGTATTTTGTCCCTTTAACTGATATATGTCTAAAGTGAAAAAAAAAATATGAATTATTTAAAAATCCAGTTAAAAGGACGGATGTTAAGCGGATAAATCTAATACATTCCTGGAATGATTAAAGCTATTTTATAACAGATTGGTTTGACATTGAACACCACTATATGATGATGGTGAAACATTAATGGGATAGCAATATATTAGTAATATATTTCTATCTGTTATCTTAATTTTGTTTACCCTCAATAGAATCAGTCGCTTCATTTTGTTCGTCCTTACTTTTCGCAGTACTACTAAGGATGTTTGTAAGTAAGTCCTTTTGAAAAGTAAGGATGAAATATTAGTAGTTAAAAATTGACACTCCTACTCCTAGAGAAAAAACCCAAAAGAATAACTGATAATGGTATCTAAAGAAGGAGTTTAAAAGTGATATTTACAATATTTAACGTTAGTTAAGGAAAAAAACCAACCTGTGTGATCGTGGAGTGCTCTGCTCGGAGGTTCGGCAAGGCCATAGAGTCCTGAGAACTCGGCCTCCGTCTTGGGCCTCTTGTCAAGGGGATGGTCTTCCACCAGACCAAGAAGACCCAGGTTAGGCCTCAATTCGTCCATCAACTTCCCCCCTTGGGAGGTAGAAAAGCCTCCAAGCTGGCGGCTAAAGATAGCCGGGAAAATGAACTGCCCTCCTCCGCCTCCTTCGGACGAACTTGTCACCGTCGGCACCGCCGTCTCGGAGCACGTTTTGAACTCCATCGCATTTATACGGCACCGTGGCGGTCAAGAAATTAGGCTAACCGTTAGGATTATAAGGACCGGACTTGCTTACTGTAGCCGATATAAACAAACTAAACAAGTGATGTTCTATATGATAGTTTAGTTAGGGTAAGGCGGAGACCTCCGAACGAGGGCAGACATGACGACAAACGAAAAGTGACTAACTAAGTTAGCTGGAAGAGAGAGGAGGGGTGGAGGGGTGGCGAGCCTGCGCTGGGGTCGCCCTTGGCAACCGCCCCACCACCGCCCCCTCCCAGCCTAGCTGCCATTAGCCGGGACGCTTATCTTCTTAGTTTTGCTATTGTTTCCATCCATTAAGCATATACACATTAATGTAGCAAATTATTTAGTCTCTTTTAGCAACAACTGAGCATAATTGCAAGATAAAAGAGGCTACAAATCGCTCGTAGAGCCCCAGACCTCGACCCAGCTGTTGAGTAAATCGATTTGCTGTAATATAATTTTATTCCCTTACTCCAGCTCATTCAAATCTCGTTACTATTGGGGGATTATCAACATAACTACTAATCATACCCAACCTAACATCATTATTACTCAATACTTATTTCATTTATAGTTCGTCCTCCGCACCAACTTTAGTTAGGTTTATAGTTACAGGACGAAAAGGATTTTTTATTGTATTTCCAAGTCCAGTCTAATGGACCCAATATTGTAATTTGCATTCATAAATATGCCAAGAGTATCATAAAAAAGTTATTAATTCATTATTGAACCAAGTTAGTGGACTGTTTTACATATCATGGGTGATAGATATTCAGGACGCAATCAATATAATTTCTTCATTGTGATTTCATGGATAAACAAATGTGAACACTTAAATAAACTAAAAGAAGCGTTAAAATACAAAAATATTAAAAAATGAAACAGACCACGGAAATAACCCTATCCATCCTCATGTACTTCGTGTTCATGTACCTAATACAACTTCACTGCATGCCTTGATTATGACCTGCAAGCCTGGGTAGAAACGTCTACATATAAAAATTGACTGTGTCCTGAATATCTATCACCTATCAACTCATCAATAAAACATTCCTTGTTTGAATGAAATTACAAAAATGAAAATAATTATCCACTGGCCACTCTTGGTGAATTTTAGCAGATATTTTTTATTTGATGAAAAGCCAAAAGGGAAGGAATCACTCGTAAGGGAATGGTGATGAAAAGAAACATCCTGGGAGATGAAACTTTGTAGAAAAAATTACAGAAACAGAAGAAAAAAAGTGCTGGTTGGGTGACAGAATGCATTGTTTATTTGGAGTTTCAGAAGGAAGGAAATCTAAGGTGGCGAGGATTCTGTTTAAATCTCCAAAGCTAAAGCGGTTAGACTTCTGCCATGCCAACTTGAGTCTTTCCCCTAATTCATTAGTATTACCCTAATTTTTTTTTTTTATTGACGAAAAATAATACAATCTGCCACAATCTAGAGCATTGAGCATTATGGTTGTATGTATACATACATACATTTTATATACGAAAATAATTAAAAATATAAATTGAGGGAAAAAATAAAACAAGAAGAAAACATGCAAGTAAAGGACTTGAATGGAGAAGCTTGTCACTGCAAGAACTCCAATAAAATATTTAGATCTCGGGGCCATTGCCGTTTCAACCTTCGTGCGGGATTATATGGATGGTTGGAGCTGGAAAGGGATTGTGCTAAGGGATTAGGATGATGGATAAGTTTTTGATGAGTTTGAAAATTTGGATGAAATTACTTTAAATTAGGTATCTGTACAAGGTAACACGTATGTTAGGGCGGAGTTCAAAATGGGTTGATACTCGTTTTCCAATTTTATGTGGGATGGGGGTACCAACTAAATACAATTTAATGAACAAATGCCGAGACCTATTCTTACGTTACAACAGCTCAAATTATTCAAGAAAATCTCGCGTATGTTTTGAAACAATCTTAACCAAAATAATAAAATTATATTTTAAATTTTCTCAATTTTTGTTGGTGTCATGTCATTTCTTGTGTGATTTCATAAATAAACAGATGTTATGAATATAAATTTTCCAATACTTAAAAACAAAATTGGTGCGCGCAACACACAATTTTTACTTACTCCACAACTTTGAATAGAAATTATTTTCTGGTCATGTTGGGTTATTAATATTTTTGAATTGCATTTCCAACAGACAGATTGTTATAATACTCAATAAAGAAATTTAAAAAAAAAAAAAAAGAATTGCATTTTTAACTGAGCTAAAGCTAAAAAATTGCAGTTAACAAATCATAAATACTATTAAAATAAGAAAAGTCGTATTTATTATGCTGATTATGGATTGTACGATCCATTGATTATGGATTGCACGATCCGTTGATTGTAAATTGTACGACTATTAAATTGTTATATTCCACTGGAAAGGTTACTAAAACGGAATTAAGAGATTTGTATTGTCTGTCATAGAAAGGTCAAAAGCTGTCACAATGATTGTAAGTGGATTCTGTTGCAATATCGCAAAGGGAAATTTTATCAAATTACTTAAAGTTTACATTTAGTTAATAAATTTCATATACTTTCCTTGAAAGCATGTGGAGTTCTGCGCATGCGTTAACCTTACACATACACTCTTTATTTCGTCTCTTATAAAGTGACTTTATTACCAGTGAAATGATTCACTGTAAACTGTTAAGTTAACAATTAAGTTGAAACTGGACATAAATAAAGCGAGTAATCACTTATTTATAACGGCATTGTGAACAGTGTAAATAGACCTGAGGTTAGTGATAGATAACAAGCCGGCCATATACATTCGCTAATCCGACCAGTGGGCTGCTGCCCTTCGGTGGAGGTGGGTTTATGTCACCTAGACTTCTACAAACTCGCGTAATATATACGTAATTGATAAAAGACATTTTTTTTTGCAAATTATTACATTTACCTCTAATTAAATTAATATGAGATGCGCTATTTTCATATGGTAATGTCCAATGGTCCAATGCAAAGGTAAAAATCCAACTTTATGATCTAGGAGTCTCGATACCACAAAGAGTTCACCTATCAAGAAAAGGGCTAGACGCTCTAAAAAAAAAATACCCCGCCAGCTACACCAGAGAGCTCAGTAGACGAAGTCGAAAATCAACCTGGCACATCAACACAAAATATGTCAACACAAGCTATACCAATACAAGGTACGTTAGAAGAATCTCCCTTTTTTACAGCTAATCCATTTCAAGTGCTGTCAAACACACAGAATGAACAAATGGAAGCAGTACCCACCCTTTGAGAACCTAAACCTCCACCAATATTCGTTAGAAATAAAAAAAAAATTCAATTAATGTGTCTACAATTAAATAATATAGTGGGCTCAGGTAAATACTTATGCCAAAGGCGCACTAATGACACGGAATTAATGCCTGACACCCCAGATACGTACAGAAAAATTGTCAAGTATTTATCTGACACTAAGGCGGATTATCATACATATCAGATACGCCAAGAGAGAGCACTCAGGAGATAATACCCATCAACACCGCTGGATGACATTAAAGAAGAATTAACTGAGAAGGGATTCCGTGTTTGCCAAATAATGAATATATTCAAGGAAGATAGAGAACAGCCTGGCACAAAAAATAAAATACCGCTCCCAGTATTCTTCGTTGACCTTGACCGAACTCCGCAGGTCGAAGACATCTACAAGGTCACACGGCTTTATTACACTAGCGTTGTTGTAGAAAAGCCCTACACTAACCGCGACATTGTACAATGCCATAACTCTCAGGTTTATGGTCATACGAAACGCTATTGCCACCACATTCCTAGATGTGTTAGGTGCAGTGATCAACAAAACAGAGGACTGCCAGAAATCCAGAAGAACACCAGCAGTATGTGCTTTATGCCTTCAAGGGCACCAAGCGAACTACAAAGGTTGCCAAACATATAAGGATCAGAAAGCAAGAACTTATGCAGCTCTAAGAGAAGAACGGTCATCCAGGCCACCAAGACAACCCTCTAGAACTGTAAATAGAAGAGTGTCCTAAGCTCAGATGTTCAAAGGAGACACTGCACCCACACAAACTCAAGCCCTGCCACAAGAACCTCAACCAGGAGTATTCACATCTCAACCTCAAGACCCTTATCCCATCTCTGGACCTAGGCCTAATAACCAGGCATTCATTCCTCCTTCTCCCAATGCCACTGACCTCACAAGCCTATTGACTTCTTTTCTCTCTGAATTCAGGTCACTCACCACTCCTCCACATTTCCTTACTTACCAATGTTGTATCAGACCACATCCCACTGCCGAGAAATCCTTCTTTTTTTTTTTACATGAAACACACTTGTTGCGAAACTACCCATTGGTAGCACTCTAATAATTTGTCTAGATGAGGAGATCACGAGGCCATCTCCTTTTCAGACGCCTCGGAGGGTTATCAGGAATCGAAGAGGAAGCAAGGTTAGAAATAAGAGGATTCGGATAGTTATGAAGTTTATTAAGGAGGGATAGGTATCTGGATTTGGCCAAATCAGAAACATATGGAACATCGAGGTCTTTATGGATTATTTTATTTGTGACAAAGTAAGGAGCATTGAAGATTTTACGAAGGATTTTGGATTGTAAAGATTGGATACGAGAGGAATTTGATGGTTTAGTGGAGCCCCATATCTGAACCCCATAAGTCCAAATAGGTCTTATTATAGTCATGTATATGAGTCGTTTGTAATTCATTGGAAGTTTAGAGCGTTTGTCCAGTAAGTGTTGGAGTAAGCGGAAACGTCAAGCAGTTTCTTGTCGTTTCAGTCTTGTACGAGGATTCAAAGTGAGACGTTTGTCCAGCTGGAGTCCTAGGTATCGGATTTGTTCTACATGGATAAGTGGGGTTTTATTAAAGGATACTATAGGACAACAAGTCATTGGTTTACGACGAAGGGTAAAGGTGATTTGATGGGATTTATTGAAATTTATTTTAATCCACCAGTTTTGACACCATTCTTTAAGGTTTGTGATGTGTGATTGAAGAGTTTGGGATGCAATTGTTGGATCATTATTAACTGACAGAATACATGTGTCATCAGCATACGTAGTGATGACAGTGTTAGGATGGGTTGGGATATCAGCTGTATAAACTGAGTAAAGGATAGGACCAAGGATACTACCTTGAGGAACTCCGGCAGATTAAGAAAAGAGGGATGAATAGGTATTATTGTGATTTACTTTGAAGTGTCTATCAGTAAGATAGGAACTGATGATAAGAAAATATGTAGGGGGAAGGAATTTACGGAGTTTGTAAAGCAATCCCGTAGAGAAATCCTTAAATGCCCCCAATCAAATCCCTCTCCGTTCTCCTTTGGAATGCTAACGGTATTCAAAATCACATCAACGAACTAAAAATCTTATTACAGGACAAAAACATTGATATAGCATTAATAACTGAAACTCGACTTACCAACAAACGATATAGCGTATATAAAAGAAAATATAAGACGGCTTTCAGGAAAATCGATACAGAATCACAATTTTACCCAAACCTACATTTCTTTCAATTTTAAGATAAATCGAATGAGGCGTTTCTGAAATATTGGCATATCCACGAAAATGCATTTGCGCGTACTCATGCGGTAGTATTGTATGGAATTTAAAAAAATCGATACAATATGTTTTTGTTTTGTTTTTAACCTAAACCTAAAGCGTGCTCAAGCGGAAGTTCTGGGGGGAATTTGATAAAATTGATAAAGAAATAAAACATTGATTTTAACCTCTGAGGCACAGCTATTAGCTAAACTGAAACTAATCATTGAGTCTTAAATGAAAAAACAAAAATACATAATACTTAAAAAATAAAAGTCTGCCAAGCGAGACCAGCATAGCTCTCCCCCCCCCCCCTCCATATTTCACCTATATCTCAAGGTCAATCATTTTCCGTTTGTGAATAAATTAAATTATCAATCCCTAATTTCTCTCGAATTCGGAGAATATTGAACGTGCGGTTTTTGAGGTAAAGACCTTTCAAGGAAAATACGTTTTATCGTATAGAAGAGAAAGTAGAGGACTGAATTCAATAAATTCGATACATCATCATTTTACCAAGACTTATCTTTCTTTCAATTTTGAGCTAAATCGAACCAGCCGTTTCTGAAATATTGGCATATCTACAAAAATGCATTTGCGCGTGCGCAAGCGAAAGTACTGTATGGAATTTTATTAAATTGATATGGGACCGTCAAGGCACCAGCCCGCACTATTGCATACAAATGGGATAAACGATAGTAGATGATATACCCGTCACATCGATTTGACTACAGACAGACACCTCTACTATATTGTGGCAGACCCAAGGAATGAAACTCGACCTTCCCACTCTGGTTAGAATAGGTTTGATTGTGCCTCTAGAACAACCTCCCCGTATGCCACAAATTGTGGGTAGAAGGAAATACAGTAAAAAAAAAAAAAACTTCTACTTGGATTCCCCTAAAACTGAATTAGAAAATACTTCGTATTAAATTTAGCGTCTAGACGAGGCTAATACAGGTACTTCTGTTTCAGATATAGTTCATCAAGCTTGAAAACTAGAAAAAAAATGTTAAAGAATCAAAATCGTAGATAACAATTTTAAAAACGACAAATCATGGGACATTTATCCCTAACTTGGGACACCCGTTATAAAAAAAAATATTTTGGCAAAAACATACTCAGTTAAAAATCTTTGTTATGGTAAACAACTATGAATCGGCCGTTAAAACCAAAAAACCTTAACAAAATGTCGAATTCAAGTTCACATTTCAGACCGGTTAGCACGTGAATGGAGTAAGATGGCTTCTCTTCTCATAGACGAAGAATAATACTAAACATAGCTTATAGACAATTCTCGATATTTTTTTGCGCAATGTTGCCAATTACGGGATCTCCAAAATACTACTATTTCGTCCAAATAAGGGAGTAGGCCCATTTATTTGTAAGGGAACTTGACTGTATTTTTTATTCTATTTTTAACTTCATTTTTTTTTACCCACACCTGTCAGAGGTACTGATAATGAGCAACTCTATTGTCGTTGAAAATACTAATAATGGCTTGATTGGAGTGAGTGCAGGAGCGTCCAGGGAAATGAGGAAATCCATCATCCAGTTTCTTTTGAGCCTCCGAAGCGTGTTTTCGGGCATGGTAATCGAAACCATGTCTTATATTAGTATGTTAGAATCTCCATGTTAGTTATTGTGAAATTTTTTGTAGTGAGTCCGTCTGTGGTCGTTAACTTTTTAGTAATGTTTCATGTAATGTAATGTTTGTGACGTACCCTGGAGCTTTGGTTTTAGTCCTAAAAGTTTTTGATTAACTGTTAAATGTTGATTTGAGCTTTAAAATAATTGAGAAATAAACCATTGAACGTTAACATTGCATTTTAACAATAAATGAAATCATAGAGACATACTACTGAAAAGGGGCCTTCTGATATTTCCCCACGGTAGGGGTCTACAATCGACACCATTGTTGACATAAATACCGGTGGGGAAGGCGAGAGTTGAGTGCGTGCGGTCTGTGATTAGCGAGCTGGGATCTTGTGCCACGTGTCGTACACGTGTGTTGTGACATCGGCCCCGCCCATCTCTGGCAGCAAAGCCAAACAGATTAAGAAGTCACGCCTTCTACCATTGTGGCAGTCATTATGAAAGCAATTTTGAATCTCAATCGTTTGTACAATTGATCTATTACCAAAGGAGAGTTCATGTTTTATTTTCCAAAAGCTTTAATTCACTCTGCTTCACGCTCTGGTAAAATATGGTTCGTCTTGGCTTTCATTTCACCACCATTGAAAGTATCCACTGCTTAACCGACATACCGTACTATCGACTTTTGGAAATTATTTTAACTTGGATATTATTTTTTTTTTACAACTTCCAGAGTAATTAGTGATATAAAAAAACAAAACAAATCCTGTATCCGCTACTGTTTATCACTATTACCATACAATTCAGACAGGATGAAATATTTAAAAAAAAAATCGTTGATGTAGTTTTTGAAGACGTTTATGACACATATATGATTTTGTTGGGAAAATGGCATGATGTACTTAAAATACGTCACTTCAATGTACCGTCTAAAGTTAGAGGAAATTTAGATCTCGAAAAAATAGGGGCATGGGCTGGCCGAGCTAACAGCACAGCACAGCGTTGCCCGGGCAATCTGATAAAATAATTATGCCCATGACGAGTTCGCGTCCAGGTGCTGGGTGGAGAAGCTTTATCCCCCGCCCTCACCCTAAAAATTCGTATAGTCTGAAAGGTAAAGAAGAGGACGAAAAAAAAGAGATCGACATAGTTTAATTTCTCATTCAATTAAATAATTATATAATTAAAATTAATGTTTAATTTAAATTGGCTAACCAGCTTTAATTTTTTCTACAATCATTTATCTAGCAATAGAAGCAGTTTACCAACCGATGAAGCATCATCTCGTGGGTTTAATTCTGAATAGCTATATAGAAAGTTGGCCATGAGTGCGATTTAAATAATTGTAAGTATTATTTAAGTTTATAAGTAATTATAATTCCAGGATTTTTGTTTCCGTATAATTACGTGATTTGTATGCAATTGAGATGATATATTTGAGGCTTTTACACGTACACAATTTTTCTCATCCAATCTATCCAAGCTTCTAGAAAGATTATTACACACTCAGTGGAACAACTTTCTCATGCATAGCAGTCTCCTCAATCCTTTACAATCTGATTTCCGCACCCATTATTCCTAAAGATTACTTAAGACCTCTAATCCTCCATAGATAAACAGAAAGTCCCTATCCTAATCCTTTTCGACTTTTCCAAAGCCTTTGATTCCGTCAATCATAAGATCCTCCTTTCCAAACTCCAAAGCCTGCTCATATCAAATACCATTCCAAAATGTTTCCATCGTATTCCCCTTCAATTAACAAAAGGTGTTCCTTGGGACTCCTCAAGTCTCTCCGACCCTCTTTTCTATTTATATGAGTCGTTTTCCTTTCTTCTTTCAGCAATCTCGTTACCACTTATATACTGATATCCAAATTTACTATTCATTCCAACCTTCCAAGATGCCTGAGGATTACGCGAAAGGCACAAGAGGATATCGAATGCATCAACAGATGGGCAGAAATAAATGAGTTAAAGCCGAATTCAGACAAAACTAAGGCCATCCTCATCGGGTCCAGACTTCTCATTAGTTCCCTTCCTTACTCTCTTCTACTTAATACTTTATAACCTCATAACAACCCCATCCATTTTTCTGTATAATCAAAAACCTATAAGTAACCTTTGACCAGAACCTTTCCTCATATTTCCAGGATTACCCGAAAATCCATTATTATCCTTCAACAACTCCTAAGATTCCGTGATTGTATTCTTCTTAAAACCAGACAGCTGCTTGTAGCCTCAACGATTATTATTATTATTATTATTATTATTATTTAAAACAAAACAACGATTATTAAAATTGTTCATACCCACTTCTCGATATTAAATTGATTAGTACACAGGTAGTAATACACCCCAGTTAGTCTGTGGGCCAGACCCCTTAACCGTGCACCCCCCCTCCCCCCCCCCACATCCCTATAAATTGCATATCGTTGTGTTCCTTGTGACAATTTATTAAAAAAAAGCCAATGTTCCCACAAAAAAAGTGAACGAACTGCCCCAAAATAGCGTCCAAACATGGCGGATTGACGACTTTGACTTTAGTTAGTTTTTTTGTTACTGAGAATCAGCATTTGGCTTAATTTCATCATAGTTGGTCTTTTATTAAAGCTAGATAGTCAGAGAATAATAAAAACATGAAAAAATATTAAAAACTAATTGGCTTAGGCATTAAAAAAAATCGGTAAAGTCAATTTTATAAAAAAAAAATTTCAAGTTGAAAATCAGGCGTCGTTTGTAATTAAACGGTCAACAATAATGCAAAACGTGCTGAAATAAAACATCTGGAGAATACATTTCTCTTTCTAAAACACTGATTACTTTTTAAAATATTTGAAGTAGTGCCGTAGAAAATGTACTTAAGCGGCAGAAAAGCGCTACTGGCGTAGGTGCCTTCAGGCCTCTACCACACCACTCAGTACTCATAAATGGCTTAGTTATAGTGCTATAATAACGTTTTTGTTATATTATATTGATTTTATTAACGAATAAATATTAATACAATAATTTAATTGTCAAAAAAATATTGTTTTTTAATTTATTATTATTTTTTTTATATATTATCATTTTTTTTTTTTAATTTAGCTTCCTTTATTCTATACGGAGGTCGCTTAAGAAGGCCTCTGTTATAAAAATTATATAATTATAATAATAAAACTTAATTCAAAAATACTTTGCAGAATATCTTGAATTTTTTATTTAATATTTGCAATTTAACATTTTGTTTTATATATTTACTGATTCTTAGAGGTAATTTAAATTGTATATACTTCCCCGGAAATGAGTCATATTAATATCTGTTTTATAAACTAAAATAATATATACCTAATCAGAACTGCTTTTAATGAATAGGTGATGGATTGTTTAGTAAAATTCATATATCGCTATTAAAAAAATCATTTTTATTTCCTTAATTTTATTCGGAAGTTGGACCATATCATAAAAAATATGAACTTATAACATTAAATGCATTATTCCCTCTGCACAAAAGAAATATGGAAAGGGCGAAGCTATAAGTTCTTCTAGGTAACTGGAACTGGTTGTTAGTATTTGGTCACAAAATGAGGGAAAACGCGAAATTGAACACAAACATTGGAAAAATACATTAAGCGAACGACAAAGGAAGTGTCAAAATTTCGGAAAAAGAAAACAAGGATCAGTATCCGTTATCTAGCTAAACGAATATATAGTAGACAAATGAACAGAATATTTCAAGATGCTGCTAAAAGGGGTTCAAAATGCTTGATCAGTTTGGATGATATTAAGCAGATTTATTATGGTGAAAACCATATCATCAGCAAGAAAGATTTGTTCTAAGCAATTGACAAGTCAGCTGGTCTGGACGAAGTAACCCGAAATGCTGTGCGTACAAAGGCTACAAATGTATTAGAAAATGATATGGAAGGACTGTAGTTTTGTACCTTCACAGGAAATGAGATACTAGAAAATGTTATTCGGGATTACTTACTGTTTATTGTACCAAAGAAAGTCTACTCAAGAATCGTAGAAGCTAAAATAAGAAATATTGTCGATTGTCTGAGCGATATGGATTGAGAAACTCAAGTTGCACATTGGAACATAAGTTGCAAATTGGGACTGTCTTCACTTTAAGGTAGGTTATATGGAAGTCCACAGAGAAAGAAAAATGGTTCTCTATCGGCTTAGTGCCTCACACTTTGGATTGATCTAATATCTACTACTCTTTCACAAAAACTCGTCTTCCTTTCAGATTCCTTCAAAAATCTTTTGCAATTGCACTAAACAGGAGGATAGCTATTTTCCTTTATCGATAGACCTCTCTATAACCTGCTTCAAAGTGAAGATAGTCCCAATGTGCAACTTCAATAGCAATCTAAAATAAAGTGGTTTACACCATTATAAACCTCGTCTACTTCCTCCAGACCTGCTTGCCAATTGCTTAGAACAAATCTTTCTTGCTGATGAAATGGTCTTCACCATGATAAACCTGCTTAATATCATCCAAACTGATCAAGCATTTTGACCCCCTTTTAGCAGCATCTTGAAATATTCTGTTCATTTGTCTACTATATATTCGTTTAGCCATATAACGGATACTGATCCTTGTTTTCTTTTTCCGAAATTTTGGCACTTCCTTTGTCGTTCGCTTAATGTATTTTTCCAATGTTTGGTTCAATTTCGCGTTTTCCCTCATTTTGAGACCAAATACTAACAATCAGTTCCAGTTACCTAGAAGAACTCATAGCTTCGCCCTTTCCATATTTCTTTTGTGCAGAGAGAATAATGCATTTAATGTTATAAGTTCATATTTTTTATGATATGGTCCAACTTCCGAATAAAATTAAGGAAATAAAAATGATTTTTTTAATAGCGATATATGAATTTTACTAAACAATCCATCACCTATTCATTAAAAGCAGTTCTGATTAGGTATATATTATTTTAGTTTATAAAACAGATATTAATATGACTCATTTCCGGGGAAGTATATACAATTTAAATTACCTCTAAGAATCAGTAAAATATAAAAAAAAATGTTAAATTGCAAATATTAAATAAAAAATTCAAGATATTCTGCAAAGTATTTTTGAATTAAGTTTTATTATTATAATTATATAATTTTTATAATAGAGGCCTTCTTAAGCGACCTCCGTATAGAATAAAGGAAGCTAAATTTAAAAAAAAAAATGATAATATATAAAAAAAAAATAATAAATTTAAAAAACAATATTTTTTTTGACAATTAAATTATTGTATTAATATTTATTCGTTAATACAATCAATATAATATAACAAAAACGTTATTATAGCACTATAACTAAGCCATTTATGAGTACTGAGTGGTGTGGTAGAGGCCTGAAGGCACCTACGCCAGTAGCGCTTTTCTGCCGCTTAAGTACATTTTCTACGGCACTACTTCAAATATTTTAAAAAGTAATCAGTGTTTTAGAAAGAGAAATGTATTCTCCAGATGTTTTATTTCAGCACGTTTTGCATTATTGTTTACCGTTTAATTACAAACGACGCCTGATTTTCAACTTGAAATTTTTTTTTTTTAAATTGACTTTACCGATTTTTTTTAATGCCTAAGCCAATTAATTTTCAATATTTTTTCATGTTTTTTTTATTCTCTGACTATCTAGCTTTAATAAAAGACCAACTATGATGAAATTAAGCCAAATGCTGATTCTCAGTAACAAAAAAACTAACTAAAGTCAAAGTCGTCAATCCGCCATGTTTGGACGCTATTTTGGGGCAGTTCGTTCACTTTTTTTGTGGGAACATTGCCTTTTTTTAATAAATTGTCACAAGGAACACAACGATATGCAATTTATAGGGATGTGGGGGGAGGAGGGGGTGCACGGTTAAGGGGTCTGGCCCACAGACTAATTGGGTTGTATTACTACCTGTGTACTAATCAATTTAATATCGAGAAGTGGGTATGAACAATTTTAATAATCGTTGTTTTGTTTTTTTATTCATGATATTTACAACTGTATTACAATATAAATACATCACGTAAATGTCTAAACAGGAATATAATCACATGAAAACCCTTGTTGAGAAATTACCCACACTGTTAGCACGCTAATAATATGTCTAAATAAGGAGATCACGAGGCAATCTTATTTTCAGACGGAGGGTTGTCAGGAATCGAAGAGGAAGCAAGATTAGAAATGAGAGGATTCGGATGGTTATGAAGTTTATTATGGAAGGATATCTATCTGGATTGGGCCAATCGGAAACATATGGAACATTAAGGTCTATATGGATGATTTTATTTGTGATAAAGGAAGGAGCGTTGAGGATTTTACGAAGGATTTTGGATTGTAAGGATAGGATATGAGAGGAATTTGATGATTTAGTGGAGCCACATAGTTCAACTCAGTAAGTCCAAATAGATTTTATCATAGTCAGGTATATGAGTCTTTTGTAATTAATTGAAAGTTTAGAGCGTTTGTCTAGTAGGAAGTCATAGGTTTACGACGAAGGGTAAAGGGGATTGGATGGGATTTATTGGAATTTATTTTAATTCTCCAGTTTTGACACCATTCTGAAGTTTGTGATGTGTGATTGAAGAGTTTGGAATGCAATTGATGGATCGTTGTTAACTGATAGGATACATGTGTCATCGGCATAGCTGGTGATGACAGTGTTAGGATAGGTTGAGATATCAGCTGAATAAACTATGTAAAGGATAGGACCAAGGATACCACCTTGGGGAATACCAGCAGATTGAGAAAAGAGGAATGAACAGGCATTATTATGATTTACTCTGAAGTCTATATCAAAAAGGTAAGAACTGATGATAATTAATAATTGGTTACACGTAATAAATCAACCAACTAAATTTTTAGACATTGGACTTTTCAAGTGCTAGAACAATGATGATATGTTTTTTTAGGTTGTTTTTTTTCATTAAGCACTCATCTCGCTATTTTTGACAAGTTGTTTTAAGAGAGAGGAAGGGGAGAGAGGGAAGGTTGTTCTAGAAGTACAACCAAATCTATTCTAACCAGAATGGGTAGATAGAGATTCATTCTGTGAGTTTCCACGTAATAGATTTCAACCCGCCTAGGCGCCATTCGTCCGGGCGTCGCTGGAATCTTAAATGCTCAAACGCATTCCGCAATCACCTTAAGAATGATTTTGCAGCAATGTAATTTTTGAAGATTTTATCGGGGAGACGTCCTGGAATCTTTTCTTGGTGAGGGGCCCATCTTCGGTCGGTAGTTGAAGTACTCAAAGGAGCCAGATTGGGCCTGCGTATAATCTGGTTTAAACGAAGGTTTCATCCGTATTCAAGAAACAAAATTATGATCATTGAGTTTTATGAACTAATGACAAGACGTTATCTGTTAATAAGATACTTCGTGATGTTAGTATTGAATATATCCGATCCAAGTACAAGTCAAGTCTAGTCAACGGAGTTATTTTTTGGGATCCTCAACAGAAAACATATAATACTTTTTTTTTGTATTCATTGATATTTACAACTGTATTATAAAAAAAAGTACAATTAGTAAATGTGCATACAGTAATAATACAATCACATGAAAACGCTTGTTGAGAAACTACCCATTGGTAGCACTCTAATAATATATTTACATAAGCAGATCACGAAGCAAGGTTTGAACCGAGAGGATTGGGGTTTATCTGGATTGGGCCAAATCGGTAACATATGGAACATTAAGGTCTTTATGGATGATTTTATTTGTGATAAAGTAAGGAACGCTGAGGATTTTACGAAGGATTTTGGATTGTAAGGATTGGATACGAGAGGAATTCGATTATATAATACAATATGATACTTTGATCATATAATACTAGTTATTAAAATCAAGAACTAACAATGTTTAGTAAATTTTCGACAGATTACAAATGTTATGTATATTTTTATGCAATGAATTTATCAATCAATAAAATAAAAAGCCCCTTCGGGTCTTGGTACTGATTTCTCCCACTCATTCCCACCAGGTAGGGCATTAAGGCGATATTTTGCATTTGTCCGATGTCCTGATTCTATTCTTTATACAATAAACGTGGAGAGGTTGAGGGAGTTTCGAAAAATACATTCCATGGAGATCATGTTCAATCATGAACGGAATGATATTTATTTTCTAGTATTCACATTCACTATGAATAATTTTTGTAATTGGCTTAAGATATACGAATGTACTTCACAATCAATGAGACTGAAAGGAATGATTCGAGTGAGCGTAAGAAGAATGACAGGATAGCCCGCCAGCAGAGGCGGCGAGACGGAGCGAGTCAAAAGGGCGGACTAGAGTGGCGGCCCGCGGGGCGCCTTGGAGTGCCAACACCAGCTGCACTGTTCCACCAGCTGTCCGCTAGTTGGGCCCATTCAATAATAATTAGTAACAACAAGGCTCACGTTGATACAACTCATTAACAATTTGCGTTTTAATAATAATAAAAAAATGTTCTTTTTTACAAATATTAGTATGCTAAGATTACGATATTGTGCGCTAGCTAAAAATAATATATATAAAGGATGCATCGAGGCCGGGTAGTACACAGGAAAATAATTTACAAAGAAAAAACTCATGTTCTTCTGTACGTTTCAAACGCGAATTTACATACTGGCCTTAGGCTTTTCAAAACAAGAAAAGGACTAACCACTAGATATAATAATAAGCTAATAGTAAGAATGGCCACTAATTTGTTGACCGACAACATCACGAGGAGGCTGAAAAGACCGCGGATGAGAGACTTTCTGCAAGTTCTATATTGAGTCTGAAATAATGCCATGGAAGAGACACCGCTGAGTATTTTTTCTGACATGCCATTATTATTTTGTTTCTAGTTTTGTCAGAAAATCGACTGATTGTTAATAATACCTTAGACAGGTGTGGATATAAAAATAAAGTTTAAAAAAATATATTTTCATATGAGTTCATTCTTTTAAATTTTGTTGCCTAATTACAAATTTCACAAATAAACAATATTTCACACCATAGGTTGAATCTTTTTTGGGATATTTTTAAAAAGTTCCATTTTAACAGTTTTTATGAAACTTTTTGAGAAAAAAGTTCTTAAAACAAAAGTTCTAAGGAACTTTTTTGTAATAAAGTTTCAGGTTTATATCAAAAAGTTAATTTTTATTTCTTCAACTTCTTAAAAAAATACTACTTAATAACAAATAAACAGTAATTGTACTTAGGTTAGGGTTATAATTTGTCTTAAATGAATTACACATGATTATAAAGTGTCGTTTGTTTGAGAGTAGCTATGTATAAAAGTAATTTTTTCGTTCGACTTTTTAGCGAAATTATAAATTTCAATTAAATAGGAAAAAGAGTCTCGCAGTTATCTATTAGCTTATTACCATAGAGATATTACTGTAATTTTTTAGATAGGAGAAACCTAACTAAGCCTGAATGAAAAATTAGAGGAGTTAAATGCAAAAGTATATTCGTTATACCAATTATTAACATATAGTAACCTGGAAGCGAACTTGTAATTAGTGTTGTCCAAATGCGAGACCGAGACGAGTCTACAATCAAGCCTTAAAACAAGAAAGTCAGAAGAATTTATTCCAGTTCTTAAAGAATAACAATCCTTAGAAATTGATTTTAATTATGTAACTAGAACTCGGTGCCCCGAGCCTATGTTGCTGTACATGGGCCATAAATTGTAATCAAATAAACAAATAAAGCAGAGGAGACTTATAAACGTTTTTATTATGTCACGATGTATTCGACGAGGCCACATCCCCTGATACCACCACAACTCTTAGGCACGTGGTTTTTCAAAATTTTAGCTAAGTGTGATTCTTATTTTAGTTTACTGTTTTTAATAATGAACCTTTGTAAAAGACTAAGAAATGATTTCCAACCTCAAAATTTGAGCTTTCATGTTACAAGACAGGTAGCATCCGAAAATCGAATTTAGTAAAAATCCACCGATTTCACAGAGACTACTGTTCCGATTTTTTTGAGATTTGGTATCAACACCAGAGGTCATCCGGGAATAATACTCGGGACTTGACATTACCATCTGTCCTTTTGAAGATGGCGCCCATATCCAATAGCGCCAAACCGGCTGTAGTGATTTTGATGAAACTTGCCTAAAATCTTCTTAAATCTCTTAAAAATTTTTATATGTAATATGTTTCCCCCCATAAAACATTTAAAAAAGAAGTTACGATGACTACAAAATGTAATTTGTGAATAATTAAAAAGTATATATTTTTCATGATAATCATCAGTAAATATTTTATATGTAATAAAATTTCCTAAGAAGGACAAAAAGATACATCGAAATCGAATCATTAGTACTGAAGACATAGCGTTTTAAAAAATTTATATTTAAAAAAAAAATTCAATAACGAATCTTTATAAATATCTAAGAAAACAAGTTGGTACTAGTTCAAAGCACTTCTCTTTCAGCCACTTTGGTTGATGCCAGGTTATCCACAATGTTTCAGATAAGATTTACAACAGATAGAACTAGGCAGCGCCATTATTGCAGAGGGGTATTCTTCTAGGCTCTTGTACTCTCCACCTCACCTTCATTTTAAGTAAATATAGAAATTATATCGTTTAGGTCACATATTACCTGCCTTTTATTAAAGTTAGCATTCTTTTCTTACTATTTTCACTTCGTAGGAAATAAATATCGATTAAAAACCCATTCGATTTTCTATGTTATCAACATTTTAACATATTACAACTTCATTTTTTCCCCTTAAAGTAATTATATCTGATATTATTTATGCATATAAATTACTTTAAATTTTTGCATCTAAGTCTAGAATACATTTTTTACTTTCCATTAGAATATCCGAATGGATTTTAATTGAATTTCTAGCTTCTTAAGTATTATTATTCCTGGTTATTTTGGATACTAATTCGAAAAAGTGCAGGGGTTTGTGATTATCACTAAAACAAACATTGAAATTGTTGTTGAAAAATACAATTACAGATAAAGTGTCATAATTAAAACAAAACTTAAGTTTATCAATTTCTTTAATTTAGGATAACCAAACAGAAAAGCATTAATAATGATAAATGTCGAACTTAAAAAAACAAAATAGTCAATATACAAACACACAATAATCATAAATAATATCAGATAATGTATAATGGAAAAACAAAACGATTGAGGTAATATGTGTCTATAAATAACATCGAAAATAGAAAGTATGCTTAATCGGTATACTGAAGAGACGAAAAGTCGACAATTTAAAAAAAAAAAAAAAAAAAAAAAAAGATATAAATTCTAAAGGTTGTATTTGGCAATCATTTGCAATGAACTTAAGGTGGAGGAGTCAAGGGCTGACAAGTCTACTCCTCCTCAATAGTGATGCTATTTGTTGTAAACCTTATCTGAAGCATTGTGGATAACCTCGCATCAACCAAGATGGCTGAGAGCGTAGTGCTTCGGAACTAGTACCAAAAAGTTAACACCGCTCAAGATTGGCGGTTTTACGTTTCAAGATACGTAGAACCCGAAAATGGAACAAAAAAAATCATTGTATATTTAATAGTTGACCGTTGCATTATAAAGGAAGGAGATGGTCCGGGGTGGGTCATAATTTGTCATAAATTATGACCGGCACCCCGGACCATCTCCTTCCTTTAAGAAAAATCATTTGCCCACAATAACAGATATTATTATTATAGGATTACATTCATTAGAGTGTAATATCAATCTTATATGTAATATCCTTTATTACTCGAATTCTTTTGCAGCTAAATTGTTTCCATGGAAGTAATTTAAGCTCGCTATTGAGGAGGTATTTTATGGACAAGGTATTGTTTCCATAAAAATTCAATAAATGCTGACTAGAGAAAAAAAAATGCAGAACAAAAAAATCGATGATGTAGGAGAGGTAGAAGAAAGTTGAGTGTGTCATACCCCGACGGAAGGGATGGTAACTTCGTTACCTTGGGGGAGGCACAACTGTCATCCTTACATCGGAACCCCTCACTGCCAGCGCCGGGATTGGATTATAGGGCAAGACAATCAGGCATCTGCTCTCGCTTCTTTATCTCTCTCTGCGCTCCGGGGGTGTCTTCTTATAGCTGCGACTCTGTCTTTTACTATACAAAGTATCTGTTGAGAAAAGATAGCGTCGATATAGGGAGGGAGATATATTTATAGCGTGGCACACACGTCAAGGATGTGGGTACTATTTTTTATAATAAGAGATGTAGGATAATTTTCGTACTGGATACTCAATGGTTGATCTTTGTGTAATGAGGAAAAAGATGGATAGAGATGGCGGTCATTAAATAAATATTGGATGGATCCATAAGTTTGTTAGTAGTACAAATTATTTTCAAATATCTCCAGTTCTCTGCGCCTTATCTGACAATAAGGATACTTACAGGAAAGGTCTGAGTAGGCTCTTCAAAACTGTTGGGTTTCGTTGGCATTAGTTTTATTTTTGCTATAGCGTATTGAATATGTCAAATAATTTTCTTTATTCCGAAAAAGGCGTGAGCTCCGGAGACCCTCCAAAAGATATGTAAGTTATACGGCGACGATGCCTTAACAGAACAACGTAGTGTTAAAAAATGGTTTTCTAACTTTCGCTCTGGAGATATGAGTCTCGAAGAACCTCGCAGAGGTCGGCCCTCGTGGTTAATTCAAGTGATATCAAGGCTATAATCGAACAAGACCGGTCCCTACATGTACAAGACATTGAGAATGCTCTAAAACAGGTTTTGAAACCGTTCGAAGACATAAAACAGCTTGGCTACGAGTCCTGCTTGGGTGCCACCACAAACTGACTGAGTCAAACCTGGCCAACCGAATATCAATGTACAACTCTTTTCAGAACCGGTAGGAAACGAGCCCGACGAAAAGCGGATACCCTACGACAGTTTAGTGCGCAGAAGATCGTGGACAACTACTGACAAGCCACCTAATGCTACCCAGAAGGCCAGTCCGCATTCGGATGCGCTCCATATGGAAAGATTTTGCTCTCCATATGGCGGGATTATAGCGACATACTGTTTTAAAGTTGCCTCCACAAGGAAAAACGATTTATTAGAAGGTTTACTGCACGCAGCTAACCTTGTGCCAAGCATTGCAACATAAATGCCCAGAACTAGTCAATCGAAAAGTATTCCACCACCACAACGCCAGACTACACTCCGTAATAATCACACACTTGCATAAGTTAGTGCAACTTAGCTGGGATGATTTATTACACCCACCGTTAACATCCGAATCAGGCATCATCTAACTACCATTTATTCCAGTCCCTCCAAAACTGCCTCTGAGATATCATTCGCTGATGAGAAAGGTGTAAAATTATATCTCGATTAGTTTTTCGCTTTTAAGTCCCTCTTTGATTGCTCCTTTCAAGTTCGCTATCATACTTAATTCCCCGACTGTTATTCAATTGGGGTCCCATCTTTTACATTCATTTTAGCGCAGATATCCCTGTCCATCACGATACCATCATGGCAACATTCGTTGATGATACCACTATGCTTTCAATCAACTCAGATCCTAAAACAGCATTTTTAAACCTAAAAATGCACATCTTCTCATTGAACACTGGTGTAAGAAATGGGGCATTAACATGAAACGAATCCAAATATAAATACATTACCTTCACCCTCTGTCCTGCCCACCAGTTTATTTTTACACAATCCAGCTTCCTTTCTCAGATACAGTCCGGTATCTTGGCTTTCTCTTAGACAGATGACTAACGTGGAACCCCATACTAGACTTAAAACACTGGAACTTAATCGACAATACGGCCAACTATACACAAAATCTAAACTTTCTATTGAAAACATGTTACTGATCTACAAGACGATACTGAAAAAAAATTTGGACTAATGGGCTAAAACTGTGGGGCACAGCAAAATTTTCTAACATCAAACGCATTTCTAGCATCCTTCCAGTCAAAAGTCCTTCGAACAAAATTCTAGGCTACTTTCTATGTAACCAACAAAACCCTACATCATGACCTCAACACCCCATTTGTGCTAGACTTTATCCAAGAAAAATTGTCCAAATTTCACCAGAACCTTACGTATCATCCGAATCCTGTCGCACAATCCTTATCAAGCACCACCATTCCCTATAATCTTCCAAGAAAGTAAAAATGGCAGTGGCTCCGCGACCTTTTGTATATTGTATATATTGGAGTTCTGGCAATAGTCACATTCTCCACTCATAACATGAGCGAATGTGGCTAAAACAACGCTGGCTTTATTAACAGTGATGCGGTTGAGGGAGTAGTGCAGAGCTCTCTTGGAGTCCTGCTTTCCCCTCTATAGTTAGAGGGACAAACCTGCCTCGGAGAGCACTCGCCTGATTGTAAATAGTGTATATAGTTATGTGTTTTTTGCTTTTAATTTCCTTATTTTTAAGTTTTTTTATTTTAGGGGGCGGGGTGGCCGAATAGGCTAAAGCGTGTGTAACAGCACCGCTAGTTGCCTGGCAACCGGATAACAGAGATTTGAGATGATATAAAAAGTACGAGTTTGCGTCCCGGTACCGGAGGGGATTTTAAATTCCCCGCCCTCACCCCTCGGCCCGGGAAAATCCCGTATAGCCTAAAAGGCGAGGTAGGGAAGAACAAAAAAAAAAAAAAGGTTTTTTAAATTTATTAATTGTATATACTTTTTGATTATTATTTATTGTTATTTTGCTTCTATGTTTTAAATATTTTTGTGTACATATATTGTGAATGTTTACCTATCTCACGATAACTAATGTCCAAGAGTGACTTTTTTAATACTTAATAAATAAAAAAAAAAAAAAAATTCGATGAAACTTTTTTTCGTTTTTTAAGAACTAATGCCTTTGAAACACAGGATTATAAAAATAACAAAAAGTATATACTTTATGAGTTATTCGAAAATCTAATTTTTCCATCCCTCGTAAATTTTTCCAATTTCTTTTCAGTGAAGTATATTATATAGATAAACATAAAAGACATCGAAGGAGGAGACCATAGCCAAGTTTCTATTAATTTGGTTAGCCAAATTTAAATTTAGGAAAGATGGATTGGAAATGATTGAATAGGCAGGATTCAAGGGTTGATGGGGTATTGAAGTGACGGATATAGGACGGGATGGAATCCCATAGGTTTTATGTATATACAATTACTTTTTCGTACATTTCCGAGGCAACTGTGATAAGTGTGTAAGTGCAATTTTTTAAATTTTTATTAGTATCAGCAGAAAGCTATTTTTCTCTCTTTCTTTGCGTCTAATAGGCTAAGTTACGCTGATATAGGGATACTAGGGATTAATTATAGGGGTGCTACAGATTTATATTCTTAAATGTTGGTTTTCAAACTGTCTTATGCAATGGAATTATTTCTACTTTTTTATTATCTAACCGGGATTCTTTCGTAATTTCGTTTAGGCGGAATGAGTTTCAAAATAAAAAATAAAACTACTTATTCCATAATTAAATAAATCTTGTCTTGTATAAGATGAGAATTGGGAGAATATAACAAACTTATTCTACAGATTTTAGTTTTCATAAGAGGGGAGGAGCCTACTGTCTCCCTCTCCGGTTCGCCATTGGAGGGGTGTCGATGAAGGACTAGATGGTTTGGTATTGGTATGATCCAAATATATATTTTCAACATGAAGAACCATTTCAACTTGACGTAAAGGTGGATACCGCATAATGGAGAATATGACCGATCTAGCTCGACATAACTGTGTTTTCTATTATCTTATCTTATCTCATGTCCTAATAAACTTACGAAAAATTCCATGCTGATACATCCAAGATTCAATGGCTTACCTAAGGATTACTTCGTCCAAATGCAAATATATTGCCTGTGCATCCCTCCATCCATTCCTTTCATAAAAAAGTAAATAATTTTGTCCTAACCCTCTAAATATTAATTTATCAAGGAAAATTTTCCAAGCTCTCTCTTAAGCTTATGAAACAGAGTATGATTAATAAATAAATAATTTATTTTCATTCGGTTAAAATATTTTCTAGTATATAAATTCATTAATAAACAAAAAACGATGTTGCATGCGATTGATGCGAAACTTGATCACTTACAATAAGGGATGAACAACATCTTAGAGTTTATAAAAATAAAATATTACACAAAATATTTGAAGCGCAGAAGGACGGTTAACCGGAAAATTTAGACGGCAACTTAAAGCCGAATTGCGTGAACTGTACTCGGTAAATATAATTGAGACTATAGCTTTACGGTGACTAAAATGGTTGGGTTTAGCAGCGATTGAATTCTTAAAACTGTTAATAAACGCTGTACCGCTGGTTCCGAGGGTTGGCCAAAATGAATTGCGTTAAGGCTGATCTGACGGGGTTTAGTTTGGACGGCGGTCGATGGATGCAAATTTGCCGGACACGTTATTTCCCATTATTCTCTTTGCCATTCTATCATCTTCCAGTCTCTGCACTTGACCAAGCCAGCTAATTCTTTGTGATCTTATGAAGCATAAGATATTTTAATGCGTTATCGGGTCTTCTAGCTCCTGGTTATTTCTAATGCGCCACACGCCCTGGACGCGAACTGGACCAAAAATACGCCTCCTTTCATAGCATATTATTTTTTTCGAATTTTCTTGATAATGAATTTATTGTTTAATGAGCTATTGTTGAAGGAGCAGGTCTCTTGGCCATTTTCTTTTTAAACAACGTTGAGCGGATAACAGGAAGGAGGAAATTGAAAGGATAAGTGGATTGAGGATTTTAGTGTTAAAATATTTATACCGCAAATAAATGGTTCTGAAGAGCAATAGATGCTTAAGTTGGATTTTTGTTTGAAGATAGTATTGCTGTTGAATATGGTGGTGCAAGGGTATTTGGGAATATAAAAAGTGTATAGAGAATAAAGAATGGGGGTTAAAACGCTACAATGCAATACTCCAATGTGTTGAGGGAAGAAAGAGGTAGGAGAAGAATCTACGGCAACACATAAATAAAAACCTGTTAAGAAAGAAGGATTGAAGAATTAGAAACAAAGTAGAAGATAAGATAAGTAGGGTTTTAGTTTCCATAACTGGCCCTTGTAGCAAAATTGCAAAATAGATAAAAAAAAAAAAAATATCGAACAGGATTTCATATTTTAAGTCTAATATCCAAGATCTATTTATATCTGTTGAAAACAGTGGTTTTTCTTGACCAGAAAAAAAGGATAGATGTTAAAAATCCGTCAACTAGTTTTAACTATATTTTTTTTTTTTTTTTTTTTTTTTTTTTTAATATTTTTTTCGTTTATTTAGAAATATTACATTCTGTCACATCAAGGACATTTATAATAGTGATCAGAGAAAGCACACTCACACTCTATTTACAATAAAAAAAAAAAATAATAAATAATACAGAAACTTAATAATAATAAATACAATAAAATAATATAAAAATAAATACAATAAATGTATATAAACAAAAGAACTAACCTAATCATACACACTCGGGCTTGAGTGGAGGATCTGGCCATTGCCAAAACTCCAATAGATGCTTATTTACAAAAGGTCTCTGGGCCACTGCCGCTTCAACCTTCGAGGAGGATTGTAAGGATGGGTGGTGCTGGATAGAGATTGTGCAAGGGGATTTGGATGATAGGTAAGGTTTTGGTGAAATTTGGAGAATTTTTCTGGAATAAGGTCTAGGACAAATGGGATATTAAGGTCATGGTGTAGGATTTTGTTATTTACATAGAACGGAGCATCAACTATTGTTCGAAGGACTTTAGATTGAAAGGATTGAATACGTTTGATGTTAGAAGCTTTTGCTGTCCCCCACAGTTCAAGTCCGTATGTCCATATAGGTTTCAGTATTGTCTTGTAGATAAGTAATTTGTTTTCAATAGAAAGTTTGGATTTTCTGTTTAGTAGTCTGTATAGCTGGCCGTATCGTCGGTTGAGTTCTTGTCTTTTGAGTCTAGTATGTGGGTTCCACGTTAGTCTTCGGTCTAAATGAAAGCCAAGATACCGGACTGTGTCTGAGTAAGGAAGCTGGATGGAATTAAAGTGTACTGGTGGACAGGAACTGCGTCGGAGTGTAAAGGTAATATGTTGGCATTTAGATTCATTAACTTTAATGCGCCAGTTATTACACCAGTGCTCAATCAAGGTGAGGTGGTTTTGGAGATTTAAGGATGCTATGTTGGGATCAGAGTTGGATGATAAGATTGCGGTGTCGTCAGCGAATGTTGCAAGAAAAGTATCGGGATGAACAGGGATGTCAGCAGTAAAGAGGATGTAAAGCACGGGACCCAAGACGCTGCCTTGGGGAACACCGGCTTTAACGGAGTAGATATTGGAAAATTCTGTTCCACAGCGAACTCGGAAGGAGCGGTCAGAGAGGTAGGATCGGAGGACTAGGTACAAGGACTGAGGTAAATGGATTTTAAGCTTGAAGAGCAGTCCGGAGTGCCATACCCGGTCAAATGCCTGTGCAATGTCCAGAAATGCACCCGAACAGTATTCCTTGTTTTCTAGGGCTGAGGAAATATGATCAACAACTCGGAGTCCTTGTTGAACAGTGGAATGTTGGGAGCGAAAACCAAACTGATGGGAAGGAATATTTTGGGATTCTATAATGGGTAGGATTCGTTTCAAAAGGATCTTTTCAAAAATTTTTGAAAGGATTGGGAGTAGGCTAATTGGTCTATAGGATGTTGAGATATTGGGAGGTTTGCCTGGTTTTTGGAAAAGGATAATAGTGGAGTGTTTCCATAGCAGAGGAAAGTGGGTGGTGCGTAGGATACAGTTGTAGATATATGTAAGGAATATGACTGCTTTGGATGGAAGTTGTCGAAGGATTTGAGGGGTAAGGAGATCATGTCCAGGAGCTTTACGGGGGATTAATTTTTTTAATTGAAATTTCACTTCGGAAGGATGAATAGCTTTTGGGGGCAAGGAAAGTGGGATTGGTGATGTAAGGAATTCTTCTACTGTTACGGTGTGGGCAGGATGGGATTCCGGATGTGAAATAAATGTATTGGATAGGTGAATGGCGAACTCCTCAGCCTTATCTTCGTCAGATGCTGCCCAGGAGCCATCATCTCGTCGGAGGGGATGGGAAATGCGGTGAGGATTTAAGATTTTGGTAGTGGTTTTCCAAAGGGAATTGTCGCGAGAAGAAAGGGAGGATAGGTAGGAGTTGAAGGAATGTGATCTGAAGGTGGCTAATTCCAGTTTTAATTTTTTGCAGTAATAATTATAGGAGCAGCGGTCGGTAGGATGTCGGGTACGTTGCCACAATAATCTGGCACGGCGTTTGGTTTGGATTAGGTCAAGGAGGTGTTGGGGTAGAATGGTCTTTTTAGGAATTCTGGAGGAGTCTTTTGGGAAGGAAGCAGTCCAGGCGGCTTGTTGGATTGTGGTAGTAAAGGAATTTACGGCACTATCAAGGTCATCGGGAGTTTTGAGGGATATGTTAAGATCAATTTTATCGGAGATGATTTGGCGGAAAAGGTCCCAGTTAACTGGGCCCCTAATAAATGACGGTGGAGAAGGTTTGGGAACGGGTTCAAGTGAAACATTAAGGATTAGAGGACTATGGTCAGAGGAAAGTTCATTTAGACGTGTAATGGAACAATTGAGGGGACTTAAGCCGCTGTGGATAAAGAAATCAAGAAGATCAGGATTACGGTTGGGATCTGTAGGCCAGTAGGTAGGAGAGTTGGGGGAAAGGAGATGAAAATGTTGGGAATTGAGTGCAGACAGCAGGGTTCGGCCACGAGTATTCGTGGTTCTGGAACCCCATTGTTGATGTTTGGCATTTAGGTCTGCACCCAAGATGAAGTGATGTCCTAAGGAGTCGAGGAGAGAACGGAATTGGGCATTGGATATGGATCGGTTAGGAGGGCAATACGCTGATGCAAGGGTAACCGGAAAGGAAAAGGTTTTTATCACGATAGCGGTGGACTGTAGGAAATCATGTGTAGGTAACGGGAGTAGGTGATGGGAGAGGGATTGGTGTACAATGACAGCAGTACCGGCATGTGCTTTTCCGTCAGGGTGGTCAGTACGATATGTCAGGTATTGTGGTATTTTGAAGTGCTGTTTAGTGGTTAGTCGAGTTTCAGTAATTAGTGCCACGTCAATATTTTTGTCAAGTAATAATGTAGTTAGTTCGTTTGTGTGATTTCTAACACCATTCGCATTCCAAAGGAGAATGGATAAAGGTTTATTGGAAGTCATTTAAGGATTTTTCGCGGGAGGGATAAAATGTGATACAAGATTGGTGAGAAGAGATATCAAAGGAGTAACAAGGGATCTGAATTCGGAGAGGAAAGATGTAAGTAAACTGGTGAGATCTGTGGTATTTGAGGGAGGAGGAATGCGGGGAATTTGGTGTTGATAAAACTGTTGATTAGGTGAAGTTTGATTAGGATGTTGAGGGTGGGGTTGAGAATTTTGAGGTATGTGTTGTTGTTGCGGCAGGGTCTCACAATATGTAACATCATTCTTACCTCCTAATAAGTGTGCAAAAGACACCGTTGGGTTAATTTTTTTTGAAGGTCCTCTTCTTGATGCGTTAGGTTCTCTTCTTGATGCCTCTGCTTCTTCTTGGGTCCGGGATTTTTGATATCTTGATTTCATATTCTTGTAGATCTGACAGCCTTTGTAGTTCGCTGGATGTCCTTCAAGGCACAATGCACTAACTGCAGGATCCCGTTTCGGTTTTGTGCACTCCCCGGATTTGTGCTGCTCTCCACATTTCACACAGCGCGGCAGATGATGGCAGTAAGTCCTGGTATGGCCATATGCCTGGCAATTGTGACACTGTACGATTTCCCTCTTAGGATATGGCTTCTCTACTATAACACTTGTGTAGTATATTCTTCTTATTTCGTATATTTTTTCGATCCCTTGATTTGGCTCCAAATCTACGAAAAATAAGGGTAGAGGAACTTTTACTCCTGGCTGTTCTTTACTCTCCTTCTGTACATTTGTAATCTGGCGCACTATGAAACCTGAAGTTTTCAATTCTTCTTCTATTGCTTCGGTTGGTGTTGAGGGGTGTAGATTTCTTATGACTACCCTCAAAGCTCGATCTTGCCGTAATTGGTACGTATGAAAATCCGCGTTGGTTTCCGTTAGATACTTCACAATTTTTCTGTAGGTTTCAGCTGTGTCTGGTGATATCTTCGTGTCCTTTGTTCTGCTTAGACATGAATAGCTTCCAGAGCCTGTTATTTTGTTCAGTTGTGAGCATAGTAACTGAAAATTGCTTATGTTTTTAACGAATATGGGTGGAGGTCGGGGATCTCTTGGTATTGAAGCGGATTCCATCACTTCTTTATCATTCTGAAGCACCTGATAGGGGTTAGGGGTGAAAAACGGAGATTGTTCGGTTATCTCTTGTGAAGATGTACCTGGTTGATGCTGAAGTTCTTCAATTGTTGGTTTTGATGATGTTCCTGGCTGGGTTTCATTTTTTCTGGAGCTAATAGGCGTTACTGCAGGTATTTGACGACATTGACGAGGCTTTTGTTTGACAGGCGAAGAACAAGGTGTTGAGCCTAACGGCCGAATTCTCTTGATAGAAGCTCTACTAGACATGGCCTGATTGTGAAATCGCATATAAGGAAAAAAAAAAAATGAAAAAAAAATAAATAAAATAAAATAAAAATAACCCTATAATTTATAACAAAAAATAAATATCAATTGTTATTATGTATTCTTGACTTGTTTTGAATAAATAATCTCAAAGATTTCACTGCAAAATAAGTAAATTCTGAGAGACGATGTAGAAACACGTCCTTTCGCATCAGCTGATCCAATGCCACTCCTACACACTCCACTCCACTACACACTCCACACAAGATAGAAAGAGAGACCGCGGGGCACTTTTCTTATTCACGCCTGCCAACCTATTATTCCTTATTTTTCTCTACAACAGCACATTCACAGATTGATCGCATTCCCAACAGATGAGAGTTGAGAAATAAAGATAAAATAAAAAGCTTGTAGGATTTGGAGGCATCTGTTTATATCTTGACGTAGTCGGAATAATTAACATCTAGAATTGCACAAAATTGGTCTTGGTCTTGCTAGGACCAAGATTGGTAAAAAAAAAAATGGATTTTTTAAATAAAAATTATGGCAAAAAAGTTACTAATAATTGACATAATTTTTAATTACTATATGTAAAGAGTTGATATAAACAACATACTTTTGCATTTAACTCTTCTAATTTTTCCATTGGGGTTTAGTTAGATTTCTTTTATCTAAAAAATTACAGTAATATCTCTAAAGTAAGAAGCTAATTGGTAAGTGCAAGACTGTTGGAAGACTGTTGCCAAGGCCAAGGCCAGATTAAAAACAGCAACAAGTCGAGATTAATAATATGAAATAAATAAATTATAAATGATAGCTCATTATAAAGAGGGTCAAGTGCTGAACATTTCCCTCGCTTACACTATGCATGTCCAATTTTTAGCTTCTAAGATATTTTAATCCATATCTTCCACTAAATCATTTAATTTGGGTATGCGGTTCTATTATATCCCAGTATTTTCCAATTATTTTGATTACATCTTTCCAGTTGATATTGGTAAATGAACTCCACACACTATATTAAACATAAATATTGTATAGTGGGTATTTCCAATCTCATGGAGCTGGTATGGCCATGGCCCTAAATGGCAGATACCCTCTTTAGGAAAGAGGCGACGTACATTGAGGATAGGAATACATCCCTTGTCAGATATTCCTTTTTAGCGACAGCGGAGAGGACCGGAGACAAGACTTTGAGTAAAGACCGTTGTCAAGATGAAAGCCCTCACAACTAAACAGCCCTCCACGGCTCCCCTAATCGAGTTAGCTCTCGCAGAGCGGCTGGGAGAGGGAGGGGAACTCTGGGGGGGAGGGAGCCAGATTCTCTCCATCTCTCTCTCTTGTTCAAACTTGACTTTGCGGTTAAAACTCAACCTTCCCTCTCTCGCTCTCTAACTTATTTATTACACTTAGCAGTCCTCCTTAACGGCTACTTATTCCTTATTTCACTCACATCCCCAGCTATTTTCCTCTTCTTCATATCCAGCACCTGATTGGTCAAAAAAATCCTCTATCAAATAAAAAATACATGCTACATTTCAAAAATGCTGATAAATCACGTGAAATTGAGAACAGGATCCTCAAACTTTAAGTGTTTTTATTTTTTTGATTCATCCAATGTTTTTCAAAGAATCACAAAACTAAGATGTCGGAAAAGTATCGATATTTTAATAAAAATATATAGATATTTGTATTTTTATATTAAGGCTCCTTGAGTACAAACAAGTCACTAGCACGATATCATCTGCATATAAGAATCTCTGTACATGAACAGTACTCATGTTGCATATACCGACTGAAGTCCAAGCATTTCTTATTCTACATATTTTGTGGATTTCATCCATGATGGCAATAAACAATTACGGACTCAAGCTGTTCCCCTGTTTCACACCTCTTTCCAATGAAAATGGCTTGGAATCTCGGCCAATTATATGCACTATTTCTTTAGGGGCTTGGTATCCTAATATATATCAGATTACTGTGTCTAAGGAAACTTTCAAGTATGACTTCTATTACATGCCTTATTTACAACACTCTGAGAGCAAATGTGTGGTCTTGATCGGAAACCAGCCAGCCTGGTCTTCTAATTACCAGATTTGCAATCCGATTGTGGGAAAGAGAGAAGTAAGAAAGGATGTCAAACTCCACATCTAAAAAGCAATTTAACTCCTTACATTGTTCCATGCAACGTAATCTGGGTCATCCCAAACAAGTACTTAAGCAGGAAGTACTCCGGAAATGAAGCCAACTGGCAGGAGACCAGGAGCGTATAACATACATCAAACATATCCAGTGACTAGGCCAGGAAAGAGAGAAGTTGATGGAATCGGTGAGAGACCATGTGTGGTCAAGATGGCTGGAGGCTTATTCACGCTGAAAGGCACTCAAGGAGGAAGAAAAAGAAGATACACATAATTTAGTCTTGCAAAATTCTGAGTTATATGTATGTTTACAGTCTAACTAAAAAACAAAACGCTGAACGAAACTAAAATTTGAGTATTCACTTTTGTGTCACTGGAATCTGAGGTGAACCTCGGGACGATGTATTACAGGATGTCAAAGTGGATAAATACTGCCAATAGATGCTTCCGGATCTTTTCAACTGTTTCAAGACTAAGAGTCTTTCTTATTTATATCTACTACAAAAATAGTCTTTCCTATAAGACCTGGTATGTCCGATGGTCACCTATGAATCTGAAACATGGACAACCAACAAGACAGACGAAAATAGGATTATAATATTCGAGAAACAGGTCCTAAGAAGAATAAACGGAACAGTAAGAGGGAAAGATGTTTGTAGGAAGAAAAACAACAGGGAATTCTATAATGTCTTGAGATATGAAAATATGACAATAAGGAGGCAAAATGGATAATCCTAACACATGGAACTAACCGCAGCAAGTGTATTTATATATGATCTACGATTTTTCTAATTTTGCCTTAGCTTGCTCTGTTTTTAAGAAAGGAGAGGAATAAAATATTTTGGAAGAAGGGGGAAGGGGTAGGTTCTGCGCCATCGACCTTGGGGTGATGGGCACCCCATATATACTGAAGGTATATTACTTGCTTTTTGTCTATTATGTAATAATTAAAATTAATACTGTTTATAATTGTTACTCGATATAATAATAACAGTAAGAAAATAATCGTAATACAAAATGTATGATTATTTGAATGAAATCTGACTAACCTAGACTGTAACCATTGCCCTAATGATGTCCCACATGCTTGTGCTGTAACGTCAGCATGCCTAATAAATCATATACAAGCTGTTTGTCGTTGTCTTTTTTAAACTGATTATTTTAAGCACATATATATACATTTATTAATATAATATTGTTTCAAAATATATTGTGACATACACTACGCAGTGCAGTTTATGCGATTAAGTGTTCCTTAAAGGATAAGTTTACATTTGTGTGGCCGGGCCATGTTCGATATTATTACGTAATGATTAAACAATTTTTCAAAGTTAGTCTCTCAGAAAGCAGATAAAATCTAAACATCAAATTTTCGTTTAGCAACTAAAAAAAAAAAATCATACAATACAATACAGATTAATCAATCATAATTAAATGTCCCTAACTAGAGACAACATACGTGAAGATAATATGATATGATTTTTAAAAACTCTATTTGATTAAAAAACTGTTTTAAAAACTGTACTGGGTTGTTGACATGTTTTATCATTATCAAATTAGTCTGAATTAGCCTGATGTCTAAGATTTGTTATCTGTAAATGATTTGTATGCGTTAATGTTATTTTGGTGTATAGTTAAATATATAAGTAAATTAAAACAAAAAAAGAAATATCGCATGAGACCATTTGATAATTGAAGACCGACGAAGGTAGATGGGGGGGAGGAGAACGCAGTTAAGCCATTCTGGTTTGCCCTACTCATCTCCATACTAATTAAGCTACTACCCCCCCCCCTTCACTCCCTCGCCCTTCCTCGATAAATTTGAAGGAGCTAGGTAACCAGCCTTCGCTTCGTTTCTTAATTAAATTGTGTTTTTTTTTTCTTAAATACTTTTCCCTTCTTGCTTACCTCAGTCACACCATTGGGAAAGGTCAAATGTTATATTTATAATATATGCCCCCTTATGCACCTGTTTGTAGTGTGGCCCAAATGCGAGGCCATGACGAGTCTTGGTCTTGCGCGCTCAGTCTTGATCTTGGTCTTGGTCTTGCAGTTACCTATTAGCTTATTACTATAGAGATATTGCTGTGTTTTTTTAGACAGGAGAAACCTAACTAAGCCCGAATGAAAAATTAGAAGTATATTGGTTGTACCAATTCTTTACATATTTTAACTAAAATTGTCAAGTATTAGTAACTATTTTGCATTAATTTTTATTCGAAAATTGTTTTACCAGTCTTGGTCTTGGTCTTGCAATAGTTTGGCGCTCTGGGCCCAAGACCGATTTTGGGCAACACTACCTGTTTGTATTTTTTTGTCCATTTAGGCCAAAACTGGACCACGAAAATATCATATCACTTTTTTCTTTTTTGTCGTATCATTTCTTCTCCTCCACACTTCCCGCTGCTGGGACTCTCATTTTGTCAAAATGTTTCAGGAATCTGACTATTTATAAAAATCTCATTTGTTATATTCAGTTTGGCTGTTTCGTTCTTGTTCTGTTCTGGATAACTTTTTATTGCCCCTAGCACTTTATCAAAAAATTTCTTATTGAATCTATTTTTGTCCACCCTGGCCATATTCAGGTGAAATATCATTCTTCTTTTTCTCTATGTCTCCAACAATCCTCTCCCCTTTTGTAGAATTCGCGATTATTCATTCAGTACTCTCTCTCAAATTTATAAGGGGCATATATATTAGGATTTTCCATTCTGTTTTCAACAAATTATTCATATTTATGAATCACATTGTTCTCGTACCGGACAATATCACCAGTTTTGTAGTGGCTAAATTTTACCCTCCTAGATTACCCTCCCGTCTTTTTGTTGTAAATTTATTTAGTCACGAACATTAATATGATTTTCCTTCCTTCTACTCATTAATTACCTATTCCCTACAATGTAATTTACTCATCCCCTTAAATATTTAATTTTTTTCATTGTCTGTTATATTTTTAAACCCACTTTCTTGGCTATCCTACAATACTTTTCTTTGTTTAATTTTTTGTCGTACCTGCCATAAGAGCCAAGTCATCCGCGAACGATGAACATCCAACCTCTACTCTTTTCTTACTTCTTACCTTCACAGAAATTTTGTTTTTTACCAAAATTTATTAATAAAGTAATCCTGTTTTTATTTGAAATGGTTCGCTTATTTCATCCTTTATTTGCATTTCATCCTGTTCGTTTGTATTTTACATCAATTTTGCTTTTCTGTCCACAACCACTTTGAAATAAATTGCGGATTTTTGGTCAATGGTTGTACAAGGAGGATTTGACCAGGTCATGGTCGATCGCCATATTCCATTCCTTAATTAAATATTTAATCAAGAGAATCCATTTTATAGAAGGTTGATGTGTTTTAGAACGGTTTCAAACCACGGTCACTGTAACATAATTGCTAATTACCTGTGATAGCCGGACTCAACATCGTAACCTAGATCATAGGAGCACAGTGGCATACTCACTAAACTATCGGGCTCCCTTTTTAAAATTAATATATTAATCATTAGGAAAAAAAATCCTGTATTTTTCTCATCAAAAGCAATTTCTATGTCCGTTAGCATTACAAAATTTACAACAGTAACATGCATGGCTGAGGCGGAATAATTACCTGGCGTTTAACTTCTATCTTGAAAAAGATGGAAGTAACAGGGATTCTTTCTAACAGAACAAACCAGATTTATGGAGTTTGAAGGCGATTTAGAAATCTGGACGCTAAAAGAGAGGCATTTCAGGCATTGGAGGAGTCTTATTGTTAATACTGAAAAAACAAAGTATATGAATCACCTACCTACCCGCGAAGATGACAAAAGTCTCAACAGGATAGTCTAGCTTTGAAAGAGTACAATCCTTTATTTTTTTGGGATCTCAAGTAATTTTAAGACAAATCCTCTCAGCAGATCAAATCCATTATTTTCCATAAAAGCATTTAAGAATTTGTCCATTATCTAATGACTTCAAGGAGAGAAAACATGAAAGAATATAAAATAATTCAGTCTGTATTTATATGCGGTTTAGAATTTCGGCTAAAACCCTCTTCAGGATTGAAAGTGCTTCGTCAAATATATGGTGGAATATACTAGGAAGACACCTGGAGAAAAAGGACGATTGACTAATAAAGTAACAAATATAAGGAAATGCATGCACATAAAAGCGTCAATACTTCACTGGACTAATCATGTTGCCAAAATGCATCTGAGTGAAATTGCTTCCAGAATGTCATTAGAGAATCCGTTATGAAGACTGCTTGGCTGATGATGGAAGATTTCTAGTCGGAGACAGAAGATGGAAGGCAGCTATGACTCATCAAATGGACCGTAATGCTGAACAGTAGTTGTATTTCCAGAATCCATTGTTTGGATTTTCTGAATGCGATTATTAGAATTCCAAATAAGTACTTATATGAATCCTAAAACACTCACTTTGATATTTCACCAAATTTAATTTATTCACTAAGGAATATCTTGTATCATAAAATCCTTTATTTATAATTTTTATTTTATTTTTTTTAACTTGGAACCCCCATACCAGGCTGAAACGACTAGAAACCGTCCGACGTTTTCGATTACTACAGCACTTACTAGACAAACACTCTAAACTTCCAACTATTTACAAAAGACTCACATATATTACTATAATAAGGCCTATTTGGACTTACGGTATCGAGCTTTGGGGCTCTACTAAACCACCAAATTCCTCTCGTATCCAATCCCTACAATCCAAAATCCTTCGTAAAATCCTCAATGCTCCCTACTTTGTCACAAATAAAATCATCCATGACGACTTTAATGTACCATATGTTTCCGACTTAGCTCAATCCAGATACCTATCCTTCCATAATAAACTTCTGAACTATCCGAACACTCTTGTTTCCAACCTTGCTTCATCTTCTATTCCTAATAACCCTCCGAGGCCTCTGAAAAGAAGATGGCCTCTGGACCTTCGAATATAAAAATATAATTGGAGTGCTACCAATGGGTAGTTTCTCTTCATGTTGTTCATGTCATGTAACTTATTTCATGTTTACTTGTTATATTTATCATTTAATACAGTTGTAAATTTCAATAATAAAAAAAAAAATATCTCCACGTAATTGAAAATTTCTAACTCACTAGGCAAAATCATTTTAACTTAAATACAGAATAATATATCATTTATAGAAAAAGAATTCAAGCTTCAGACCCATAATTTAGGACAGTACCTAATTTTATCTTTTAGAGAATCAGCTTCCAATTTCTTGCAATGAGATTGCTCCTCAGTTGAATCCTTAGGCCAAAACACATCTGTAAGCCACTATGATAATAATTATTTTTAATATTAGTAATTGTGCTCTCGATCAATCCCCGCTGGCTTTAGTACCAGTGATGAGCTTGACAGAGTAGCGCAGGGCTCTCCTGGAGTTCCCTCGTCTCATTGTAAATAGAGTATATAGGTATGCATGTGTTTTTTTGCTTAGTTTTAATTTTCTTATTTTTAGGTTATTTTACTTTATTATTTATTGTATATACTTCCGATTATTATTTTACTTCTATTTATTATATATATATATATATATAAATAAATAAATAAATAAAATATTAGTAATATTTTCACTTATTTGCTTTTCTAAGGTTTATTCCCCTATTTTCTCTTTTACAAACTTACCTAGTCAATGTTTATATAAATATATGCGTCAATGACCACATATCCATTCTTGTAATTTTTATATTTGTGAATTAGTAGTTAAATTGACTTGGCTATCATCCATTCCTTAAAATATCTGAGGATAGTTACCGTTATTATTAACCATCATTCTTTGTTGCTTCCATTTGTTCAAATCCATCCAAATATAAACCTTTTACAATTGACAAAAGTTGTAAAAAATAAATTTTATAAACGCATAAACTTGGTGAATTCAATGAATCCGGTTTGTACAAAGAGAGAATCTGGTAGGAATGGGAAAATTTCCAGTATTGATCTTCGAACGGCCAAACAAAAAAAAAAGTAAAAAAAAATATTTATCCAGATAAACGTTTTATTCACTTTGTATGAAAGTGAATCAGTTTTTTATGGTTGACGAAGATACTGTCAAAGGGATTTGGCGGTAGAGGAAATTAGCGCACACCATTTCTCTCCATATTCCGTAATACTCTATACAAAAGCATTCAATTATCCCTTCCAACCAATTCAAGTCCAATATAAACTTTTGATTACAGATAATTTAGATTGATTATACGACGTGATTGATTCTTCCCATAATGTTTATCTAATGCATTATATCACTATTGTTTATGTAATATATAAACAATATTGAATTCATATTCATATATAACACAAAGGTGAATTCTTTCTGCAATCAAAATGGATTCATTGTCAAAGTAGTCCCTCTCATATCCGCACATACCCATTTGTCTAAGAGACAAGTAGGAATTTTGCGATTTATTTTAATAAGTTTTAGTCATACACGATTATAGTCTCCATCCATTTGTAATAATAAGAAAGCATTGTTTTTAAACCGAGCTCACCAATTTTCAGGTTTTCCTCTTAATCAAATAATTAACACAATACACTTTATATAGGTTAGGATATACTACAGAAAGGTATCCGAACACACAGTCGATCCAAGAGTGGTTTAACAGAATATTACCCGACAAAGCCGGAATCGAACCTTGAACCGAGAAAGTATCAGTGACTCATCATTTAACTACCCCGTTGTTGTGCATAAGATAAGAAAATTTCGACTTCATTTAAATGACTAACAATTTTTAATCGTAAAAATTTCGAGAAAGATGGGAATAGCATTTTAATGATTTAACTTCACCAAGGCTTATATTTATTTAATATATAACAGTCCCAGTCATATTTCACCTTATATAATAAAAAATTGATACGTCATTACTTATAATTTAATTTAATTTTGTATCATTGAAAACATTCTTTAAAATCTGATTCCTTTTGTTTCTGTTTATTTTTTCTGCTTATAAAGTGTAAATGGTTTACATATTACTCTTAAAATAATGACTATATTTACAATAAAAAAATATATCTGAATATTTCAAATGTAAGACGTTTCCCCTCTCCCCCACCTATTCACATTTGGCAAGAAAATATTATACTTTAATGAGAGAATTCAATCTGCATTACTTTAGTTACACATTCAAAAATCAAAAACCAATACAAAGGATACCTTTGCAGTATAACATATAAAAAACATCTAGAGATCATATCTTTGCTCCTCATCATCCAATTTTAACGATTTTTTTTTTTGGTTTTTGGGAAATTTCGTAAACTTTTAAAAAAACATTTACAATATCTACAGTCTATAGCAACGCATGTTTTTCGGCCGCCATCTTGAAAGGAAAAGGCGGATAGTATTGTCGATGAAGCAGGATCATCCTCGGGTGACCTCTGATTTCAAATCCAAATTTGTAAAAAATGGTCCAGTGGTTTAGGAGAAAATGCGCTGACGGCGGACGAACAAAATATTTGTATTCGATTTTCGAATTCTACGTACCCTGAAACGTAAAACCTCAAATTTTGAGAGGAGGTTAATTATTTGAATTCTACTTGATTACAATGGTTCATTATTGAAAATAATAAAACAAAAATATTTTATAATTGGGATATATTTACTAATAGTGGTCTGATTTCGAAGAAACATTCTTCATCTTTTAGGAAATTTAAGTACCTTTGAAACATCTTATCATAATATCAACACAAAAAAGTGTATACTTTTTGAGTCATTTGGAATCTAATTATACCAACCCTCGTAACTTTTTCTCCAGCTTCTTTTCGTTGGTGTTTGATATATAGAAAAATTTAAAGGGCATCGATAAGAAGACTTTAGCGAAGTTTCATTGAAATAGATAGATTAGTTTAGGCGCTACAGTCTATAGCAACGCAGGTTTTTCGGCCGCCATCTTGAAAGGAAAAGACAGATAGTAATGTCCATGAAGGAGGATCATCCTCAGGTGAGCTCTGATTTTAAATTCAAATTGGAATTAATCGGTCCAGTAGTTTCGTAGAAAATGCCCGGATGGCGGACAGACAAACAATTTTCATTCGTTTTTCGAATTCGACGGGTCCTGAAACGTAAAACCTCAAATTTCTATAGGGGATTAAGTTTCTGAATTTTTGTTCGATTTTAATGGTAGATTATTGAAAATAAACCAAAAATATGTCGATTGGAAAAAGTAGTAAATCCAAACTGGTCGGGTCAGATTAATGAGATTATGTCTCGGAAAAAATAATTCCAATGTCTCTATTGAGGATTAAAACATGAAAACAATCAGATACAAAGCAGGAAAAGATATGGGGATCAGTTTGGCGAAAACAACGATTAACTGAGCACTAGAGCATTTTCTACGAATGGAATAGTACCATTTAAAGGAATGTTTGAAAAGTATAGATTATAAATTTATTTTAATGTAGTTTTTACTAATGATAATATCATTATTAATAGTCGTATTAATTTATGATAATAATAATTTAAAGTTATTGTATCATTTCCTATGTTTCATTTTAATCTCCTTAAGTTCTTTGTACAGGGGCCCAAATGGGGAAGTAAAGGAATACGGGACACAAGTGGCCACATAGCCTGCTCTTCTCAACTCCTACTCTCACCTTCCCGCGGTGAGCCCGATTAAACCTAGCAACTCGGGTCCAAGGTAGTGGTAACCAATCCCTGCGGAGTACCTGGGTAGGTGACCAACGAGAGAGAGGGTCTTGAAAGGGCGGCCTGGGGATAACCTGGGTCCCGGCCTGTTAGGATGGGGGAATGTTGGCAGCAGGGCATCTCCTTTCAAACAAAGCCAGTGCCTCCAGGAAAACCTGTACTATGGGACTGAGGGCATACTGCGAGGGTGGACGTGACTCTACAGTCGTAGTGAAGACAGCCGTCTACGGGAAGAGGACCCAGACAGAAAATCCTACTGGTCCTCCAGGTTGGGGGGAGGGGTTGGACATCGGGCTAACGACCCGGTCCCGGAAAAAAACTAAATTGTTACGAATAATCAGCAGAAACGTAGCCGGACTGATCTATGGGTACTACCCAAGCGTGGACTAGGAAAATCCTTAACTTTGGCAAAATGGAATGTGAGGAGTCTCTTCCAGGTTGGAGCGAGTCGTAATTTGGAGTCGGAGTTGCTTCGGTATGACGTGGATGAGGCAGCTATTCAGGAGATACGTTGGAAGGATACTCCAATGGTCCAACTAAGTGATTATATGCTTATCAACAGCGGACACAGGCGTAACCAAATAGGGACGGGACTCATGTTAAGAAATGCAATAAAAGATGCCCTCCTGAAATATGAAGCCGTCAGCGAGAGAATATGCACAATAAGATTAAAAGGGAGATTCTTCAACATCTCAATCATTAGCGCACATGCCCCAATAGAAGATGCCGATGAAGAGACAAAAGACGCTTTTTACGAAGCCTTGGAGAGAACTTGATGCCTGGTCATGATGTGAAGATAATATTGGGCGATCTTAACGCAAAAATAGGCAAGGAAGATTTCTTTAGACCCACCATAGGACCCCACAGTAAGCTTGAGGAAACCAATGACAATGGGTTCAGAATAGTGGACTTCGATATGGAAAGGAACATGTCAGTCAGCAGTACTTACTTCCCTCATAAGAACATACACAAGGAGACTTGGGTATCTCCAGATGGGCAAACACGGAACCTGATTGATCATGTGCTGATCCAGGCAAGACACGCAACGGACATAGCGGATGTGAGAAGTTTTCGTGGAGCTGTCTGTGGTTCAGACCATCATTTGGTGAGGGTGAAATACCGACAAAAGATTGCGTTAAGAACCAGGGGAAGAGCTGAGAAACCTGCGCCACGATTTGCTGTTGAGCGCCTTAAAGAAGAAAACGTGAGGCAGAGGTTTGTAACCAATGTTACTGAGAAGCTCACCAATCACCAGGAAGTACTTAATATCGACTCAAGGTGGGCAAAGATGAAAGAAGCCCTTGCAACCGCAGCGGGAGAAGAGCTTGGTAAAGTTCAAAAACCAGCAAGAAATGACTGGTATGATGAAGAATGCAAGACCCATTGGTAGATGCAAGGAATGAAGCAAGGAGGAGAATGCTTCAACGACTTACCAGATCTGCTGCCCAAGAATTCAAAGAAAAGAGAAAATAAGCCAAAAAGACGTGCCGTCAGAAGAAAAGGTTGTCTGACAAGAGAAAATTAGAGGCAATACAAGAGAGCTTCAATGCACAGGACTCCAGGAGTTTCTTCAGAGGTGTAAGAGAAGTTAAGGATGGATATAAACCTCGTCTTAATTTTGCTAAAGACAAGGAGGGAAACCTTGTGGTTGGCAAGGAAGCAGTTACTGGTAGATGGGCGGAGCATTTCCGGGAGCTGCTTAATCGGGGCAGAACAGAAAACGCTGAAAGGCCTAATGAAATAGAAGAAGAACTTGACCCCGAGGAATTGGCCGACGACGACGTCCCCCCCGACGAAGAGGAAATAATGGAAATTGTGCAGAGTCTGAAGAATCATAAGGCGCCAGGCATAGACGGAATCCAGACTGAACTTTTTAAATATGGTGGAGATGAAGTTTGGGATGAGTTCCATAAACTTATTTATGACATATGGATGGAGGAAGAGGTCCCCGATGAGTGGAAAGTGTCGGTCCTATGCCCATTCTATAAGAAGGGAAACAAGATAGAGTGCAGAAACTATCGAGGCATAGCACTGCTTGGCATAGCTTATAAAATACTATCCTCTGCCATTGGTAGGAGACTGATATCACACATGGAGAGGGAAGTAGGCGAATATCAGTGTAGCTTTAGGAAGGGTAGATCGACTATTGACCAGATCTTTACCGCACGACAGGTGCTAGAGAAGTCACTGGAATACAACGTTGACTTACATCACCTTTACATTGATTTTCAGCAGGCAGACGACTCAGTGGATAGGCAGGTTTTGATGAGAGATCTCCTCTCTCTGGGTGTGTCTAAGAAGCTCACTCGGTTAGTGGGAATGACAATGGCAGATACCAGATGCAGAGTGAAACTACAAGGATTGCTGTTAGAGGAGTTCTCTGTGGTTTCGGAAATAATGCAAGGAGACACCAAGGCTACTCCCCTTTTTAACATGACCTTGGAGAAGGCGGCAAGGGCCATAAGAACCAACCCTGGAGGTACCATCTTTGACCGCTTCACACAGCACATGTCGTACGCAAATGATGTAGAGATTGTGGCAAGGACGCTCCCAGCGCTGGCGGGGGCATTGAAGGAATTTGAGACCGCTGCAGCAGCTCGAGGTCTGCAAATAAACGAGCAAAAGACGATGTACATGAAGAGTTCAAGACATCGTCTTCATCAAGACCGGACTCTAAACATAGGCCAACACGAGTTCCCAGTATGTAGAGAATTCAAGTACCTGGGATCCCTTATGACGGCAGAAAATGATGTAGGAGCTGAGATAGGAGTCAGGATTGCTGCGGGAAACCGATGTTTTTATGCCATACAGCGACTACTCACGTTTCGAAGACTATCAAGGAATGCCAGAGTGACAATCTGTAAAACATTGATTCGTCCGGTATTCACATACGGAAGCGAGACGTGGGTTATCTCAGCAAAACATGAGAGGGCTCTTGGAGTGTGGGAGCGTAAGATTCTTAGGAAGATTTACGGGCCCGTATGCGAATAAGGTGTTTGGAGGTCAAGATACAATCGGGAGTTGCGACAACTCTACAGTGACGCAGATCTCGTAAATGTCATTAAGGCAGGACCAATAAGATGGGTTAGGGCATGTGGAAAGGATGGCAGCGCACCGAGTACCAAGGAAAATATTGTATGGGCGACCAGGAGGAGCAAGAAGGAGAGGAAGGCCACCACTCCGTTGGCTGGAGGATGTTGAGGCGGATTTGAGACAGCTTGGTGTCAGGCGGTGGAGGGCTGTCGCATTGGACCGAGACGAGTGGCGACGTATTGTTGAGAAGGCCAAGGTCCCACGCGGACTATAGCGCCGAGGAGTAAGTAAGTAAGTTCTTTGTACAATAGTCAGTATTACTCCATATTACTTTACAAAAAAAATCATCATGAACTCAACATCCTTTATGACATTGACATTATTCCTTTCAGATTCTCATAATTTTCGAATCTGAATTTTCAACGGAAATACAAGTTTTGAGGTCATTTGAGCCAAAAAGTCCTACAAAGGTCTGTATGTACGTGAATAGACTATTCATAGTTCAAAAACAAAAGGACGCAACTGAAATTATATATTTAAGGAATATATATGAATGCGACGTTACAATCGTTAATCAGTTAACAGGAAGTTCCACTCTACATCATTAATTTTGCACATTTCTACTATTTTCCTGACATAGACTCTAACAATTTTGAATAAAATCGGTATCAATGTACTATTAAACGGTCTTTAACATCACCTAGGTCTTATCCTTATTGATGTCGCCTCACAACGCTTGAATGCTCATTCATTAAAATTTCTTCTTCTAAAATACCTTTAATTTATTATATTTTAAATAATTAAGCATTCATATTGTAACTAATAAAAAAAAATTGATAAATACAAACTATGAATGAGTTTGATAATTATCTAAAGGAAAAGTGAGGGTTAGTCCTCAATAAAAACTGTTAAAGCGGAAACAACCGAGGGCGCTCGAGTTTTCCCGATCCTCCTCCATTCAAACATTATTCTGCCGACGTTTCAACCCACCTTGTAGGTCTTTATCAAGGCTACAAAAGGTAGAATAGAATAGGATAGAAAATAATTTTATTCTGGGACGAAGTCCCTTCAGAATAACAAAAATTACAAAATTAAAATGTTATATCTGGCCAAATAAAAACAAACATAAAAAGTAAAGGTAAAGATAAACCAGTAAAGAAAATATTAGTTATACATACTATATACAAAATTAAAAAACTCTTGAAACCTTGTCAAGACACTTAAAACTACGTACAATGATAAAATATAAATATACATGTTTAGAAAAAATAAAAAATACATTACAATCTTCTTAGCAGTAAACTCTGTGTTTCTTTTGAAAAAAAAAAAAAGTCGAATCTGCTAATAAGTATTTTATATAATAGGTATAAAAATAGAAAACAAAGAAGAATATAGTATGTAAGTTAAAAGTAAACAGATTGTGATAAAACTTAAGAAATGAGTGTATAACAACCTAATAAAGATTACATTTGATAACTGTAGATTAGCAGATAAAAAAAATGAATGTTAACGAATAAAGAGATTAAAAATTGAATAAGTATTGATATAGTAAAGCTAAAATAAGAATAAGATAACATAATAATAAGATATCTGTGGATAACAAGATAGTGGAGGTTAGATTTGATAAATGTAGGTAAACAGATACATTTATCAAATGTAACCTCCACTACCTTGTTATCCACTGATATCTTATTATTATGTTATCTTATCCTAATCATTTCTTATATTTTATCAAAATCTGTTTACTTTTAACTTACACACTATATTCTCCTTTGTTTTCAGTATTCATACTTATTTTCTATTTTTGTTTGTATCTTCTATCTATATAATACTTGATATTTTAACTACATTGTCAACCACTATATCTCTGATATCATCTTATTATTTCTTTATCAGACAACTTTTTCTTATTTATATCATCTTATAATTCATTTATTTTATTTTCACCATGTACCTTTTATATTTTGTAGCCCTGATGAAGACCTACAAGGTGAGTCGAAACCTTGGTATAATAATTAAATAATACTATTTCTATAATTTAGTATTTATTTGACCGCAACCCCTGATCAACTCCTTCTTCTCATATTATAACACGGTCAACCATCTCTACATCATTATAATAATAAAACTCTTTTTTTAACATGTTTCGTGCTCAATGTTTTATAGATAAAGCTCAGACAAATGATCTACTTTTACTTCTTATTCATTTTTTTTTCTAGTAAAAAGCAATTATTTTTTAACCTTTGTTTATTTTCTATAACATTTTAAACTCGCTATGCTAATTAATTATTTAAGCTTATAATTTTTACTTCTCTAATTATGAACACATCTATTTCAACTCAAGAGTAATACGTGAAAGTTTGTGGTGTGCGCACCGCTCAAGATTTTTAATAAAAAGCCATTACAATGAATGTATTTTCACTATATATAAGTAGATATCTGAAAGTAGAAATATAATTTATCTCCGATGTCGAAGACGTCCGTACGTACACCGTGGTGCTAGGGATGGTTGGTTGGATGAGGAATACAAGAGACAAACCGCTGAGTGATAGATAGGGAGGTCGAGGGGAGCTGACGACGTAGGGGAGAAGGAATGGCGGATCCCCCATGGAAACAGGGCGCCTGGTCAATATCTCTTCTCGGTCCGCTATATATCTTCTCTTCCCTCTCTCTGTTATCCAGAACCTTTTAATGGCTCCTCCAGTCGAAGCTAACATCTCTTACGGCCGTTAGTACTGAAAGGAATCCCGCAAAAATAATAACAATAACTAAATATTAAGAAAGACTAGAACGCTGGACTGTATTATCTAGTATCTAACCACGGCGAAGTCACAATGAGCGAAATGTATTTAGCCTGGCCGATTTTTTGATGCACAATCTCTGAAAATCCTGAGTGAGATGCCCGTTATATAGATTTGACTAAACCTAGACAAGGGACCAAATTTTCTCATTGATGTACAAATCTTAAAACATGGATTTTAATTTAATTTAATGTCTCAATTATGAGCCAAAAAAAATTTTAACCACCGCCACGAATCCAAAGCATCTCTATCTTCGGTAGAAAGGAAGCAATGAACACAACTGTTTAATCAAATTTCAATGTTTACTAGTAATTTTATAATGAGCCTGTTATTTTATATTTTTTTCTGCCAATTTTGAAATGATAATTATTCTATTTTATTATGCTATTTTAGAAAATTTAAATGCGCTCTTCTAGAAGGTTTAGTGAAGTAAATAACGACAATGCAACAGAAGCTATGCATTTGGGCGCAATAGCTTTAGGGGCACAGTGCATATAAACTGATATATTGGACATGATTTTAAAAAATCGGAAAAAAAAGTACAAGAGTAATTTAATTATTTATTGTCAGAGTTTCTATGCCCTTTTAAGTATATTTAGATGGGAATTTAAAGAACATTGCATAGTAACTTGGGAATAAGGATAAAGTTGGCCCACTTTGCTTCTTGCTAAGCAACGGCATTAAGAACATTTTTAATAATTCTCATAGAGCGCTCTCGCTCAATATCCACTGGCTTTAGTACCATTGACGCGGTTGGGAGAGTAGCGCAGGGATCTCCTGGAGTGCAGCTTTTTCCTCTATGCTTGTTCTACAATTCAAAAACATTTACAAAAGGAAGTTAGCCGACTCGGTACTAATATAAACCTTAAAAATGACTGCGTTGTGAATATTTATCACTCGTGAGAATCATTTATAGGTTTAATATACAGATGCACTTTTAAATCTCTCTAGGCACATTTCAGAGACTGGAATTATATGGTTTACAAAAACAGTTGAAGTTACAAGGATTTTATTGTTCATTGTCTATATAATAAATCTTTTTTTTTCTATTTATTTATTCATTGAGTATTACAACAATCTGTCACTTGGACATTAATTATAGTGAGGTCGAATAACATTAACACTATATGTACAAAAAAAAAATAGAAGAAAGATAACAATAAATAATAATAAAAAATTAGATACGATAAATTAAATGAAACAATTTAAAAATAAGAAAATTAAAACAAAGCAAAAACACACGTATACCTATATACACTATTTACAATCAGACTAGGAAACTCCGATATAGACTTGTCCCACCAACCATGGGGGAAAAGAAGGACTGCAGGATAACCCTGCGCTACTCTCTCAACCGCATCACTGGTACTAAAGCCAGCGGAGATTGATCAAGAGAACTGTAGCCACATACACTCTTCTTGAGTGGAGAATCTGATCATTGCCAGAAAAACTCCAATATATACAATCTACAAAATGTCGCGATGCCACTGCCGTTTTAACCTCTTGGAGGATTATAGAGATGGGTGTTGCTTGATAGGGATTACGCAAGAGGATCTGGATGATAGGTACGGTTCTGGTGAAATTTGAAGATTTCTTCTGAGATAAGGTCTAGGAAAAATGGGATGTTGAGGTCATGACGTAAGGTTTTGTTGGTTACACAGAAAGGAGTATCGACTATTGTTCGAAGGACTTTTGACTGGAAGAATTGGATGCGTTTGATGTTAGAAAATTTTGCTGTAGTTAAATTTTAAAAGTTTTTTGTGCCGCACAGTTCTAGTCCGTAAGTCGAAATAGGTTTTAGTATCGTCTTGTAGATCAGTAAGTTAGTTTCAATAGAAAGTTTAGATTTTCTGTTTAGATAGTTTAGTAGTCTGTATTGTGAGCCGCATCGTCGGTTGTGTTCCTGTCTTTTAAGTCTAGTATGGGTGTTATGCGTTAGTCGTCTGTCTAAGAGAAAGCCAATACCAGACTGGTATTAAATAAAATCAACTGGTGGACAGGATTTAAGGTTGAAAGTAATATGCTTACATTTGGATTCGTTTATCTTAATGCTCCATTTCTTACACCAGTGTTCAATGAGGAGATTTTCATTTGTAGGTTTAATGATGCTTTTTTAGAATCTGAGTTGATTGAAAGAATAGCGGTATCATCTGCGAATGTTGCCAAGAGGGTATCAGGATGGACAGGAATATCTGCGGTGAAAACAATGTAAAGGATGGGATCCAAGACGCTGCTCTGCGGAACTTCCGCCTCAATTAAATCACAGTCGGAGAATTCAGTACCATAGCGAACTTGAAAGGATCGATCAGAGTGGAAAGATCGGAGTATTAGATATAAGGACTGTGATAGATGGAATTTAAGCTTGAAGAACAATCCGGCGTGCCATACCCTGTCAAAAGCTTGCGCTATGTCCAGAAATGCACCCGAACAATATTGCTTTTTTTCTATGGCTGAGGGCGTGTGGTCAACAATTTGGAGTCCTTCTTGGACAGTGAAATGTAGGGAACGAAATCGGAATTGATCGGTAGGAATTTTTTGGGATTCTAATATGGGTAGGATTCTTTTCAGTAAGATATTTTCAAAAGTTTTGGATGTAATTGGGAATAGGGTAATCGGTCTATAGTATGATGTATTGTTGTTAGGTTTGCCTGATTTCAGAAAAAGGACGATGGTGGAATGTTTCCGTTGCAGAGGGAAGTGGGTAGTTCTTAAGATGGAATTATAAATATATGTAAGGAATATGATAGATTTGGGTGGAAGTTTTCGAAGGATCTGTGGGGTTAGGAGGTCGTATCCAGGAGATTTACGAGGAGTGATATTACGTAAAAGATATTTGACCTCAGATGGATTAGCTGCTTTAGGTAGTAAAGAGAGTGGAAATGGTGGAGAGAGGAATTGTTCTACTTTTACGGTATGGGTGGGATGGAAATGTGGATGTACTAGAAAGATGTCAAGGGGATTCAGCTTTGTCTTCATCAGACGCTGTCCAGGAATCATCGCATCGACCAAGGGGGCGGAAAATGAAATGGAAATGTAATGGGTGGGAAATGTAATAATAACGCCCTGCTAGATTATTATGACAACGTAGCAAACATCCCATCGATCGTTGCTCCTATAATTATTATTGTAAACTATTAAAACAAAAATTATCATCCTTCAGATCCCAATCCTTTGATTGATACCTCACTTCTCTCTCCGTTCACGATAATTCCCTTTGGAAAACCATAATTGGAGTATTAATGGACTATGATCTGAGGAAAGTTCATCAAGTTAGGTAAGAGTGAGGTTTCCTAAACCACTGTTGATAAAAAAAATCAAGGATATCAGGATTACCGTTGGGATGGGAGGAAGGAGGCTGAAACTCTGGGGATTGAGTGCAGACAGCAAAGACCTACTACGAGAATTCGTGGTTCTTGAACCCTATTCTTGATGCTTGGCGTTTAAGTCTGTACCAAGGATGAAATGATTCTATCCTCAGAAGTTAAGGAAAGAGTTGAGCTGGTCATTGGATATGGATCTGTCAGGAGGGAAATATGCTGTTGCTAGGGAGACGGGAAAGGAGTAGGTTTTGATTTCAATAGCAGTGGATGGTAAGAAATCTGGAGAAGGTGATGATTCAGGGATTGGTGTACAATGACAGCCGTCAGGATGGTCAAACGATATGTCCGATATTGCGGTATTTTGAAGAGTTGTTTAGTGGTTAGTCTAGTTTCAGTAATTCGTGTCACACCAATGTTATTGTTAAGTAGTAATATATATAGTGAGTCTGTATGATTTCTAACACCATTCGCATTCTAAAGGAGAATGGAAAAGGATTTGGTAGAAGTCATTTAAGGATTTTTTAAAGGAGGGATGAGGTGAGATACAAGATTTGTAAGGAGAGATATGAATAGGGTAACAAGGGATTTGAAATCGGTGAGAAAAGATAACAAACTGGTGTGATCTGCGGCATTTGAAGAGGAAGGAATGATTTTCGCGAGATTTTAGAATAATTTTGTTTTACGAGATTAAACTCGGCCGGGATGGGACCCAGACTGCCAGAAACATCAATCAACTCTGGGGCGAGAGCAATATTAATGAGCGCAATGTTCAACGTTGGTTCAAAAAATTTCAGGAGAGAGACTTCATCCTTAAAGAAAAAGAAGGGTTTTCTCCCTTGATGACGATATTCTGCGGGCTTTGGTAGAAGAAAATCCCAGAACAACTGTTCAATTTGTGTTCAAAATGGCAATATTGAAGCCTATCTTTGGTCAATCAGAAAGGGCCCCATTTTGTTGCACGACGACGCCTAGATGTTTCACGTGTGACCTCACAAAAACTGTTTGAGATGGGATATGAAACTGAGCCACTTGCTCTCCATTCTTCGGATCTCTGGCATATAGATTATCATGTTTTTAGACACCTGGACCACTACTTATATGATAACAAATTTAAAGGACAAAGGGAATTGGAAAATGTGTTTTTTTAATTTATCAATTCTAAAGATGGGAAATTCTATTCTGAGGAAATAGAAAAGTTGCCAACACGTTGGCAGAAATGTATCCATAGTATTGGAGACTATTTTGATTAAATAAAACAGTTGTAAATCTTTCTTTTTAAACCGAAATCCTGCATTATTTTCCGGATAACCCAATATTTCGTTTGTTAAACAGAATATTACTGGACTAAAATTGAGATAAGTCGAAAACAACTGTTTACCCAATGAGTATTCTTCGTGTTGACTATAATTTATTAAAAAATAATAATACTTGTTTGATTATTACATTTACTTTATATGTTGAGGAACATATGAGATAATCCCTAAGGATTAATATTTTAATTGAAAACGAATAAAATAAGAATCAGATAGAAACATTCGTATTCATTTTTGAGCAGTATATTTGGATACTTTTCTTATATATATTCTGTATATAGTATTACCATTTCCAATTATATTGATTTTTTTTTCGATATTTACAGGTCTATAATGTAGCTCCCAGAGCGTAGCTTGATAGGATAGAGAGCAGTCGATACCCTCCTCCCGCCAGAGCGAGCTACCCCGCGCAATTGGTGGGGGTGTAGGACTGAGAGAGGGAGGAAGCTGGTGATAAATAAAGCAGAGACTAAATAATATAGGGCGGGTTGGAGAATTAGGTTCGTTAAGTAGTATTTAGTATTTAGTATTTAGCCGGGCTTGTATTTTAGCCCTCTCAATTAGACTACTTACTTCTTACAAAGGGAGGTTAAAGCTCCCTTCCTCTCTCCTCCCTTTTTCTCTTTTTTAATAATAAAAAAATCTCGCCTTTTATTAATTAGCTAATAACTCCCCGGGATTTACATTTATCTGGCTCCATTACAGCCTGCCGCTTCAAACACTTCAAACTAATTACTCGTCTTCTAAGTTTGCTTACCTTTCGTCATCCCATCTTTATTCTTTATTAAAAATTCTCAGAAGTCCATACTTCTTACTATCTCTTGAAGAAAAAAAAATTAACAGATTTCCTTTGAAGCATTCTTGGATACGCTTTAAGTGGAAAGAACTCAGTTCGTTGCAGCCGCCCTCCAGTTGAAAACCCCTAGGATGGATCTCGCACCGACTTGCACGGCATCCATCCATCGCCATCTGGGGTCTTCCAACTTTTCTGATGGCATAGATTTTTTCGTTGAATATAAATTATTACTACAATCAAGTGTTATGATTATTTAAATTTATTTATTACTTGTGATTGCGAAAAATTTTAAATCTGAGTTCTCAATGGAATGCAGATTTTAAAATCCGCAGAAATTCCGCAGAACGGTGTCTGTATATAAACAACTCAGCTCAAAACGAAAAGCCGTGTGAAGCTACAAAAAAATATTTCAACGCATTTAAGATAGGTGTAAGTCTAGCTTGTTACAAACAACTTTTTCGTTAAAAACGAAAAACCGGAAATCCCTCTAAACCATATATCATCGATTTGATTAAACTTGTTATACTAAAGTACAATAATAAGATTTTTAATATATATGGTTGGTCTTGTACTAGAGAGAATCGCTTCATTATCATAAAAGGGTGCTGCCCAATTACATTGGGTTGCTTTAAACACAGCATACTTATTAATTGCTACAGATAATTTTCCAAAACTAATATACAATTATATAGTATTAACAATATGTATGAGCATAGTATACAATTTTTTTTTTATCTATATATATTTTTTATATATAGGAAACTAGGCTAGGCTTTTAGACAGTTATTGGCCAAACTAAAACACAGGCCTGTTCCATGCTAAGAACACCTGCGAGAGGGAGACCTTTACAGCGCGTTGACCCAAGTGCAAGTGAGCCTTACCATTCAGGACAAGCTGGAATATCTTCGAACCATTGCAATCGTTTACAAAGGAATTGTTTTTGTTTTTTGAATTGGATTTGTTTTTTAGATGTTAGATTATGGCACTAACAATAACCCCTTAGAGTAAAACCATATGTCACACCTGCAGCTTGAAAAAGGCAGGTTGGCTTGGGTGAGGTTACCCAGTCAGAAGCAGTCCTTTGTTCCTGATAGTGTGATGTTTATGCAAAGAAATGAAAGTCTTTTGTGTATTGCGATATAAAGTTTTCAACATAGCTTCTTTTTTTTCCTGAAGCGATTTCCTGACATCATATAGTGGCATATTTTGTGTACGATATTAAGGATAATGAGTGCTGAAGAGTTGAAAACTGCCAAATAGTTAACAAAGCTTCATTTGTTTCCTGAAATGATTTCCTAATATTAAATATATTTTGGCGTTCTCTTTCACTGTTTTCTTGTTTCTGCAGCTCTCTCAGGAACCTCGTTTCCAATCCTACATAGCTTGGTATCCATTGAAATTTGTAGTGGTTGTTGCCTTATATTATGTTTTTAATTATTTCAAAATGGTGCCTTTCTAGACGTAGCGCAAGCTTTCGACCGAGTGTGGCACGATGGCTTTCTTTTCAAACTCAAAATCCATTTACCCCAATCCTTATAGTTAATCTCAAGATTCTACCTTTCCAACCGTTCCTTTCAAGCAAGCTGGGGTACAGTCATTATCCAATAGAAGCTGGTGTTCCACAAGGCAGCCTCTTGGGTCCAGTTCTCTATATCCTCTAAACTGCTGACATTCCTAAAAATCCCAATACTTTCCTGGCAACATTTGCTGATGATACAGCTATCCTTTTCTCCCACGCATAACCTGAAACAGCATCCCTAAATGTCCAATGGCACCCGTAAGAGACACAAGAGAAGCTGGATGATGGATCTGCTCCACTAACAATAAATATTAAGTCAAGATAGAAAGAGAGACCGCGGGGCACTTTTCTTATTCACGCCTGCCAACCTATTATTCCTTATTTTTCTCTACAACAGCACATTCACAGATTGATCGCATTCCCAACAGATGAGAGTTGAGAAATAAAGATAAAATAAAAAGCTTGTAGGATTTGGAGGCATCTGTTTATATCTTGACGTAGTCGGAATAATGAACATCTAGAATTGCACAAAATTGGTCTTGGTCTTGCTAGGATCAAGATTGATAAAAAAGAAAATGGATTTTTTAAATAAAAATTATGACAAAATAGTTACTAATAATTGACATAATTTTTAATTACTATATGTAAAGAGTTGATATAAACAACATACTTTTGCATTTAACTCTTCTAATTTTTCCATTGGGGCTTAGTTAGATTTCTTTTATCTAAAAAATTACAGTAATATCTCTAAAGTAAGAAGCTAATTGGTAAGTGCAAGCCTGTTGGAAGACTGTTGCCAAGGCCAAGGCCAGATTAAAAACAGCAACAAGTCGAGATTAATAATATGAAATAAATAAATTATAAATGATAGCTCATTATAAAGAGGGTCAAATGCTGAACATTTCCCTCGCTTACACTATGCATGTCCAATTTTTAGCTTCTAAGATATTTTAATCCATATCTTCCACTAAATCATTTAATTTGGGTATGCGGTTCTATTATATCCCAGTATTTTCCAATTATTTTGATTACATCTTTCCAGTTGATATTGGTAAATGAACTTTCTACATCAAAACCGATCAAACAATATTTACCTATTGTCTATTTTATTTATTCTCTCAAGCATTTGATCTACCTCCATTGAGTTTTTTACATCATTGGTTCTATCTGATTTTAGGTTATTGAATGTGGAATTGAGATATTTAGCCAAATTTTTCGGTTTCTCCATTGATATTACTGATGATACGAATAAGGAGCGCCACTTTTATGTAATTTATTAATCCATGTATTCTAGGTGTATTGTAGTTAGGGTTAATTAGTTAATTTCGTTTATTAAGATTTTTTTAAAGTTAATAACAAAGTCCCATTTCATAACATATAGATATCAAAGCAAGGCCAATCTAAAAATGTCCTTAATGATTTATAATTCACTTATTTAAATTAGTGATATTTATTAGTGTATGATTTATTCAACGACTGTATAATATTTATGTATAAATCTCGAGTTGGAAGGTTATGTAATGTTATATTATTATATATTTTCCATTATGCCTTAGAATTTCTGATATTATTATCACTTATATTATGTCTCTTCTTAGTTTTATCATACTTGTTAATAATGCTGTCAAAATAAAATAAAATAAGATAATAAGATACAATTTTCAATAACAGCTCATTACAAAGAAATTCTGAACATTTCTCTCTCTCTTACAGTACACATGTCCAAATTTTAGTATCTGAAATATTTTAATATTATATTTTAATATTATATTTGTATATTTAATATTGAAATATTTGTATTCAACTGGCCTCGTTATCATTTGGTTCTCGACACTATTTTTAATGTGTATTTTTTTAACTCTACTATTATTCTAACGGTACTACAGTCCCAGAATAAAATTATTTTTCATTTCATTTCATATTTTTTTCCTTTTCGCCTCCCTAACACAGCGTCGCGTTAAGATACAATTTTGAATAATAGCATATTACAGAGAGGGTGAAATCTTGAACAATATCATCGTATACAGTATGCAGGCTTGCTTTTTAGTTTCTGATATATTTTAAACCATATGTAAAAATATTTCAATTAGATCAATCTAAATCGGATCAATCTAATTCACCCTCCACAAAAAAGTGCAAAACGCGCCTAAAGAAATTTTCACTTCAAAAAATCATTTTTCTGCTTGATCCATTAAGAAAATTAAAAAACTAATGACATATGACATACTAATAGTCAAATCTTTGATCTAATTTTACTAAATAAACAACAAAATTGAGCATGGGTACGAGAGTATATTTTCTACTAGTATATTACCATTTACTTTGCCTAATAGTTTTTCATCTTGGACGTATACTATTTAAAAAAAAAAATTATTTCTTGATAATCAAAATCTATGAGATGTAATATTTCTAATTGTTAATATAAAGATATATATGCTCACAGTTCTGTTTTTGTTGCAAAGCCTCCTTAAGTTAAAAGGAAGAGGGGAAGGCCATGAACTAGATGGAGAACAACTGGGAAGAGAGTGGATGATAAGTGAAGCAAAAGTTGAAACTAAGTTAAGGCATTGGCGAAAAACCCAGCGAGGTAGAGCTTTGTGGGCCTCTATCATCCCGGGGGAATTAACCACGCAAAGGCTCTTAATTTTGATGGTATTTCTTAACCATTTTCAATTCCATTAATAATGATTCATTTATATTTAATAAAAGAAATCTCAAATTGTATCTATTCATGTCTTGGTGGAAAAGCATTAAATCGTATTCGTGACTATGTATGTATATATTCTATCCCGTTCATAAATAAATAAAAGCAAATTCACTTAAAAGATAATCTCTTTAAATAAAAACCACATTATTTTATTCATCAAACAGAAAATTTAAAATGATTATTTAATGAAGAAATTTATTTTAACATAAGGAATCAAAGTAACATTACCTTCCTAGTGACAAAGAAAAAGAAATAATAGAAGGTGAATCTAATAATTGGACTAAACATTTTTTTGTAATCATTGGGATTTTGCTAAAAAAAAATAGCATTACTTCAGTAACACATTCATAAATAAAAAACCAAAGCAAAGGATATAATCTTAGCAGAAGAACATATAAAAAACATTTAGAGACCATATTTTTGCTCCTAATTGTCCAAGTTGAACAAATTTAAATTTGTTTTAAATTATTTGTAGTAAATTCAGTAGGTTTTAAATCTACATTTAAATTTTTTTTTAAATCCGCCTTATGGTGGCCCTGCGGACTCCAGCGCCTCCAACAGTTCGACGCTCCCAGAAACTTGTACTACCTCATCAGAGGGTACATCAGCGATAGGAATGCTAGAATACGGGGTACCCTCTATGAGGTAGAGCGGAAAATAGAAAGAGGATGTACACAAGGCTCCGTCCTGGCCCTCTGGAAGTTAGTATTTGACAGCTCCTCGGGGAATTGGAGGTAGCGGGCTTCGGTGCTGTTGCCTACGTTGATGACCTGGCTGCCATAGTAGCAGCGAATAGCAGGGCGAGATTGCTGGAAGAAGGAGAAAGGTGCGCCACCATAGTCGAAGAATTGTGTACAGCAAAGAAGATGAAGATGGCTGCGGCAAAGACCCAGACCATTCTGTTGAAGGGTTCTACGGACAGGGCCCACCCTATTAGTCTCAGAGTAGGAGGTCCGCCTAGGTGAACAGGTCACCTACCTAGGCTTGAGATTTAAATCGAAATTCAATATTTCTCCTCAGATAGAGTGGCTTTTTCCAGTTTCTTTTCGGTGTAGAATATCACATAAACGTAGAATATTATATAGCTATAAAATGCATTGGAGGATGAAACTTTAACTCATAAGAAAAGGATACAGTCTGTGGATTACCGATTTCAACTAATTTTTTTTTTGGGGGGGTATACTACATCGAAAAATATTAGACACGTATCCCGAGGTTTATATAATATTTTATAAAATTTCAAACTAAATTTATGTAATTTATTTTTGCCTGAATTTTTAGGTTACTGTATTTCAATCGTTTTTTATTTTATTTTTTTGAGCAGGATAATAAAAAAACTTAACTATTGTATTGAATGAGTTATAATGTATCATAAATTACAGAAACCAAAAGGTGCATCTAATAAAGTAAGCCGAGTAATTGTTTTTATGAAAAAGCAAATTAGATTCCTTTTAGGGATCTTTAAAAATGTTAAATACGAATTGTTATATATTGGTTTGACAAATAAGTCCTTTCAGTTTTTCAGGGTGAAATAAAACTTAATGTATCATAGACATAAAATTTATTTTAACCAACAATTTTGACCATTATTTAATATGACTTTTTCCCCATCTTTCCACTAACTTCACAATGCCATGTTCATAGAATGTCACGAGTTTATTATTAAAAACTGATCAAAGTGGATTTTTATGTCCTCTTCCTTTTTGGAATTTCTTTTCATTCATGGAGTTCTGCAGAGACCATAATAAGTGAGAGTCACTTGAAGCTAGGTCTTGTGAATAGGGAGGGTGGGGCAAAAGGTCCCATCCAAGGGTCAATAATTTATTGCGAGTGACCTATGAGGTGTGGGGTATAGCTTTGTCTTGGTAGAACACAGTACCCAGGGGCGGGGTAGCCGAATAGGCTAAAGCGTGTGTAACAGCACCGCTAGTTGCCTGGCAACCGGATAACAGAGATTTGAGATGATATAAAAAGTACGAGTTCGCGTCCCGGTGCCGGAGGGTATTTTAAATTCCCCGCCCTCACCCCTCGGCCCGGGAAAATCCCGTATAGCCTAAAAGGCGAGGTAGGGAAGAACAACGCAGTACCCTTTCGATAATTCATAACTCTTCAGAATGTTCTCCAAATTCCATGTTACTATATCCGTTGTAAAGCTAAATTATTGCTCTTCAAACCCATATGAATAGTTTTTCGATTTAAAGCCTAAATAAAAACTCCTTAAAGGTTTTTATTTTTTATCTCCATTTGTAGTCTGTTCATGAAGCTCCTGCTGATGTCATTTTATGTATTATATGAGGTCCTCAATTCCTGCTAAATTTCTTGTAGACAGCTAAAGTCGTATTGAAGTTATAACATTTCTTTCGATTTCCTAAAAAAAAATCAACATTAAGCCTTGAAACATAGTCGAGCTTGCGCAAATGGTTTTCTACGTTTGCGTGCGACTCATTTAGGGTAATAGCAATCTCTCGCACTGATTGGGTGGGATTTTAATCAAGAATGGCCTTAACATTGCTCGTTTCAATTTAATGTGGGCAACCAGACCGTTGAGCATCATTTATGTCAAAATTTCCTGAATGAAATATTGCGAACCAATTTTTACAGGTGCGTTCGGTTAAAGGATCATCCCCATAAACACTGCAAGTTTTTCAATAAGCTTCTGCAGCACGCTTACCTTTTTTTGAAATAATACAACAAAATACGCCGATAATGAATGATATTTTTTTCCATATTCATAGTGCAATAGTAACACCATTCTATCTATCTTTCTTTGTAAAAAGAGATATTTGGTATTGCGTTCGTTTCTCTGTTTGTTTCAAACCAGCTCGGCGAGATCTCGATTTCCTCCTTAAACATCAAAGTAGTATAAAGTTTATTCATATTTTTAAATTCAACCTTAAATAAGTTTTGTTCTGAATGATAGAAAACTTTGGTTCCATCCATTTTACCAGAGAAATTATGCCAACTAGGTTTATATGCATGTTCAGTTTGTACAGACTGTACTAGAAATTTTTAAAATCACGAATAGTCAAGTATACATTTTCCAACTGTGAAACTCTTTTACATTTTTGTATTTGCTCATACATAAAACTCCGGGATATCAAATCCGCGAATGTTGAAGGATCACCGGATCCGAAAATGGCTTGAAAATGACCGGAAATTGTATGGAAGCTGACTTTCCTCGGCAGAGTTTTTTTTAAATTTCTGCAACTGTAACAAGATAATATCTACTCAATGATACATCACTCATTTCCCTAATATGTATATAAGTGGCCTTAGTAATCCAAAAGACTAAACAATGCTGTCTATTGAAAAAAATATTAACGAATTTTTTCAAAGGTCGTTTTTCACATAACAACAAGAGGAGCCCACAAGAATTCCACTGAGATATAAGAGAAACCTAAAAGTATAACAAAAGAAAAAGGGCAAGCGATAAAGCATAAAATCCATTTGTGTTGGGCGAAGTGAACGGAAATAGCTACCAGAAATAGAGATGGCCATGTACTTCCGCTGTGTAGGGTTATTGCATCAGCTCTCCCTTTTCCTGTGTACAGCTTCCCTCTCAGCCATGTCCTCCTTGATCTGGTTACACTGAAATGATAGGTACCTCTGGTCAGCTGAGTTGATTGTCCGCAGGATCGCTCAGATGTAATGTGATTCTTTGCAGCACACGTGACCATTAAAATAATAGTGGCTGTAAGTTTAAAAATGTACATATAGGTACAACTAATTAATTTCCTACTCATCACTATTTTACTTATAAATTTAAATAAAAAATAACAAGTCTTGAAACAATAAATCGATCCCACAAAAGCTCCTGAACGGCGTCGCGTAATATACTCTTACATCCATCCTAAATTTTCATTTTAAAAAAAATTTTCTTTAAAAACCATTTTTCATAATATTGAGGTATGTTTCTTTTGAAATAATACTCGTAAATGAGCGTAGAGTACTATCGTACTATTGGAAAAAAACCTCGAAAGATGGAAGTAAGGAGATCCCTCTACAATTGCTACATACCATCCTCTCTCCCTGTTTGTGGATTGGGACAACTACAGTTTTATATCAGGTTAATGGCAACTCCTCTTTTATCCAGATGGTAGTTGTTATATCTTGAAAGACTATAATGAGTTCATTGCTCTCTCGGGAATCCATCTCTGCCTATCACTTAATGATTTTTTATGGCATTCTTAATTTCTTCTTCATGAGGAGGTGCGAGGCCTAAATCTGGTGTAATTCGATTTAATTCGGGTGCTTCACCTTCTGTCTCAGCCTCTTCATAGAGAAATGATCTACCTACATATCAGAAACTCCCATTTTATTGGTCATATTTCCATCTATTGATTGATACAAGTTTTCTACTAGCATTTTCTTGTATAATTCTAGGATTCGTTTTTTCAAATTCTTTTCTTTCATATTGGTTTTCCTTTTTTCGCGTTACACGGTATTTCTCAACTGCGCTTCTGGTTTTTTTAAAGACCATGCTTCTGTAGGCCTGCTTCTTTGTTTCCGTAATTATCTGCCATTCATGATCAAACCAGGAGGATCTGACTTCTCTTTCTGGAGGTCTCAACACTTTGTTTGCAACGTCTTCTATTTCTTTAGAACAGATGTTCACATTTACTGTCGTGACTTAGATGTCGGTCATGAAAAAACATTCACATTTTTATGGGATTTCAATTAGAAGAAACTTTCAAACCCCAAGTAAACAGTGAGCTTTAGATCCTCATTTTTCTTGTTCGACTTTCACTTAAACTGTTTTAAGAAGAGAGCAACAATATTTCGTGGAAGAGAAGCATGCGCCATCGACCATGGAGGGGGAGAGAGAAGATGTCTACACCTGGTTGAACCTTCTGCTTATAGGTCCAGTCCTCTTCTTTTCTGGCATTTTATCCGTGCTGGAATGTACGCAATGATAAGTGATGATCTGAGTCATTTTTCGTGCTCCTATATGTTTTTACATCCTGCTGGGATGGTTTATGGCGCCTCTCGATCAAAAAATGGTTAATGTGATTGTGTGCAGCCCGATCTGTAGATAACCAGGTTCTTTTATGTATGCTTATGCGGGAATAAATATAATCATTTGTCTGTAAATTGATATTTTTTTGTTGATATTAAAGGTATTATAAATCAAATACTGCTTTCCACTGTTGACTCTCTTTCTCTTATTTTAAAGGTTCAAAACATTAAGGTTTGGTACATCGAATTAATATTTCGATAAATTGGAAAAATATTAATGAGATATTTATTGATATTTTTTTTTGGACATTTACGTCCCTACACCTTTACAGTAGTCGTTGATGTATTACATCTAACCCAACGAAAGGTCATCTTTAGTATTAACAAAGGGTCTACCAGGTAAACGAAATGGAACATAGTTATGCAAATGGTTCTAATGAACTTAAAACTAGCTATTGATACAGTTTAGAAATAACCTAATTTTTATATATTTAATTACATGTCAAATTAAATTTTGGCTCCTTGGCTGATGCAATTAGAAGAGAGCGGCCATCTTGTCGAATTATCAGAGGCGGAGAGGTAATTGGTGTAAAACTACATTAATACAATGCCTGCAAGATAAAAACCGAGCAAGGTTCTAATTTCGTTACTCTCAGCTGCCAGCCCAGTTTAGACACCCTTTTAATAGAAGCTCGTTCTTCTTTTAACATATTCTTTTGTTTATCTCGCCACTTCCTGCCATTATTATAACTCTATTAGTAATTAAATTTATATGTGAATAAATGTCCCTCCTTTCATATAGCCTGTTAGTCTACGGTGTGAAAACTGATAAATTAAATGCAACAATATTAATGAAATCCGGTTAAAAATTGGTTTAGACATAAATACTAATAAAGATAAAATACATTGTCAGTAACAGAAACAGCGATGATTTTGGTGAAGGGTATATAACAGGAAATACTAAGAGAAATTAAAACATATGGTCGACAACGGAGATCGCTTCAACGCAGGCCTCAAATTGGATTCTTTTTTCCTTTTTTATATATATGGATACCTGATTGACAGTTTATGCAAAACCTATCGTATATATATTTTTATATTATTACAAGTATTATCTTCCTGGCTTGGTACATTTGATTTCCATAGAACAAGACTAGGGTTTTAAGTTTATTTAGTACGGGAGAGCGGGGCTAAATGTTCCGATTTTTAAAGAACTCTAAATATTATTTAGAAAATGACTTAACAATAAAATTATGCTACCTTATAATTTGTACATATATTCATCTCTATAAATCTTTTGGGTATACCTTTAACGAATTTTTTTTATATGAAATTTAGTATATAGAAAAACAAAATGTAACTAGCTCCATCGGATGCATAGATGATGAAAAAAATACATATTTAAATATATACTAATTTATTTTAAAGCTAAGCAACAATATCTTATTAATATTCTCGATAACTGCCGAGGAAACCCGATCGCGCTTAAGGTCGGGTTCCGATTGTATTATTTACTTATACATGTACGGTTTTATTTAATATTTAAGTGTATAGATTACAGCAATATAAAAATTAAAATCTGTACATATAACAGTGTTTAAACAAAGAATATACTCACAATGAAACATAAATGAATAACTGACCTCTTTACTGACATCTTGTAAGACCAAAATTACTTATGGCACTTAATTATTTATTATAATTAAATAGATAATTAAAATAAACAGTCTTAAAAGAAAATGGTTATTGACGAAAAACTTATACATTTAATATATTAGACGAGAAAAACACATTGTAATTAATTGTTTCATAAATGTTGTACCATCAATGATTTTTACTTTCAATTGATACCATATAAATATTTTAATTATAGTATTACTTTATTACGGGCTCTAATGACTTAAATGTTTTGAGCCTAAAATATCAAATCATGGTGCTCGCCTTACACAATTTTCACTTACCGCTCTACTCAATTTGTATGCAATTAGTTATTGGCGGTTTCTTGTCTCCTTTTTTGAACAGTAATAAGAAATACACTCTCCAGATTATTCGTGTTCATATGTATTTTTAGTTGTTTTAGCTCCTCATACATTTCTTGACAAACATTACAGTTTCTTTAATATATCATTTTTTTTATTAATTAATTTTTTTTAAAGGAAAATCACGCAAGCATTATAATAACGCTAAGAAATTCAAAAGCTATTCCTAACTCCTGGAAAGTATAATTAGCTTATTGGGTGGATTTGTTCCAAGAAGAAAAATAAATAAAAAACATCTTTGGTTACCTGTCGTCTACTTCTTGGTGGTAGATGTGTTTGGCAACCTTTTGTATTACGCAAAACACCATGAAGTTTGCCTTTCCTCAGCTCTGGTGTTATTTAATTATTAGGCCTACTGTACTGAAAGGTTCAGGGGAGGCTGAAAATCCGATTTGGTAATGACGTAATGTGTGAGTGAACTGGGGAATCTACCAACCATTATGTGCCTCCTTGCATCCTCTAGAATATTACCATAATTGAATTCATGTATTGAACGGGTGTAGTAAATTAATCGAAATGTATAATGTAATTACCAAAAAGAAATTATGCTTGCAATAAAGTCGGCTAAGTACTTTTTTGTCACGAAAACGCAATGCAGATTCATTTCCAGGCGAACATTTTGAGTAAACATTTGTATTTTTCGATTACTATGAAAATATGTATTTAAGGATTTTGGTCGTGTGAAATACAGATTTTAACATTGTTTCTCTAAAATAATTGAACCCACTTTGCCCCTTTGGTCTGTACAAGGTGTTTCAATGTTGTGCTCAACTATACCACCAAGGGTCTACAAACATTTTGACCCACGGGCAACCCTATACAACTTGCACTAACAAGAGAAGGTTACATCCGTGGCATCGCAGGCAGAAAACAATAATATAAAAAAATGTTAATATGTTATAATTTTTTTCGGATTTTAAACACATTGGTAAGAACCGGTGATCCAATGTGCATAATCTTCTGTTATAAGCCCAAGCGCGAGCCACGTAACGGAAAGAAAAGTGTACAGAAAAGTTCCTTGAACAAGAAATGACACTTCAGTTGTGAATAGAGCTTTTTGAGATAAACAACTAAATTTAAAATGTCACCATGTAGTTAAAGAAAGTTTTGCGGACTATAATTTACAAATACAATTCTTTTTTAAACCAAACAGGTATCTATATTTTACGTGCACGAAATCTGGAACGTAGTCCCGATTCGGTCAGAAAACAAGAATAATGAATGCTTTGTAAATATCCTACATGATAAACACATCTGTATACGATAAACTTTTTTACGGGTAAAATAAGTTGAAATTCGTTTTTCGTAACTTTGTCATTGTAATCTAAAAATACAATATTTTTTGTTGAATACTTTGCTGTCGTTACCGGGTATAATATTGGAGATCGGCTTTACATAAGAACATATGCAAAAAGTTCAATACTGCATTTTTATTTTATTTTTATTTTTCCTCAACAAAAAGAAAGTTTTTCTGATTTTCTTTTCGGAGAAGTATAAAAGTGCTTCAAGACATTAAGGTAAATTTTCTGTAGAAACGTACATTTTTCAGACACCATTTCGAAAAGAAAAAGCGGATAGTTGAATGTCGAGTTCCTAGGGTCAGCTTCGGGTAGTCTATAACCATGGTACCAAATTTGAAAACCATAGGTCTAATAGTCTCGGAGATAAGCCACAGTCCGCGAAAGGACTTTTAACTTCAATAAAGTATATTTATCGGGTGCCCCTTTTACACAGACCTCTTAAATCGTGGAATTCCAGATTAGAAAAGATACTTTGATACTAAACAAAACTTTAAACTATTATTCAAATGCGAATTTTCAGGAAAATAATTATAGGACATTTTAAAAAAATTGCCGTTTTGTTACCAAATATTTATATTATTATTTCTTTGATATAAAATACAATTAATACTCAAAGTATGGTCAATGGATGGCTGTCAAAGAACTCTTGGACCACAATTACAACTTTCGTAAAGTTATCATTTTTTTCCCCTGAAGAAATGACCATGCATCTAAATAAGTAGTAATCCGATAGTGCGAGGTCTGGACTATATGGTGGATGAGGCAGGATTTCAAGCCCGTGAAATTCTTTAAACTTTTCTTTGGTTCGATGGGAAGTGTGAGGACGAGCATTATCTTGTTGGAATAAAATTCCTTTTCGGTTGATCAAAGCAGGATAACGCCCTGACAACTTCCCGTACAATCTTTCCAGTTGGTCGCAGTAGGGTTCAGAATTTATAGAGCATCCACCATGAACAAATTCGTGATGAACAACACCTCCGAAATTCTAAAAAACGCAAAGCATAATTTTTTTTTAAATTGCCACCTTGCAGCAACCGGGAAAGCAGTTTCACCGCGATCTAGCCATTGCTCGCGGGTATTCGGATTTTGTCTCACTTTTCATCACATGTGATCTTCCCCAATCTTTCGGTTATATCTTATTATCAGAAGGGTTTTTCAATCAACTTTCACAAATTTCTAACCTCCTAGCAGATTGCTGAGGAATAAGTTCGAGAGGGACCAGTCTACTTTTCATCTTCCTCATGGAGAGTAGATGGCGGCTAAAAGTATCCTTCGACACACAACTACCCTGCCAAGTTCCGGAATACTTGTAGACGGATTTGACTCAACAGCTTTCTACAGAACCTTATCAGTATCCACTAATGATCGTCCGGAGCCATTCTATCTTTTCAAGGTCGTATCTCAACTACTAAATGTTTCAAACCAACGCCGCGCAGTGCGCTGGTAAAGGACAACTACCTCTTCATATTTAATAATTTCACGAGTTGCTTCAGCGGCTGTGAATTTTTTTCCCAGGAATGCCTTAAAATTACGAAAACACTATCATGTTTCTTCTTTGAAACTAATAACTAAACAGAGGCTTTGAAGATATCAAATGGGATTAAACAAGCTTAGAGAATGCTCTAAAGGGATTATTAAGTGTTGGTAAGTGTTAAATAGGATTAAAATATTTACACTCCTTTGAAATCTTAAATTTGATAAAACGGTCATTTTTGTTTTTATACACCCTATTAATAGGCGCAAATGATTTTTTTTTCAGCTGATGAAAAATATTTGTTGTATGCTGATTGGTAATTTGTCCTTAATTCAGTAAATTAAATAACCCATATAATGAGACAACGATAATCATAAATGAACACGCTAAATTCCATCGATTAATTTAGGAATTTCCAAAAATATTTGTTTCTGAAAAAATAATAATAATTTATTAATTTCTTGAAAATAATCATTTAAGATTTTTCTAAATTCCAAATTTACTCGTTAAAAATAAAAAGATGGTCGATTTCTTAATTTACCATGGAATTGATATTGCATAATTTGCTTTTTTTTATTTAATAATTTGATAGAACAGAAATGTATCCCATACTACGTTGTCGGAGATTCAATAATGGAAAGTAGTCTTTTTCAATTATCCCAGAATGTTAACAGAGGGAATAGTCCACGCTATGTATTCTAGTAGACTGTACTGCGTCAACTTAGGTAATCGAATCAAATGAATCGGCGTATGTAAACATCCAATCTTCCTGTGAATCAAAGTAGGAAATTGATAACTTCCTCCTCCATTCAGCTTCTTTTCTCAGACACAGTCCGGTATCTTGGTTTTCTCTTAGACAGAGAACAAACGTGGAATCCACATACTAGATTTAAAGGACAGGAACTTAACAGACGATATGACCAGCTATATAGACTACTGAATAGAAAATCTTAACTTTCTATTGAAAAGAAATTACTGATCTACAAGATAATACTGAAATCCATCTGAACCTACTAGATCCGTGGTACAGACCACTTTTTATCAAAATATTAACATCCGGAATTTATCAGAACATTAACATCCGGCTGAAACTTCATAAATAGCTTCCTTCATCTCATTATGACCTACAAATGTTTTATTTACGAAAATTCTAGGAATTGGGGAGTTTTCAATCTGGTGGTCGGCTAACTTTCTCGATTTAATTAGGTACTAAAAACTCATAAACACCCACTTGATTTCCACTTGGGCCGTAGGATAATTAAATCACAAAATCGATAAAAAAAGAGAGCCTAATAAATATTGGGCCGTTTGGCCTATATAACCTCGTTATTTTGACTATTTGGAGGTCACTCTAAACGGCTAAATATTTTTGAATGCCACCTTTTTTCTCGGCTTTATTATCTTACGATTCAAGAGGAAAGCAAGTGGCTATTTGCGAGTTTTCAGTACCTAATTAAATTGACAAAGTTCGCCGACCTCCAGATTGAAAACGCCCCAATTCCGAGATTTTTCGTAAATAAAATATTTGTTTGTTACGATGACATGAAGCTATTTATGAAATTTCAGCCGGATGTTAATAATTTGATAAAAACGGGTCTGTACCACGGACTCTGCAGATTAGAACTGTGGGGAACACATAAATTTCCTAACATCAAACGCATTCAATCCTCCCAGTCTGAAGTTTTCCGAACAATACATTCCCTTCCATGTAACCAATAAAACCCTGCATAATGACCTTAATATTCCATTTATTCTTCATCTTATCCCAGACAAATTTTAGAAATTTCACTAGAACCATACTCATCATCCAAATCCCGCAGCACAAGCCCTATCCAGCACCACCCATCCCTATAATTTCCCTCGCAGGTTAAAGCGGCAATTGCCCCGCGATCTTTTGTAAATATGAAAATATTGGAGTTATGGCAATGGCCAGATTCTCCACTCAAGTCATTAATGTCTCTAGCTTTAACGCTCTTACTCAGCCCCGTTGGTTTTAAATACTAGTGAATTGGTTGAGGGAGGAGCGCAGAGATCTCCTAAGCCTCGCTTTTCCCTCCAGGAGTAGAAGACAGGATTGGTTTGGAGTACCCCTGGCTGACCGTAAATAGAGTATATAGGTATGCTTGTGGCTAAGGTGTTTAGTTTACTTTAAATACATTTTATTTTTACTTATATATATATATATATATATATATATATATATATATATATATATATATATATATATATATATATAAGTTAAGGTTCGGTGTGAGATAGATAAGACTTCTAAGACTTAATATTATTTCTTTCAATTCAAAATAAACACATTATTATTTCTTTCAATTTAAAATAAACACATGTTAGAAATATACTGTTATAACCTTCTATGAGATAGATACTACTGTTTTGTTAAATAAAAATTATTGAATTATTTCCAGTTATTTGTTTCTTCATTTTTCTATTTATCGAAGCCCATAGTTAACTTATATATATATATATATATATATATATATATATATATATATATCTGTTAAGAATTGTTTTCCCTTAAACAGAGAAAAAAAAACAGGATAAATCCTTGAATCCGGGCCCTGTTGATCATTATAATTTCCTTGATGGAACGATCATCTATCAAACTAACATCTAAATCAGATAAATTAAGTAAGAAAAATTAATTAACACGGAACTTAATCTGTATGATCAGCATTGCCTGGATTTTTATGTAAATGCATACATTTGTTCGCATGCAGTTTTAAAACTACGAATCAAATTTTATACTTATATTTGATGATAAATGCATTAATTTCATATTGTATATCTCAAATAAAAAATGATAATACTAATTTGAAATAATGAATTAAAATGGAACATTGAAGATGAAATTCCATAGTACAATTTTAGGTAGATTTTCAACCAATAAATAACAAAATATAGCTATCTTCATGTATTATTTATCTCATAGAATATGGATGTTTTTCGTTTCCAGGCTTTTTATCACTCCCTTCTCATTCCTTAAAATTTCTATAGACCAGACTCATTTTCAATTTCTTACGTTTTTTACTAGTAGTTGTATTTTTTATAATTTTAAGTGCATGATTTTCTTCAAAATTGAAATATGAGATAAACCCTAGAGATTCCAAAAATGAAGTAGTTTTTAAAACTCACTGAAAGGTACGATTTAACTATTATTGTTTAAAATCAAATTTCTGTTGAAAACAAGTTAACAATTTTAAGTGGATAAAAATTGGCTCCTGTTGACGTTTGTTGTAGAAAAATTATTTTCTTATGATACAAATACTTTAAACAATGGAAGATTAGGTTTTCAGAAACAAACTTAGAAATTGATTTATTAATTTTGATCAAATCATTCCTTCCTGATTCTAATCCATAAATGTTTTCATTATTTTGTTCTTGTTGATTATTTTTTTAGTTAAAAACATTGCTAGGTATCTTTAATTAATTATTGTAAAATATACTATTTAACCAATTAAGTAGTATTAAACAAACCTTAATGTGTAACGAGTTGATCACATTTTGTTTTAATTGATATTAACTATGGGTAAATTAGAATTTAACTATTTTCTTATTTTTTTTTTGCGTTTTTTTTTTTTTTAATTGTCATTTAGTTACCCTTCTTATATACAATTATCTGTAACTGTTTTAATTGTTACTAGTTGGAACTTTATAATATATGTGTAATATAATGTATATTTGTTTTATATATTTTGATATTTTAGTTCTTAAAAAGTATTTCATATTCTAATTCCCGTTTATATTTATCATATTATTGTTTTATTTATTTCAGTTTATAATAAAAATGAAATAGTTATATTTAATTTTTAATCCTTCCTTTATTTTCTTTTATCTTTTTAACTTGTTTTATTTTAGTTTTTAGGCACGTTAGTTTAATTGAATATTTTAGACGTATTAATTGCAATTATAGTGATTTTTTCACTGCATATTTTGTTTTATTACTGTATAAATGCCGATTTTCAGAGAATATTATATGAAATATTTTGTTGGTTTTTACCGCTTAAAAATATGGATCCTGGTGGTAAGATAAAAGTTATAACACTTCGTGACACAAACACACACACATGTATATATACATATACACACAATATGTATGTGCATACAAAAGCGAAATACTAAATGCATTTCTACATTCGATACATTAGATTCCTATTGCTCGTTGCTTAAAATTTGCTTTAATTTACAGAAAAAGAACGTCCTATTATTTTAGGTTATAACAATTTTAACCTCAGACTTTCAACCTTGCAGGAAGTTGTATCACTTACAAAAAGCATAATTTTATAATTTAATGTTGAATTTGAAAATAAATGCTATGATTAATAAAGCAGGACGAAATTTCCCTACTGCACTTTTCTAAAATTTTGCTGGATATAAGATGTAGATAGCATTGATGTTAATTCTAGATGGAGAATGTCAATCAATAAAGAATATATTTATTAAGTAATTGGTATCAGTAATGTAATGTAAATAAGATATTTTCGTAATGTTATCAATATTATTTTTATAAACAAACAGATAAATTATATCTATAAAAAGTATATCTTAATAAAATTTGAAAAAAATTAATAAAAATTTTCTTTTATTTATACAAAAGTGTACATGAAGTGACAACAGAAAAGAATAAGTCTCAATAAAACTCTTTTTATTAAAAACTCGCCGTTTTTAATGAATAAGCAGCACTTGTGAAATGAATTGCGGTTCAGGCTTAAACATTAATAAATATAATTTTATAATATTCAAGTCAAAATAAATTAGGTGGTTAATCTTACTTGCTGCACTGTTAGCATCAATTTGAGGTTTTCTATTTCATCCAATTGTTTTTTTTTTTTTTCTTGTTCCACGATCACATTTAACTATAAATATTTTTGTACACGCCTAATATTTAAAATTAATTTAAAAAAAATATTTTGGACACTAATAAATATATCTTTGCTCTTCAAACGCTCGGTTTGGACTAGTTAAAAATAAAGGAAGATTTATGAGGAAGAGGGAGGGGAAGGAAGTGCTAATATAGGAAGTTGAATCGTAAGTTCGGAGAAATTAGGGTTTGTTTTATTCTTGAAGATAACTCATGAACACATTTAAATTTTATTATTTATAACTTTTCATCTTCGGTCATTAAAATTAGAATATTAGAAAAAAACAAAAAAAAAAAAAAAAACAGCTTGCCAACAAAAATATTAATATCTTCAATGGATTTTTGTTCTATTCATTTTATGAGTGAAAACATTACGTACATATTGTCGGGTTTTTGCAAAAAGTCATAATGTGTCTTTTCGTAACCTTAAATCAGTGGAACTCTTCCACATTATTGTACTCGTTGATTATAAAGATTCGTGGATATCAAAGCGGCGAATGTAAAGTAAGAAATTTATTTGTAAAACGGTTTCTACTGAAGGATTTATTTTCAAACGAAAAATTATAAATCTTGAAATATAGTTAATGGTGTCCCCCAAATCGGTGTAGCCCAAAATAGGTCTTGGTTTTGTACTTTGCAAGACCAAGACCATAACCGCATAATTGTTGCAAGACCGAGACTATGACATGTCAAAAAAAAAAATATATATATATAAGCGTTTTTGTGAATAAAAATCAAGGAAAATTGTTACTAATACTAGACAATTTTTGTAACTATATGTATAGAAATGGTAGATTATTTTTTTATATCTTTTATGATCTTGTTAAATTTCCGACAACACTATTAAAAAATCGTTTAAAGCGGACCAATTTTAGCAACGTTACAGTGTTCACAATATTGAAAATTGAATTGTTTTCTGGCTCGTTTACATTGCTTTAGTTCATCAAATAAGTCATCCTCTAATGAATGATCGATTATTAGTAGTGTTGCCCAAATGCGAGACCAAGACGAGTCTTGGTCTTGCGCTCTCAGTCTTGGTCTTGTGCCGCAACAGTCTTGCAGTTACCTATTAGCTTATTACTTTAGAGATATTACTGTAATTTTTTGGATAGGAGAACTCTTCCATTTGAAGGTGGGGAGCCTATTACTATATCCCTTGGCAATGCCTTTAATATATTTTCTAATTGATTTTATTGCTTTAATTGGACTTCACAATGTTTATATCACTAAAACATCAAAATGTACCTATTTTGTCGCATTTCCTCAAGACATAAAGTAAGGTAATTAATAGATAGCAATAAGCTAATAGGTACTAGAAGACTTGCGCAAGTCCAGGACTCGTCTTGGTTTTGCATTCGTGTCACGAATAAAAATGGTGAGGAAACTATACTGACTTTGCTTGTGTGGAATATTATGTCATTGATGAACCATAAGTACACTATTATTGAATTAATGAAAAAGACGCTGATTTAGCCCGAGCCAGATATCTATCCTTTCATGACAACTCCAGTCCCATCCAAATCCCTTGTTTATACCCTTGCTTCTTCTTCGATTCCTGATAATCCTCGTAGGCGTCTGAAAAGGAGATGGCCTCGTGATCTTCTTACCTAGAATTATTTAGGGAGTGCTACCACTGGGTAGAATCTCTTCAAGCCTGTTCATGTCATTATTTCTAATTTTTCTATATTTACTAGTTGTATTTGTATACAGTTGTAAATTTCAATAAATAAACAAAAAAAAAACATAAATACATTAAATATAAGTTTCTCCTCACCTCTTAGTTGATTAGATTTTTTTTGCAAAATATGCAGTATTATTGAGCATTGCAGATCATCAAGAAATTTATATTTTCGTTTGATTTTCTGTATGTATACTGACACCACTGTTTTGAAGTTCAACGTTATTCGGCTTTGTGTAACCGTCTGAACACTCCGGTTAATTCATCCTTCTTCGGTCCGAATATTCTACGCAATACTTTATTTTCAAAAACCTTAAGCCGTAGCTCATTCCTTAACGTAAGCGGGCACGCTTCGCACCCATAAAGAACTGTAGGTAAGAAAATGGTTTTATAGATTCTAATTTTCAAGTTCCAGGACAAGAGGCGTTAAGTAGTTTTGTCACAGAAAAATAACAAGCACTTCTCGCCTTCAGTCTAACATTAATATCTTCTTCAATTTCATTTTTTCTAGCTATCGTAGACCTTAGATACCTAAACTTCTCTACGTGTTCAAACATATTACCATCTATATCGATATCACCAGTAATATCGCCATTTTTACAGCTAACCATATATTTTGTCTTATCCATGTTTATTTCGAGACCTAGTTCTTTACTGGCATTCATTAACGTTGTCGTATTTAGTTTTATAGTTCCCACGTCTTCGCTTAACAGTACCAGATCATCAGCATAGCCTAGCACGGATGTTGTACCACCCAGATCCAACCCTTTCTCGGTACGCATTACCTCCCTAATGCCATGTTATAATGCCAAATTGAACAGGACAGGCGAAAGGGAATCCACCTGTTTTAAACCCGAACGAAAATCAAACTTTCCGGACAGATTATTACCGATTCTAACTTTATTGAGCGAGTTCTGCGCATGCGTTAACCCTACACATACACTCTTTATTTCGTCTCTTATAAAGTGACTTTATTATCAGTGAAATAATTCATGTTATTTGTGAAAAAGTAGTGTGAACTGTTAAGTTAACAATTAAGTTGAAACTGGACATAAATAAGGTGAGTAATAACTTATTTATAACGGCATTGTGAACAATGTAAATAGACCTGAGGATAGTGATAGATAACAAGCCGGCCATATACATTCGCTAATCCGACCAGTGGGCAGCTGCCCTTCGGCGGAAGCACATCTACGTTTCTTAGAATTCCACAAATTCGCGTAATATATACGTTATTGATAAAAGACTTTTTTTTACAAACTATTACATTTACCTCTAATTAATTAACATGAGATGCGATATTTTCACATGGTAATGTCGAGCAAAGGTAGCAATCGAACTTTAAGATCGAGGAGTCTAGATACCACAAAGAGTTCACCTATCAAGAAAAGGGCTAGACGCTCTAAAAAAAATACCCCACCAGCTACAGCAGAGAGCTCAGTTGACGAAGTCGAAAATCAACCTGGCACATCATCACAAAATATGTCAACACAAGCTATATCAATACAAGGTACGTTAGAAGAATCGCCCTTTTTTACAGCTAATCCATTCCAAGTGTTGTCAAACACACAGAATGAACAAATGGAAGCAGTACCCATCTCTAGTGAACCTAAACCCCCACCAATATTCGTTAGAAACATAAAAAATTTTCAATTAATGTGTCTACAATTAAATAATATAGTGGGCTCAGGTAAATACTTATGCCAAAGCCGCATTAATGACACGAAATTAATGCCTGACACCCCAGATACGTACAGAAAAATTGTCAAGTATTTATCTGACACTAAGGCGGATTATCACACATATCAGCTGCGCCAAGAGAGAGCGCTCAGGGTGGTGATCAGGAGATTACACCCATCAACACCACTGGATGCCATTAAAGAAGAACTAACTGAGATGGGGTTCCGTGTTCGCCAAATAGTGAATATATTCAAGGAAGATAGAGAACAGCCTGGCTCAAAAAATAAAAAACCGCTCCCACTATTCTTCGTTGACCTTGACCGAACGCCCCAGGTCGAAGACATCTACAAGGTCACACGCCTTTACTACACTAGCGTTGTTGTAGAAAAGCCCTACACTAAGCGCGACATTGTACAATGCCATAACTGCCAGGCTTATGGTCATACGAAACGCTATTGTCACCACATTCCTAGATGTGTCCGGTGCGGTGATAAACATAAAACAGAGGACTGCCAGAAGTCCAGAAGAACACCAGCTGTATGCGCTTTATGCCATCAAGGGCACCCAGCGAACTACAAGGGTTGCCAAACATATAAGGAAATAAAAGCAAGAATTTATTCAGCTCCAAGAGAAGAACGGCCATCCAGGCCACCAAGACAACCCTCTAGAACTGTAAATACCAGAGTGTCCTATGCTCAGATATTCAAAGGCGATACTGCACCCACACAAACTCAGGCCCTGCCACAAGAACCTCAACCTCGAGTATTCACATCTCAACCTCAAGACCCTTATCCCATCTCTGAATCTAGGCCTAATAACCAGGCATTCATTCCTCCTCCTCCCAATGCCACTGACCTCACAAGCCTATTGACTTCTTTTCTCTCTGAATTCAGATCACTCATCACTCCTCTCATTTCCTTACTTACCAATGTTGTATCCAACCTCATCCCACTGCCGAGAAATCCTTAAATGTCCCCAATCAAATCCCTCTCCGTCCTCCTTTGGAATGCGAATGGTATTCGAAATCACATCAACGAGCTAACAATCTTATTACAGGACAAAAACATTGATGTAGCATTAATAACTGAAACTCGACTTACCAACAAACGACCACTTAACATCCCCAACTATCATATCTATCGAACCGACCATCCTGATGGAACAGCACATGCTGGCACTTCCATAATTATCCATCAATCCCTTTCCCATCACCTATTCCCTTTGCCGACCCATAATTTCCTACAATCCACTGCCGTGATAATCCAAACTTCCCTTTACCCAATAGCAGTAGTCGCAGCATACTCCCCGCCTAAAATACCCATCTCAGAATCCCAATTAACTTCCTTCCTTAACTCCTTAGGACACCACTTCCTTCTAGGTGCAGACTTAAATGCTAAACACCAGCAATGGGGAGCCAGAACCACAAATTCCCGAGGACGAACATTGCTAGCTGCACTTAATTCCCATCACAGCAACATCCTCTCACCCAATTCTCCCACATACTGGCCAACAGATCCTAACCGCAATCCCGATCTCCTAGATTTTTTCATCCACAAAGGTCTAGGGTCCCTTAATTATAGCATTTCAAGACTTGATGATCTTTCCTCAGACCATAGTCCCCTAATCCTAACGGTCTCCACATCACCAATTCCCAAACCACCTCCACCTTCATTTATCAGGGGGCCAGTTAATTGGAACCTCTTCCGTCAAATACTGGATGATAATATTGACCTCAGAGTTTCCTTAAAAACACCTGCAGACCTAGATGAAGCAGTATATTCCATGACTACCTTGATCCAACAAGCAGTTTGGACTGCATCTTCACCTGATCCTTCTAAAAAATACCGCAAAATAAATCCTCTACCCCAAGACCTACTGGACCTTATTAATAGGAAACGATGCTCTAGGACCATCTGGCAAAGAACCAGGCATCCTGATGATCGGAAATCATATAACTATTATTCCAAGCAGGTAAAACAAAAACTGGCTACGTTTAGATCCCAATCCTATAATTCCTATCTTTCCTCACTATCTGCAAGTGATAACTCCCTCTGGAATGTAACAAAAAAAATCCTTAAATTCCAATCCATTTCCCACCCCCTCCGCCGTGATGATGGTTCCTGGGCTTCGTCAGATGAGAATAGAGCAGAAGAGTTTGCTAAACATCTATCGTACACATTCACTCCTCATCCTGAACTCCATCCCTCCCATACTGCTGAAGTTAAAGAATTCCTCTCTTCATCGATTCCTCTCTCCTTACCTCCCACAGCCGTCAACCCCTCTGAGGTCAAATTCCTTTTAAAGAACCTAAAACCTCGCAAATCTCCAGGACACGATCTCCTTACTTCCCAGATCCTCAGACAACTTCCCAAAAAAGCAATTATATTCCTTACATATCTATTCAACTGTATCCTCCGCACAACCCACTTTCCCCTGGTGTGGAAACACTCCATAATTATCCTCTTTCCTAAACCAAGTAAACCTGTTAATTATACATCATCCTATAGACCGATAAGCTTACTTCCGATCCTTTCCAAAATCTTTGAGAAAATCCTTCTCAAACGCATCCTACCCATACTCGAATCCCACAATATCCCTTCCCATCAGTTTGGATTCCGCTCAAGACACTCCACTGTCCAACAAGGCCTTCGCGTTGTGGACCACATATCCTCTGCACTTGAAAACAAGCAATATTGCACTGGTGCCTTTCTGGACGTAGCTCAAGCTTTCGACCGGGTGTGGCACGATGGCTTGCTTTTCAAGCTCAAAACCCATTTACCTCAACCCTTGTACCTAGTCCTCAAATCTTACCTTTCAAATCGCTCCTTTCAAGTCCGCTGCGGCACTGAACTCTCCAAACATTATCCAATTGAGGCTGGTGTTCCACAAGGCAGTGTCTTGGGCCCAGTTCTCTATATCCTTTTCACCGCTGACATCCCTTCAAGTCCTGATACCTTCCTAGCAACATTTGCTGATGATACTGCCATCCTATCCTCCCACTCGGATCCTCTAATAGCGTCCCAGAACCTGCAAAGACACCTTTCCTTCATTGAGCAGTGGTGCAACAACTGGCGCATCAAAATTAATGAATCAAAATGCAAGTATGTAACTTTCACTCTTCGACGCAGATCCTGTCCGCCAATCCTTTTTAATTCAATTCCTCTTCCCTACTCAGACACAGTCCGATACCTTGGCTTCCTTCTGGACAAAAGACTGACTTGGAACCCACATACGAGACTTAAAAGACAAGAGCTTAACCGACGATTTGGTCAGCTATATAGACTACTAAACAGAAGATCTCATCTCTCAACAGAAAACAAATTATTAATCTACAAGACCATACTGAAACCTATCTGGACCTACGGACTTGAACTGTGGGGGACAACTAAATCATCGAATATCAAACGCATCCAATCCTTCCAGTCCAAAGTCCTTCGAACAATAGTCAATGCTCCATATTATGTCACGAACAAGACCCTACACCATGACCTTAACATCCCATATGTCCATGACATCATCCCATCCAGATTCTCCAACTTTCACCAGAACCTCATTCATCATCCCAATCCTCTAGCGCAATCCCTATCCAGCTCCGAGCATCCATACCATCCCCCTCGAAGGTTGAAACGGCAGTGGCCTCGAGATCTTTTGTAAATATGCCTTTGGAGTCCTGGCAATGGCCAGCTTCTCCACTCATGTCCTGAGCGCCTGTGGCTGTATTGCCCTCTTTCAGTCTCCACTGGCTTCTAATACTAGTGATGCGACTGGAAAAGTGGCACTGGGATCTTCCGGAGTCTTGCTTTGCCTTCCGCGTGTGGAGGTAAAAGCCTGGCTCGGAGATTCTTGGGCAAATGTATATATTGTATATAGTTATGATTGTGTTTAGAAGTTTTTATTTTATTTTATTTTTTTTTATTTATTTATTTACCTTCTTCATCAGTATTATTTATTTACTTCTTATATTTATATTTATTTCTTTATTATTTGTATATATTGTATGAATGAGAACTTTTAGCCCTAATGCTTATAGCCCTCCAGCAGTGGCTGATTGTATTATTATTCAATAAATAGATTTCAAAAAAAAAAAAAAAAAAAAAAAACTTTATTGAGCGTTTCCGTCAAGCACATCCTGACTAGATTTACTAGTTTTTTTGATATGCCCTGCTCGATTATAATGTTATACAGTTTCTGACGGTCAATAGAATCGTAAGCCTTTTTGAAATCAATATACAGCTGGCGAACAATACCGTTGTACTCTAATTTTTTCTCTAATATTTTCCGTAAAGAAAATATTTGATCAATAGTCGAACGATTCCGTCTAAATCCGCATTGGTAATCTCCGATAATTTCCTCGGCGTATTCCGTGATTCGACTGGTTAAGATTAAAGTGCATTTTTTATAACATACCGGAAGGAGTGAAATTCCTCGATAGTTATTACAATTCGTTCTCGGGCCCTTTTTGTAAATCGGAATAAGAATAGTAAAAAGATTATGGTAAAAGATTATGCAAATGATAAAAATTATACAATAGATTGACGAAGAGCTATGAGATGTAGAGAAGTTTAATGAAGTAATCTGCCCGTTGACGATTTATATAACAGTCATTAAGCCTCGTGGAAGGGGATCCGTGTATGAAAAAAACGGTAACCGAAGGGGAGAGCTCTATCTATATCGGGACTTGCATATTTTTTTGCGGTGAAAACCTAAAAAAAAGAGGAGAGGAATGAGGAAAACAAGAAAAAAGAGTAAAAAATGAAAAATATTTAATAACAAGAGAGACAGTTTAAAGCAGGAGATGGCAGGGGTGCGGATATAGCGATCCATCCGTCCCTTTTGTGCCGAGGTTTGCTCTCTGTTTTACTCTACGCTGGCACACCCACACAAACACACATACAGGGAGAAGCTTCCACATAGATAGGCCGCCATCACACTCACACACAGACAATATGCCGGGGGGAGGGGAACGATCAATAGGGCCGTCGCCATGACAACGGGCGGAGGGGGAGTGCCAGAGGAGTGGGGGAAGGCTATAACGAGGTTACCCCCACCCCCGCCGCTAGCCTAATGACTATCAGGGCGTTAATTATTCTCTCTCTAGTGGCTGGGATCTCGGTGGCTGCTCCGGTTAGTTTAAATTTAATATGTACTCTCTTCCCTCCTTGACATCTTTTAACTGTCTCTTATTGTCTTGGTGTCGGCTCCGTCTTCTAATACCCACGATCGTCCATGTATCTCGTCCTCCATCTTGGATTCTCTTGTCTGTACTCTGGCATCACTGATTTGTCCTTGATTTTAATTGTCCCCTTAGACGAAATGTTTAAAATTCCGGAAGAACGGACTTAACTTACTCCACTGATGCATTTCATAATTTATAAAAAATTATAGTTCTACGAGTCTTATTTAAAAAAATGATGTATATCTACATAAAAATATAAGTGGATTCTAAATTTATCTATGAATACTGAAACTTGGTGAAGTATTCCAGTGTCATCCACAGCCGAACGAAACTTAAACTCTTCTCACAATACACTAATTTACTTTCTGCTTATTTACAAAACATGCGATTCCAGAAGTTTTCTTAGTAGTGACATGCATAGATGTATGGGAAAGAATTTCCCCGTGCAATTTAAGATATCTAACATAAAATTCGATCCAGGCTTAAAAAATTGTTAAATAGCTTTTTGCAAATTGATTTAACACATTTAATTAAATCACGAAATAATTTGAACTATTACACTTAAAAATCGATCCAGCCGTTGGCTCAAAACATAGTTACATAGCTTTAACCTCCGCTAACGAAGAGTGAAGAGCCTGAAGATAAGTGGTAAAAGTATCAACTACTTCTACCAAAAATCTGTATTGCCGAGAGACAAGGGAAGAAGAAAATGACATAAATAAATAAAAAGGCACTTTCAGTTTTGATTGTCCTATATGAATGTATAAACAAAAAAAAAATTATATACAACTATAATTTCCAAGTGTAGGAATGTTACTGTTTTTTCTATACAATTAATGATTATCTGTTTCGATGCAACTAGGCACCAAAGTGTCAAAACTGTCACACCACAAAAAAGGAGTCTTCCAGTGCTTACATAACAATATCAACTAACTACCTATTAACTATTTCGACGATTTCATGAACTTAAGGTTTAAAAATAGTGAATACGAAACACTATTCCAGGATTTTAATATTCTTTTCCACTGTAAACTTCTTTTCTAGTAATTTCTATCAGAGAATTGTTAATAACAAGAATTCGATAAAATAAAATGGGATCATGCTATTATGATTATTATAAAGAAGCGATTTTCTGAATATGAAGCATAAATGTTTCCGAAAAGTTAATTGTCTAGATATGGAATGCTTAACAAGTTTCGTGAATATTTTAGCATTAAATGCGTAAGGATAGGAAGCTCTGATAGTTGACTCCACAATAAGCTTCGAAATGAACGATATGTATCAAGATTTTAAAATGCAGGTAGAGAAAGAAGACATATAGTCGCCAATATTTAAAGTAACCAATGTGTTATACAGGTGCACATTCGTTACTTTAACATGGTACCACTATATAAGGTATAAAATAGCTTGATACAGTCAAATGGTCTTACTTACAGTCAAAGTTTAGAAGGGATTAATATTGACTTTTCTTCAGGAGTATCAGTCCTCTCTCCCAGGATTAATGAAGCATGAATGCCGAGTATAATTTTGCCATGGACGCCAGGGTCACTGATGCACAATCAGCTGTCTGTTGCAATAAACCAATTTAGAATATCAATTATGAATATTTTGTGGAAAATAACATCAGGAAAAGAATTTTAAACTAACAATCCTAGTAAACATGTTGGTAAATATTGAGAGTTGAAAGCCAATTACCCATGCAAACGTAATTTCGCATCCATCCAATTTCAATTTGTAAACGTTCTGCTTATTCAGTTTGCTAATTTATTTTTTCTAAATATAGATGTCATTTCAAAAGGATAGAGCTTTACAATACTAATATCAATATAAAGAAAGTTTCTCTATTTTTCTAAGAAAAATTAATTATTCCTCTTAAATACAAGAAGTGTTATTACCAGATGTGTCATTACATGCCTTGAACCTCTATATTTAACTATGAGCATACAATATAGTTTAAATATTTATTGTTTTAAAATTCAACTTTTTTCGGCTTTGGATATTAATAAATTATAAATATTTCCGATGCAAAAATCTTGGAGATGATTTTTATCCTCTTTAATCACTTGAAGGACAAAAATAGAATATATATGAACAGAAAAGATCCTAAACAGTTTTTGATAAGTTTTATATAACTTATATGTCCAGGATGTTTTAGAAAATTTTGAGAAAGAAATTCGTCGAAATTTGGATTCTTTTCTCTAAATTTTAAACCATCACTGGGCACAGAGCAACTATAATTACACTATTTTATGGATAAAATAGTGTAGTGTAGATAAAAAAATTACATAGTTGCTAAACTGGGCATATGAACCTTTCAACTATTGCCTGAATCCATCGCTAAATAAGTAAAACCATAAAAATAGTTTATTATGTTAAAAATGCTTTGAGGTGAAATCCTGAAAAATATAGATCTGGGTTTTGAAGAATATGAAATAATAACGTTGGGCACACGATCTTTATTCACTAATATCACCAAAGATGATATTATAACTGCATTAAAATCCTTGATTATAATTAGGAAAAAATAAAATACAATAAACCTATTAATCTTCCTACAAGGAGTTTAAATATTTATTGTTTTAAAATTCAACTTTTTTCGGCTTTGGATATAAATAAATTATAAATATTTCCGATGCAAAAATCTTGGAGATGATTTTTATCCTCTTTAATCACTTGAAGGACAAAAATAGAATATATATGAACAGGAAAGATCCTAAAACAGTTTTTGATAAGTTTTATATAACTTATATTATGCCCAGGATGTTTTAGAAAATTTTGAGTAAGAAATTCGTCGAAATTTGGATTCTTCTCTCTAAATTTTAAACCATCACTGGGCACAGAGCAACTATAATTACACTATTTTATGGATAAAATAGTGTAGTGTAGATAAAAAAATTACATAGTTGCTAAACTGGGCATATGAACCTTTCAACTATTGCCTGAATCCATCGCTAAATAAGTAAAACCATAAAAATAGTTTATTATGTTAAAAATGCTTTGAGGTGAAATCCTGAAAAATATAGATCTGGGTTTTGAAGAATATGAAATAATAACGTTGGACACACGATCTTTATTCACTAATATCACCAAAGATGATATTATAACTGCATTAAAATCTTTGATTATAATTAGGAAAAAATAAAATACAATAAACCTATTAATCTTCCTACAAGGAGTAAAATTATGTAACAAATATAATAACAATATTTTAAACAATTATTTGGATGACAAATGGAAGTGATTATGTTAATTAATATAAGTGGAATCTATCTTAACAAACTAATTTCCTCGCCAATTAAAAAAAATAATTAAATTTTAATTGGTCAGAAAGATCAATACAAAGAAATATTAAAACATTTTAATAGCTATAATCAAAGATTATATTAAATAAACATTAGAAAAAGCAGTTAATAGATTTTTAGACAAAGAAGAGTCCATAGATAATAATAAAATACCAAATCGACCAGAAAAGACACATGTACGAGTATACAATAGAACGTTAACTTTTAATTCTAATTATTTTAAAATATTGAGAATTAATTGATCAAAGAATTTTATTCAATAAGCAATTAAATGAACTGACGAAAAATGTATAAATATAGTAAAAATAAATACATATTATATATTAAAAGAAAATTTTTAACACAATAAATAATTAATAATGTCTGGTTTAGTACAATAAATAAGTATAGCCGAAATAGATTATAAAAATAATAACAAACAGAAGATAAAGTGATAAATGTAACCAGAAAAATGGATAAAAAAATTAAAAATAAACAGAGTTTAATTACGATAAATTAAATACAGATAATGATAATCATTGGAAGAAATTAAAGAAAACCATAATAGATATAATAAGAAATTTTATAAAATGATATACTCATTGAGAATAATAAAAAATAAATTCTAGGATTATGATCATCCTAATGTTAAAAGGTATATATCAGTAACAAGCTGGAAAAATAGATCAGTAAATGATAAAATATATTATTGGGATAAACAAAATGTAATTTATAAAATATATTTTACGTTGTGATGAATGTTATATCTGAGAGACTTCAAAAAAATTAAGAACTTCGATCATACAGCATACAGCAAACTGTTAAAATAAAAAATAAAATATAAATGGTACTGTTATACAATAGTTTTTAAAGGCTTATTAAGGAGGTAAAGAGCCTTGTGCAGAGTGAGAGAAATGCCTCGTGGAATAGGTACTTCCTGCGCATTTATAGTACACTATGGTCAGATAATGCCTTCTAAGTTCGAACAGGCTTACGGCAGGAAAATGGACTATTACCGACGTTGTTCAACTTAGCCTTGGAGAAGGTGATAAGAACAATATCTCGGGAAAATGGAGGGTCCACGTCGGAATGAATCATAAAACCCTTGGATACGCAGATGATATAGTTATCCTTGGAAGTAATGAAGAGGGCATTGAGAAACTCGATAAGACTCTGATAAGAGAGGGAGAGCAGATCGGCCTATAAGTAAATAAAGACAAAACAAAATATATGATGATGACAGGATCTGCAGATATTGAAAAATTTGAGAGAAAAATCCTCCGCACGATAACCGGAGCGATCTGGGATTAGAGTACGAACACATGGAGAAGAAAGACTAATAAAGAACTGCTTACAGAAACTGGTCAATCAAAGAAGATGCATTTCGAAGATCTTCTGAGGGAGCGCCGATCCCAGTTTATGGTACAGTAGAAAAGGACCAGAACGCCGGCTGTTGCGGTAATGGTGACAGTGAAGGAGTTATCTCAGACTCTAGAAAGGGAAGGGTCCTCGACTGAGCGGGATCTCAGTGAAGCTACTAAAGATGGCAGGTAATAAGATGATGATCCTTGAAATAATTAACCTAGTATAGGGTATATATAACAGCTTCGTTCTCCGACAGCTTATCGAGAAATTCGGGAAATAAACCAGAAGCTCCGAAGTAGAATGTGGATAGTATTTAATGAGGCCATATTAGATGCAGCGAGACATCTCTACAGAGACATTTACTTGGTAAAACTTTTAAGTTGGCTGTCGAGGATTTCCCGGTCACTAAGGGTGTGAAACAGAGCTGTGGCTGAATGGTATCACAAGTATGGAAATTTGGGACCATCGATCAGCGATGCATAGCTGGTGTATCTCTTTTTATCTCTGGTATATTAACGTGCACTTGGCAAAGACCGAATACATAACCATCTGCACTGAGGATGCCGGTGATCTCCACGTTGACTCCTCTGTATCCTCAGAAATTGACGTGCAAAAAAGTGGAGCTAGTTTGGAAAACCACGTGCATGCTCCATCCTGTGTTATGGAACGACACGATTCTAAAAGAAAACAAGCGAAGAATATACCATGCCATCGTAGAATCCTTTCTGGCTCATGCACCTGAAACTGTCATCACAGCTCTTTTCGAAGGTTCAAGTGGAGATGAATTCTTAGAAACGTTGCCTACGTTTGATGAGCACGCACAGAGGTCGTTAGACACTCGATGGAGTTTCCTGTGTGCGTTAACCAAGAAATTGGACGCGATTACTGCTGTGGTAAGCCCATGTAAGACAATCCGAGCGATGGCCGATCCGAATTCTTGATTGGCAGCAGTCGGAGGGCTGGTGGACTACTCAGAGTGAATATTAGCTTGACTATGAAAATGTAAAATATATCATAAATATATATATTTTGTTCATCGGAATTTTATTAATGAAATATAAATTAGACAGGGGTCCAGAAGGGTGTGGATGGTGCAAGTTGTGCCACTATATATTATATACACCAAAATATTCCAGAGAACACATTTTACGTGTTTTTTTGGGCAACATTGACCTTGGAGAGATAGACAGGGCAGCACTGAACTATTTTTACAAAAAAAAATATATTTTATGCTAACATGTATTGGATTAATCTTAGATAATTAGTTTCTGAGATGTAGGGCAGCCGACCGGACTGACGTGTTTGTAATACACGCATTACTTTTTTTTTCCATGCCCTTCCTCGCCTTTTAGGCTACACCGGTATTTCCCAGGCCAGGGTTGAGGGCGGAGGGACCTTAACTTAATCTGTTAATCTGGTTGCCGGGAAATGCGTGTTTTGTACATACCTTAGTTCGCTGGACCACCCCGCTCCTTCATACACACATTACATGGCAATCTGATAACCTGAATGTTATGAGCTCAAACCCGTTGCCGGGGACATTTGATTCTGGTATTGTTTTCCCGCTCTTTCCCCTGACTCGGAAGGAAACATAACCAAATGTTTATAGTTATGGAAATCATATTATAATTATGGAAAGTATAAAATTATTTTTTCATTTAATTTTATTGAGTCGAAAAGACCGGTAAGAGAGGGAAATATAGATAATTAGTTGTTTTTGATCTTAAAATATTTAGTTTAATCTTCCAAATGGGAAAAAATATTTTAATTATGGTAACGTAGTTTCAATATTCAGAGAGTCTTTGTCATGTTATTTAAATATGATTAATTTGAGATTCGTTTTTGTGTAATGTGATTTATTTTCGGTTTGTTTGCTGATGAAAACACTTATACAATTGATTTTGGAGGACTATCTCTGGATAACAGACGAGGAAGCTATAGTACTATAGACAGACACCACAGACTGCATAAGCAAGATATTTGTTTAGACGGTTATCCTGTTTGAGCTAATGGGGGTCAGGTTAGGAGCAGTTAGTGGCTGTTCTCATGCAAATATATTCCCTATGAGGGCTCTGTCTCAATAGCCTCCCTGATTACCTGCTCCCTCGTCGTTACCTGTTTATCATAATAAACCTAATCCTTAAGCATTTAACGCTCTGTTACAGTCAGATTATAATTACAATCTATGATTATAATTATAATATTATAATTTACAGTATAAAGTTTTCAAACTCAGCGCTTATCTTATCGATGGTTCGCTTAGTGTATCAGATAGTTCCTTGATTGAATCATCGATTAATCAACAGTTTTGGGTTTGGTGGATCCACTAGATAAAACTTTATTGTAACTTCAGTATTGTTATTTCTCTATTTACTTTACATATTTATATTCAGGGATTCCCATCTTATCCCCCTCTCCCTCAAGGCCGATGGCGCATGAACTTCTCCCTCCCAATATATTTGATTGCTTTCTTGTTCTTAGAACAGTATCAGCAAAAGTAGGATTTAAAAAAATATTAGATTATATACAATTACATTTGTTGCAGTCTGTTCCATGTTTCCTCTTGTCTTCTAGTTTGAAACTTTTAATTCCAAAAATTTCTCCCTCTCTCAAAAATTCAAAACCCCATTAAAATGTACCATCCCTCAAAACTTTTTATGACGCAACTTGCTCATTGAAATCCCCTTTATGTTTAATATATGTCGGATCTATTCCGGAAGGGAACATATCTATTTAAAATTATAGTAGCTAGACTTCTCAGAAACCCTTGCTGTGATATATTAGATTGATTTATAACTCATACCGGATATATTTTCTTAGATATCGCAATAACAATTTACTACTTATATCTATACATCTGAATGGTTGCATTCAGAGAAAATGCTAATAATCAAGATCTAACAAAAAAGGACCTACAAGTATATGTGATTATAAGCATCATAAAAACATTTTGAATATCTTTCATGAAGAATACTTATTTGACCATGATTAATGACTATTATTTTTTATAATTGTCAACACTGACTTACAAAGCTAAGATGTAAAAAAATATTATGACTTAGCTCTTTGAGGGAATATGGTGGAGTCTGCAGCTACCTCTTTCAGGTTTTTGGTGCCGTCGTCATTTCGAGGTGACACTGCACTGGACAAAAATCTCTCAGACTGCCTCCTGATAGAATTTCAGAATTCTGAAATAAATCTTGAAATAAGTCATCTTTATCTTTATTACTTTCTAAAGCAGATTGTCGGCCCAAAACTATATCTGAGCGGCGAGATAAGTCAGATACTAAACAAGATCATAATCCAGTCCATCTATGTTGGCAATTATTAAAATGTTCTATCTTTTTTTCAATCTGCTTATTTTATTCCATGAAATATTCGCATCCACGATACATAGCAATAAATGTGTGTGAGGGTACACTACAATATACAGGTGTGTATATTTGTTTATTGAAATTCATCAATTTATTTTTTTTCTGTCCATTTTCTGTTTTTGCTGTCCATCGATTCAGAAATCAATTGCTTGCCTGTATTTGTGAGATAATCAATATTTTGTCTTTTCGATAGTCGTTTGTCAAAAAATGCAATAATTAAACGTTATCGAGTACTAAGCAAATCCTTCTGATCCTTTGTAAATTCTCTAAACACTGCTGAAAATATTCAATTTCATGCCTAATTTTTTTACCTAAAAAGTATCTTGAGAAAACAGATGATTTGGTAAAAAAAAAAATTGTGTTAATCATTCCAATAGTTTCGCGGCTAACGATTACCAACGGAAGTTAGACCGTTCTTTTTCACTGGCAGATCTACTGAGTAGCGGAGGATAAATAGCCCTTAAGAACCATATTATTTCCGATATTTTTTTTTTCTCACAGTCCAATTATACTACAAATACCCAACTTTTCGAAAAAAAAAACCTCCTTGCTTTATTAGCTTTAAGTCCGTATTAATTAAGTTGTCGAGATTTACTTCAAGTTGTGTAAAAATATGATGTGATTTGATATCCTTTCACCTGAAAGTACCCCTGTGTGTTTTCAGCAAAGTGGCTACAATAAATTATTGCAAGATCATTATTTTTATTTTTTATTAACTTGTTGTTTACAATCAGCAAATGTGATGGCGAAACAGGAAATAATGACATGACAGGCACGGGGAAGGAAAGTACTCAGCAGTACCTCTTCCCTAACTTGTTCCAATTACTTAGGCTGTTTAAGGATGGAGATCTTTCATTCAACGCCTTTAGTCTCCTTCTCATGTTCTGAGGCATGTCAGCTGTGGCCATGTCTCTTAGTCTGTTATTATGTCCGTTTAAATTTGTGTAAAATCGTTTATAAGGGGGTCGGGCCAAAAACAAAGAGGTCGTTATCTGTTGGTCAACTGTTGGAAGATTGAGGTCATTATGTAGAGTTTATTAGTCACGTTCCAAGATGCTTTTGTTATGAGTCACAATAATTTTGATTGGAAAGTTTGAATTTTTGTAGGTGGGTCTTTTTAGCGATATTTATAATGAGTATATTTGTGATGAGTACATCCATATGGATTTAAGTGAGTATGTATATGTATTCAGTTTCTGTTTTAGTTTTAGTTTTGAAGATTTAACAAAAAGAGAGTAAAGTAGTTTGAGTCTTCTGTTAAGTGCCTTACGTTTCATATTAACATGTGGGTCCCATGTCATCCTTCTGTCGAAGGTGAGTCTAAACAAATAAATTGAGTATTTATGCATTTATGTTTGTTATATAATATATCCCAGGTAATGAAAAATAATTAATACTTTACAATAATTTTTTTAATTTTTATTTATTTAATGAAATTTACAACTGTATAAGCAATACAACTAGTAAAAATGCACACATTAGAAATAATGACATGAACAGACTTGAAGAGATACTGTCCAATGGTAGCACTCCTTGCAATAATAAAATTAAATTATAAGAAACATAAATACTCATTTTATTTTTAAAAATGCGGATACAGCTGAAAATACGGGTATTGTCAGGTAACACGATATCATTTTTTTACACAATTAGAGGTGAATATCAACTTATTTCGTAATAAATCTCAACTTAATTAATACATACTTAAGCTTATCAAGCAAGGACGTTTTTCTAAATGTGGGGTATCTTTAGTATGATTGGAGGGTGATAAAAAACATGGAAATTAATTTATTATTTTTTTAAAACAGAACTTAGCTTAGTTTAGGCGCTCAAAAGTCAAATTTAAATGGTTTTAGCTATGAAAAACTTAAATTACTTTTGAAATAAGTTTGGCTAATTTATTGTGGGATTAATTAAAAATTAAATATTTTTTTTTTTCATTGTCGCGACCAATTCAATAAAAAACGTGCCATTTAAAAAAAAAATATTGAATTTCCTATCTTTCTCCGATAAGTCGGAACATTGTTATAAATTTTTTTGTAACTCTTGAAATCTGCTATTGCCCCTTAAAATATTTACATTAATAATTTAATTTACTAGATTATTAATTACAATTTTTATTTGATTTTAATATAAGCTAATTGACTGTGCGAATGAACTTAATGCGTTTTCTCATGATGTGATAAAATGTTTTTGAATAATATAATTCAAATAATTATATTTAAATGCCTTATTAAATAATTTGTAGAATGTTTTTCCCTATTGCAAAATCAAAATCTGAAATGTTCGTGTTGAAATCCCACTTGAAAATTTCCAGAGATATTTATTTTTGTTTATTTTAATATATTATTGTTTTACGAGTTTGGAAAAAAATAAAATTAGATAATTACATATATAATTATTTTTTTAAATTAGATAATTAATAATTTTTAAAACGTTAACTTAAATTGTACAATGAAGTGTATTCAAATTATAAAAAAGACAAAAAGTTTTAAATTTATGAAATAATTCTTTTTTAAATAAAATTTTATTTAAAGATGTATTTATTTATTTATGGTCCAATAAATACAAAATGCTTCAGGCCTCTATCGGCCAATATCATTTTGAAAATCTTGGCAGAAAAATGTGAATCTAGTTTTTTGATAATATGTAATTCCGTGAATTAACAAAACAGTTTCAAATAAAAGCTGTTATTCTTTCATTTTAAAAAATAAATGAATTAGCTTCTATTAAATTATGGTTAGAATTCCTCAAATTGAATAGTCAGAATATTGCTTTCTATAAATTTATAAAATTGAATCATCTTTTGATTTAAGAGCTACAAACCGTAAACATTATACATATTAGCAACTAATTGATCTCCGTTGCAGTTCCCTCCATCAAAGTATTTGCCACTAAACAGATGCCGCATGCACATATTAAATGATATGAAGACATGCGTGTCACATATGGTGTGCTCTTCGCGGGGGGTCGCCCATTGAACAAGTTTACTCAGCAGTGGGTCAAGCACAAATGGAACCGGTCTACTTTAAAGCGAAGGAGGATATAAAAGATTGAATTTAAAAGGCCGTGGTATGCCCTTTGATATATGTTCTTCGCAGTGTAAAAACAAAACACCTGTTAAACTAAGCAAACTAGGATTTAAACAGGCCGTAATACAAGTTCAAATTACAGTTAAAATTATAATAAAAGACGCTTCATTAATTAAATAACACTTTTAGTTTAAGAAGCATTTGATTTTTGTTTTGAGATTCATCCTTCAGTCTTTGTTCTTCAAGGTAGTATACTCGATCGCATCCTTTACACAATTTATACAGTTTTTGTCCCAACTCATCCAGATACTTTCATCACCTTGATGACACGATCTTGAAGAATAGTGTCAAAGGTGGAGAAAATTGATTCCAATAAATCCCATCTGTTCTGGATCTATAACTTCTTGTCTTACATTATCCTTCAATAATATTCCATTTATCCTTGTTGAACAAATTCACTACTAAGAATTCCACCTGGATAAACATCTTACTTGGAATCCGAATACAAGATTCATTTACTTGTCTAAAATAAGGTCTAAGTGGACATACGGAGTTGAGCTTTGGGCATCGACCTTACCATATCCTTGATATTCCATGGTCTGTCACAAATAAAATCATTCATAAACACCTTAATATTAGATATATCGATATTTGGCTCTGTTCAGATAGCTGCTGTATATATTTTCATGATAAACTCCAGATTTATGCAAACCCACATGTCCAACCTTGCTTCCTCCTCGATTTCTTTTGCAGTATAGCTGTCGAGTTATTAATTGTATTTTATTTAATTCAGTTGTAAATTTCAATAAATAAATTTTAAAAACAAATTATCCAGCCAAAGTGGATTGATTTTATTTTTTTGTGACCTTGCGAAATAAATATTGGTCTTCAGAAGACGTTCTGTTTTTGTTGATTTAGTCCATCTAAATAAATATTTTATTTTTATTTTCAATGATATAAATTAATTGTATTTTTATTTCATAAATGTGACATGATCACATACATATTTGGTTTACGCTAATGGTTATTAACAGATATCTATTGTCATTATCAGATTATGGGCAATTTTCATGATAAAATTTTAATAATTTTGACGGCATTTAAATAAAACTGTTTAAATGCCTGCACCTTCTATTGCCACTCAGCTGTATCTGAGCATATGGCCAAGATCAAATTGTTTTTTCCTTGGTAGTTAAAGCCAATAATTTGGTTGTAGGAATGAAACGAGTTTTCAACTTGGTGATGACATTTTCGTGTATTTTATTCATTCAAAGCCGCTGTGCAACTAGTATTATAATTTTAGTTTTTTCCAAATGACTTGCTACAAACAGTAGTCAAACGTGAATCATAAAATAAATGAAATAATTTGAACGGGTAGCGGGATAATATACGCGGTGGTAATGATAATAAAGGTACGTGCTCAACGTATAACAAACGGATGCCTGGAGGGATTCTCCCCATCTGGTCAGTCTATCCACTGGTGGCTGTCCTTTAACTCCATGGCTACTACTACACTCTGAAGAAATTTCCTCTCTTTTCAACGGTTAAATATCTGATGTTACGTTTTATGCTTGGTAATGACATCAAAGTGATCGGACAATGTTTGAAAATACATAAACACACTTCAATGTTAACAAAAGTTAATAAGGTATATATAATTCAAAATGCCTTAATTATACTTTAGGAGTGGAAATAAATATCAATGTAATTTTACATAGGTTTTTATTTAAAAAATAAATAATTGTTTACTAGAAAAGAGAGTGGGACAATACGTGGTAATGACATTTTAGTAGCTTAAGTAATTATAAAATCGCACTATTCTTTAATATTTTAATTTTAATATTTCATTATGAAGAGATACTTCTTCAACGTATAGCAATGGGGAAAAAATCAAGTTAGACTTAACTAATCACTTAAAAGTTGTAATGGACTAAAACTTGCCTCTAAAATGATAATCACCTCTATCGTCAACCCTTAGTTAAATTGTTATTTCAAATCCCTGTCTACCTAGGACCCCACCTGGACAAACATCTAACTTGGAATCCTCATACCAGACTGAAACGACAAGAAACAGCTCGACGTTTCCGACTACATCAACACTTACTAGACAAACGCTCTAACCTTCCAATTAATTACAAAAGACTCATTTACATGACTATAATAAGACCTATTTGGACTTATGGAGTTGAGCTATGGAGCTCCACCAAACCTTCAAATTCCTCTCGTATCCAATCCTTATAATCCAAAATCCTTCGTAAAATCCTCATTTCTCCTTACTTTGTTTCAAATAAAATCATCCACAATGACCTTAATGTTCCTTGTGTATCAGATTTGGCCCAATCCAGATATCTATCCTTCCATAACAAACTACAAAACCATCCCAACCCTCTTGTTTCTAATCTCGCTTCCTCTTCAATTCCTGATAACCCTCCGAGGCGTCTGAAAAGAAAATGGTCATGTGATCTCCTAATATAGATATATTATTTAGTGTTGCCCAAATGCGAGACAGAGACGAGTATCGTCTTGCAAACTCAGCCTTGGTTATGGTCTTGGTCTTGCGCATGAATCTCGCAACAGTCTTGCAGTTACTTATTAGCTAATAACTATAGAGATATTACTGTAATTTTTTAGATAGAAGAAACCTAACTAAGCCCGAATAAAAAATTATAGGAATTATATGCAAAAGTATATTGGTTATACGGATTATTAACATATAGTAACTAAGATTATCATATATTAGTAACTATTTTGTCTTCATTTTTATTTAAAAAATCGATTTTTTTTACTAGCCCTGGTATTGGTCTTGCAACAGTTAGGCGGCCTTGGTATTGGTCTTGCAAAGCGCAAGACCAAGACAGATTTTGAGCAACACTAATATTATTATAGTGCTACCAATGGGTAGTTTCTCAACATATCTTTCATGTCATTATATCCATGTGCGAATTTAATAGATGTATTTTTTTATATAGTTGTGAATATCATATAAATAAAAAAAAATTCCTTTCAAGTCAGACAATCTGAACTTGATGTATCTGAATCTATCATAGTGCTTGTTGTCTTTGGTAAGTGGCAACTGAAACAAAAATAAAAGAAATACGAATATCAACTAGATCATTACTGATCCAGATTTTCCATCAGGTTTATTAATAATATACGAATAAGGGCAACCATCTCTGCATGTATATAATAACACAATACATCGTGTTATTATGTAAAATGATGTCGGAATAATGGAAAAAGGCTGACAATGGTACACTGGATACAATCAGACGTAGCCGTAATTACCCCGTGGGGGCGGACGAGCTAGTGCATTATAGGATTTGGGAGACAAGTGCGGTGGATCAAAGTCCTAATCTGCCAGCGATTTTCCACACCATAGTGCCCCGAGGAACAGATGCCCGGTGCCGGCTGGGGCACCGCCCCCCGCTAGGCCCTGTCCGTGATCGGATTATCATTATCTCCAGTGGGATCAGTCCATTAGCAGGCACCGGCAAGAAGTGCTGGTCAAGTGGTGCTCTTGAGGGTTCTCCGGTTCAGCGTAAACAGGAACATTCTTCTGATACTTCCTGGCCATTATCTTAAGAAGATTCCCACTGTTAGTCCAGTCAAATTAACATTAAAAAGGGGATTTAGCTTGCAAAAGGTCGGGTAATTCCAATTTAATTTTTATTTAAAACTGGAGGATTAAAATAAATTCCAATAAATCCCATCAAATTACCTTTACCCTTCGTCGTAAACCTATGCCTTCCTGTCCTACAGTATCCTTTAATAACACACCACTTATCTCTGTCGAACAAATCCGATACCTAGGACTCCACCTGGACAAAGGTCTCACTTGGAATCCTCATACAAGACTGAAACGACAAGAAACTGCTTCCTAACGTAAGTAACGTTTCCTGTTACTCCAACACTTACTAGACAAACGATCTAAGATTCCAATTTATTACAAAAGACTCATATGTATGACTATAATAAGACCTATTTGGACTTATGGAGTTGGGCTATGGGGCTCCACTAAACCATCGAATTCCTCTCGTATCCAATCCCTACAATCCAAAATCCTTAATGTTCCTTATTTTGTCACAAATAAAATAATCCATAGAGACATTAATGTTCCATATATTTCCGATTTGGCCCAATCCAGACACCATAACAAACTACAGAACCCTCGCGTTTCAAACCTTGCTTCCTCCTCGATCCCTGATAACCCTCCGAGGCGTCTGAAAAGAAGATGGCCTCGTGATCTTCTTGTGTAAATTTATTATTTGTGTGCTATCAGTGGGTAGTTTCTCAACAAGCGATTTCATGTGATTATATTTCTGTGTGCACATTTACTTGATGTATTTATATTAATACAGTTGTAAATATCATAAATAAATATTTAAAAAAAAAAAAATTATTTTTAGGTTTGTAGTGAATATGAAAAATCCAAGTTACGGTCCTTAAAAGTTTACGATGGGGGTTCGCCTCAGTGTGATTATATTTCTGTGTGCACATTTACTTGATGTATTTATATTATTACAGTTGTAAATATCATAAATAAATATTTTTTAAAAAAAATTATTTTTAGGTTTGTAGTGAATATGAAAAATCCAAGTTACCGTCCTTAAAAGTTTACGATGGGGGTTCGCCTCAGTGTGATTATATTTCTGTGTGCACATTTACTTGATGTATTTATATTAATACAGTTGTAAATATCATAAATAAATATTAAAAAAAAAATATATTTTTAGGTTTGTAGTGAATATGAAAAATCCAAGTTACCGTCCTTAAAAGTTTACGATGGGGGTTCGCCTCAGTGTGATTATATTTCTGTGTGCACATTTACTTGATGTATTTATATTAATACAGTTGTAAATATCATAAATAAATATTTAAAACAAAATTATTTTTAGGTTTGTAGTGAATATGAAAAATCCAAGTTACCGTCCTTAAAAGTTTACGATGGGGGTTCGCCTCAGTGTGATTATATTTCTGTGTGCACATTTACTTGATGTATTTATATTAATACAGTTGTAAATATCATAAATAAATATTTAAAAAAAAAAAAAATATTTTTAGGTTTGTAGTGAATATGAAAAATCCAAGTTACCGTCCTTAAAAGTTTACGATGGGGGTTCGCCTCAGTGCTCCAAAAATCATTAAAGTTTCGATTTTTTTTATTTTCGGATCATGCCAAATATCACCTTTTTAAAGTGACATAGATAAAAATTGGTCATATTCAATCTTAAACAGGTTAAACTTATCTAACATATTTTTCTAAACCGAGTTTTCAAAAAGTTTTGAAAATTCCCAAAAAATGGGCATAATTTATTGTTTTTTATAGATTAATTATCTGTTTTTATAGGTGACGTAGCACAAATTTTTGAATTAAATATCAAAGCACATGCAATTTACTACACATTTTATAGATGACACATTTTTCTAAACTTAACAACTAACATAAAAATTGCTAAAACAATATCTGGTGCGGTGCGTGCAACACACAGCTTTCACTTACCACCCTCTTCTTAGGAGATGTAAGTATTTTAAGACAAAGGGGAAGTGAAAGTAAAAATTATAAACGCTGTATTGATTTATATTTCATATTTATTTGTTTACGTACCCTTATGTATACAAATTTTAATATTTAAACAGCTGTACTCTGTTGGGTTAGAAAATAAGTCCTTTCGGTTTTTCAGAGTGAAATAAAACTCAATGTATAATAGACATAAAATTTATTTTAATCTACAATATATTGACCATTATTTAATATGACCTTTTCCCATCTTTCCGCTAACTGCATAACTGCATGTTTATAGAATGTCTGAGGTTAATTGTTAAAAAACTGATCCAAGTGGTTTTTGATGTCCTCTTCCTCTTGGAATTTCTTCTCCTTTCATGGAGTTCTGCAGGGACCGGAATAAGTGGTAGTCACTTTGAGCTAGGTCTGGTGAATAGAGAGGGTAGAGCAAAAAGTCCCATCCAAGGCTTAGTTATTTATTGCGACTGACCAGTGAGGTGTGGGGCGAAGCCTTCTCTTGGTGGAACACAACCCTATTTCGATCATTCATAATATTTCATGATGTTCTCCAAATTCGATATTACTGTATCCATTGGAAAGCTGAATTATTGCTCTATGAATAGTTATTTAATTCTTCCGTTTTTTCATTTAATCCCCTTATAAGGAATAAATAAACAAAAACTCCTTATAGATTTTTATTTTATCTCCATTTGCAGTTTGTTGATGTAATTTTGTGTTTATGCGGCCCTAAAAATTTCTTGTACATAGTTAAAATCGTATTGAAGTTATAACATTTTTTGTGATTTTTGAAAAAAAAAAATCATGTGAGGGGCACAAACATTAAGCCTGGAAACATAGCCGAACTTGTGCAAATGCTTTCTACACTTGTATGTGACACATTTAGGGCCATACCAATCTCTCGCACTGATTGGGTAGGATTTTGATTAAAAATGGCCTTAACATTGCTCGTTTCAATTTCATGTGAATTTAACACTGTTATAGTGAATTTAATCAAATTCGATGAAGCCGTTTTTGAGAATTGTTTCATCCAAGATTTAAAGTGTCACTTCCGGTTAGCCTTTTTTGACGAAAACGTTGCTGTAACATCTAAGATATATACAAACCTAAAATATGCAATTTCAATTTCATACGACGTTTCGTTTTTGAGCTAGACCTGTCATGTACATACACACAGACACACGCACATGAACACACACACACAGACCATTTAGCGGGACTTTGTTATTTGGATTTAGGAGACTTCAAAACTTGTATTTCCGTTGAAAACTGAGATTCGAAAATTGTCACGATCACAATATTGTCCCTTACTATAATAAATTTCATATAATAAATTACCTATATAAATTTCATATATAGGTAGGTGAAAGTAAAAAAAATTGATGTTGAAATTCGAAAATAATCCCCATCATATATGTATATATTTTCATATATATTTCGCATGGCAATCATTAATTTAACTAGATAATATGCTACAGTTGGCTTAATACATATTGTAATATATGTTTTTAGTGAATTTACAAAACTTTACCCATTTTTAAAACTCAATAGTTGTAACTTTAAAACTCGCATCCTGTTGTGTTTAGAGAAAAGTGTAACTTACAAAAATTTTAGATAATTTTGAATTGTTTAAGGTTGAATATAACCATTTTTTATCTGTGTCGCTTTAAAAAGGAAATATTTTTCATTTAAAAAAAAAGCTCGAAATTTCAATGGCTTTTGGAGCAATGCAGCGAACTAGTCCGTGCTACAGACTCCATTTTATCAAATTATTAACATCCGCCTGAAACTTCGTAAATAGCTTCATCACATCCTAAACTACAAATATTTTATTTACGAAAACTCTTGGAATAGGGGAGTTTTCAATCTGGATATCAGCAAACTTTGTCTATTTAATTAGGTACTAAAAACTCGTAAATACTCATTTTATTTACACTTGGATCGTAAGATAATTTGATCACAAAATTGAGGAAAAATTTGGCATATAAAAATATCGCTCCGTTTGGCCTTTATAATCTCGTTATTTCGACATGTTGGGGTGTAGGTCACGCCAAACGGCCCAATATTTTTCAAGGCCACCTTTTTATCTATTTTCTGCTCACATTTTCTTCCGATTCAAGTGGAAAGCAAACGGGTACCTATATGGTGTTTAAGTGATTCTTGTATATACTTTTAGAAATAATTTTTTTTTTTTTTTGTCCTCCTCTTCCTCGCCGTTAAGGCTATACGGGGTTTTCCCGGGCCAGGGAGTGTGGGCGGGGATTTAAAAGACTCCCTCGGCACCGGGACGCGAACTCGTGACTATTTTTATATCATTAGATTCATATGTCAGGTTGCCGGGCAACGGCGGTGCTGAGCACACGCTTTAGCCCATTCGGCCACCCCGCCTATATATATATATATATATATATAAGGCATGGTTATATTTTATCATTTTGGAGGGGACTTCAGCCCGAAAGAAATATTTGAGAATATTAATATAGAAATATTTTAAAAATTTTAACACCCCAAAATTTACCTCCACCCTAAAAAACGTACGTCTACAAATTATTCATCTTACGTGCAGCTTTTCAATTTTGGAACCCATGATATACTTGAATTTTCAACCGAGATTATTTACTTGTTCATGATTAGCGATCCGATTTGTTTAACAAGCATCACTAATCCACTAGTTTCCCACCCTATTCGCAATATTATCATATACAGGGTGTTTCATAATTGCACGGCACTATTTTAGGTATGTGTTCACTAACACAAAATAAACAAAAAAGTTCATATTAACATATACTTCCAACTCATTTATTAAACAGATATCAAAGGTTAAAGATTTATTATTTATTATTACTATTTATTTATTATTATTACAGCATTTAGAGTAACTATTCAAAGGGGCCTCCGTTATGTTGAATGCAACGAATCCATGATCATCGTATAGCATCAGGATGGCGCTTGATAGTTACTACCCCTTTCACGATACGATTTCTTAGCTCTTCTTACGTGCCAACTGCCGCAGAATAAACCATAGACTTTATCCAGCCCTACACAAAATAATCTAATGGTGTTAAATCCGTAGATCGTAGTGGCCATTTAACAGATGCGTTTCCACCAACCCATCGGTCTCCATAAGTTGCATTTAAATAATCAGTGACATTATTAGAAAAGTGAGCTGGAGCACCGTAGTGCATTAACCACAGCCTTTGCCTAATGCCTAGCGGAATATCTTCTTGGAGTTCATGAAGATTATTTTGTAAAAAATGCAAGTAAGATATACCTGACAGCCTAGATGGCAAAAAGAAGGGGCCGATGATGTTGAAGAAGACCACACCAGACATTTAAAGAAAAGGTATGTTGGCAATGTCTAACATCAGTCGTATGAGAGTTTTCTTCAGCCCAATATGGGTATTTCGAAAATGAAGAATTAAGTTTGTTCTGTGAAAGTGAATAAATTTATGGTGTCTCCCATGATAACCATAAATTGAACTGGGTCACAGTATTCACTCACACTAAAACACACAGAACTAGACAGATGAGCAACTACTGTCATTGCTTATCGTTTGTTGTTTGTTTATCAGGGGATTAAAACCTGTTATTTAGTATTAAACACGTTAAATTTTGTACAGTCAGTCTTAATGTAGTAAATAAATAATAAATCTTTAATCTTTGATATTTTTTTAATAAATGAGTTTGAGATATATGTTAATATGAACTTTTTTGTTTATTTTGTGTTAGTAAATACATTTCTAAAATAGTGCTGTGCAATTACGAAACATCCTGTATAACACCTAAATCTAAATATTCCTTTCTTCTAAAAATTATTCTTAACCGACTTTTTTGTTCTGTTTTGTATTTTTTGTTTCAGTTTAGCAATTACTAGTTCCAAGTAAACTTACTGACTTCTATCGATTTTTTTTTTGTTTTGAGGCAGTTATATGTATTTCGGTTTAGTCAATCTCATATAAATTGACAAATAAATTTAAAATCCTTATTTAATTGTATCAGTGATACATGATCTTCCATTCCAGCCATAGCAAGAAGAATTTATTCGATCGATCCTCCAACAATCTTCAAGGATACGATTCGAACCTTCAAGACGCCACCACTGCCTCCTTCATCACAGATTTTCTGATAAAAAAAACTGTTAATCTAGTAAACATTTTTTGAACTAGTGTATCTCACATTATTTTTACATAGGTTAAAAAAAGTATTATTTATTTATTTGAGTGTTTCGATCACTGGGTTCATTTACACTGAAGTCTCCTTATTCATTTGCAGTGCTTTTAAATTTTATTGTATAGGTCCGTAGTGTTTAACAAAACTACAATATTAAATAAGTATTGATGCATCCCAAACTGAAAATGCTAAAAAAGTGGGGATTATTTTTAAGTTATTATTATGGAATGATGTTTATGCACAAGTTTGACAGAGAGGAACGATGATCGCAACTACCTCTCTGGCGGTCTCGAGCACGCATGCCCGCTCTTATTGAGCTCTATAACCTCCTCGCCGCTCGCTAGCAACCACTTTACGGTGAGTCTTATTGTGTTTTTTTGGCATTTATTAAACAATAATAGTTATATTTTTAATAGGCATGATGTGACATTAACTATCAGGCAGGATGGGTGTCTCTGGATGAACTGTCAATAAAGCGGTGTTAACCCTACATTTGATATCTCTGGCAGTAAATCGATTGTTTGACAGTCGAGATAGCAACTGGTTGTGTTTGGATTATTTTATTTTTTTGTAATCATGAAATACTCCTATGATTTTCATCTTTTGAGGTGGAGCCGAAATCAAATGTAAATAGTGCTATTTACTTCCTGAAAAAAAAATTAAGTTGCACATGTAGTATTTAAATTTTCAATACATATTTTGATTTATTTATATTTTTTTAACTAACTTAAGTAATTCTATAAATAAACCGTTCCAGAGTGACTTCTCAGTTTTATTTATTTTGTGCTTAAATGAAATATACTTATTGTGTTTGGTTTTAAAGGAAATTATTTTTCTATAAATTTAACAAACCTTAAGAAAATTACTTCATTTATACAAACAAACTTAAGGCATTTAATATGAATTATAGCAACTCTATGCCGCTTTCGTCAAGCTAGAAAAAAAAATGTTTTCTATATGTTTTATTTGGAAACTTTTATTTCTCATTCAGTTATATAAACGTGGAATTATTAAATACAAAAATTAAAAGTTTTGCATACTCAGATTATTAATAACAATGAGCAACTTTTGATTATTTAAAAAGTTCAAAATTATAGGTACTTTTTGATAATTTTGATAATTCAGCATTTAATCCCCTAGAGATCATTTCAATGACGGACAATAAGACCTAATTGATAATAAATAACATTTATTTTTACCTCGATATAACTAGTTTGGGCAGTTTCTGAGAAAACTGTATATATTTATAAAATCAATGACATAAACTTACGGTCCTGGTAAGTCTATTTTAGTGAAAAGTTGTTCCCAAACTTACTTAAACAGGTAATTTTAGTGTTTTACGTCTTTTTGTTTTTCGAGCTATGATCATGGCCCTAAGAAGGGGAGAGGGGAAGATTAGGCCGTTTGTCCCCTCCCCCTCACTAATTAGAAGAAAAATAAATCATAATATAACTCAAAAGGTTTGTAGAAAAATCGATAACATTCAAAATCGATAGTTCGATCAAATTTTCTATGTATATAGGGTGTCTCAGTTCTTAACGGCCAAACTCTCGTGAATGTTTGTACAAAAAAGTTCATTTGATGTATGAGCCGATTTCGAACGGAAAAGGAATTAGACCAATTATGTGTTTAATGAAGAGAAGAATAGTTGGGGTGGTCAGTCAAAAAAGAAGGCAAAAATAAATGATAATATTTATTTTTACATATAACGACGTTTCGACCTGAGGTTCAGGCCAGCACCAGGGCTAAGAAAAGAACTAGATAACAAAGTATGAGAAATATAAAAATTACAGTAAAATGAAGTTGTTAGAATAATGACAATAGTATGAACAAGAGACAAATAATAATAACAGGTACAAAGTGCGGAATGATGAAGTAAACATAGTCAAAAAAGGTGACATAAGTATTGCAAAGGGAATCTTAGAATAAAATGTAAAACAGAAAAATATGAAGAGATGTAAATAAATAGTAAAATTAAGATATAGTGAATAGAATATTTAGATAGAAAATTGAGATGTTGTAGAGTCTATCTATATGTACAGACAAAGTAGTAAAAATAGACTCTACAACATCTCAATTTTCTATGTAAATATTCTATTCACTATATCTTAATTTTACTATTTATTTCCATCTCTTATATAACTTCATATTTATATAAGTTTTCACTACACAAAAATCCGGTATTTATTTATTTAAAATTATTACATTACATATTATAATTATTATTACAGTTTTTCTGGTACATTTATCAAGCCAATTTTAAAACAAAAACCATGAACAACAGTACCCACAAGAACACGTGGCAGCAAGAAATTTTTTTAATAAATAAATACCGGATTTTTGTGTAGTGAAAACTTTTAATATTTAATTATAACGATAAAACATGGGTAAAGGTGTAACAGTGGGATTTTGATTTTTAACTTGATACTTCTCATTTTATTATTCTTGTAGTCGACTCACGTCCTACCCGCAAGAGAAAATCATTATTCGATTTTGGTTTATTATTTTCAATAATCAACCATTGTGATCGACCGAAAAATTCAAAAACTTAACCCCCTCTCAAAATTTGAGGTTTCACGTTTCAGGATGCGTAGAATTCGAAAAACAAAAAAAAAATGTTTGGCCGTCCGCCGTCCGCGCATTTTCTCCGAAACTACTGGACCAATTATTTTCAAGTTTGGATATAAAATCAGAGGTCACCCAAGGATGATCCTCCTTCATCGACATTACCATCCGCCTTTTACTTTCAAAATGGCGTCCGAAAAACCTGCGTTGCTATAGACTGTAGCTCCTAAACGAATGTACCGATTTCAATGAAACTTCGCTAAAGTCATTTTCTTGACGCCCTTTAAATTTATCTATATAACATACTTCAACGAAAAGAAGCTGAAAAAAAGTTACGAGGGATGGTAAAATTAAATTCCTAATAACTCAAAAAGTTTACACTTTTTTGTAGATAATGTGATAAGATGTTTCAAAGGTATTTAAATTTCCTACAAAATGAAGGAAATTTCATCGAAATCAAAGCACTATTAGTAGAGATATCGCGATTTTTTAAATATTTTTGGTTAATTATTTTCAATAATCAACCCTTGTGATCGACCAAAAAATTAAAAAACTTAACCCCCTCTCAAAAATAATTGGTTTTTTTAAAGTTTACGAAATTTCCTAAAAAAAAAAAAACCGTTAAAATCAGACAATTAGGGGCAAAGATATGGTCTCCGGTTTTTTTTAATATGTTCTTCTCCAAATGTTATATCCTTTGTTTGGGTTTTAAATTTTGAATATGTCACTGATGTAATGCTATTTTTAGCATATTACCAATGATATAAAATTTACCAATTAAAAAAAAAAGTTTAGTCCAATAATTGGATTCACCTATTTATTTATTTTTTCTTTGTAACTATGAAGGTATATTGTAACTATGTTACTTTAGATGTATAATTGTCTGGAAATAATAAACCATTGTGGAATAATTTCAGCGTTTTTTTCTTTCAATGTATGCATTTGATTTGCATTTTTTGATTTCTATAAAAAAAGAATAACTTTTTTCTATAAAATTTTTAAAGAACGCTAAAAATGGAACAATAAATTTCTTGGAGGGGGAGGGGTGTATGGACACTGCTGAAACCATGTAGATTCAAAACAAGATTTATAAGGAGAGGTGTGTAATCGTTGCCAATACACGGAATAATGTGTAACTATGATGATTGGCATTAAGATGTTTTCTTATAATTTCTTTTACTAGATTTAGAAGAGATGAATGGCGGTAGTTAATCATTTAATATACATATTTGAAAAAATTTGTTGTGATTTTTATATTTTTGGTTTTACTTGACGTTTTTGTGTTTATTTATAAGAGAAAATATATACATAAAATACTATCAAATCTGAACTAAATAGATTTTACAAATCCATACATATTATCCTAAAACATAGTTAACGAAATATCTTTTTTGTTTTTTCGTAAGCACGTGTATCTTTATTATTTCTCAAAGAATATTCCTAAGTATTTTTTCTGTAAAGGCTCAACGACAGTCTAAAATTTTCAAAATGTATCTATTATTGTTAAAATTATTATTTATTTATTTTTGTGTAATTGTAGAGAGCGGAGTAGCTTCGAAAGTAAGGTGTGCTCCTGTATTTCTGGACCTCGGTTCGAGTCCTGCTGTAGAAAGATAATCATTTATTCTGTTTCATCAACTCTGGACCTATCCTGGGGTCAGGAGACCCTCCTGGAACACACCCAGCCTTTAGAAAGAGGATATAAATTTTTAAAAACAAATTATTACTTAAATGATTTTTAGGTGGCCTATATTATAATATTAAACCTCATTCATCTCAGTTATTGTCAAGGTTGGATTCAGAAATTGAATTCCGAAGGGGACCGCAAAAAATTGAATAAAAAAATAAACTTTTTTATATAACTTATTCTATTACAATTAGTAAGGTCAATAAAGACAGAAATTTTTACGTATGATCCAAACCACGGTGACCGAGATGAAATTAGTAACATTTCCTCCGGGTCATGCGGAACTCCGTGGTATTTCTATTCAGAGGGAATGTATTTCAAAGTATAATATAACTTGCTTATGCTAAGTCCTCAACACATTAAATGGTACCTTATTCCACAGTCTTCTTCCCCTTTGTTCTTTCAGCACATCCTCAAAACGAATGAGTTTGAGTCTAGCATCTGAGAAAAGACTTCGTGCATCAATTTAATCAACTGGAAAACTTTCAAAATTAACCGGTTTATTAGAGCAATTGAATTTTTGCCAGCAATTGCCTGAAAGACAGTATCAGACAGTTGACTTTGGAGCGATCTGGTGCAGTCTACAAGATGTCTAAGTGTATGTCAGTGCCTGCGTTGAATCGTACAACTCCTGCTGTATTGAAAAATCAATAAAAAATTATTTAAAAAAAACATTTAATTTTTCAATTTATGCCAGGTTTTAATGCGTTCTGCCTCACTGTACAAATTATTCAACTCCCGGCCCCACATTGTTTGTTGTGATATAGGCTTTTATTTTTGCAGGCTTAAGAGACCTGTAAGGTTAACTTTTCAAACTAACTTATGCCAAGACATATCATGCCATGTCAATAGACCAAAAAGGACATGGCAGCTGCTGACTTGCTTTCCTTGATTCGTGAACAGTTGTCTCGGAACAAGTGAACAAGAGGAAAATATAAAGGCAACAGAGACAGATATTGTTCATGGCCCTATAATTAGGCTGAGACAGAGACAGAATTCTATTTTGCTCGGAGGGGGGGGCGGGGTAACGAAGTCAGAAGTGAGTCACTGAGGCCCCCCCACAATCTGCCACCCACCACCCACCACTCTATTCACTAGTCCACCAACCACTCTCTATAGTTCACCTCTACTCTATAATCATATAGGTTCCTGTCCCATCTGCTCTATCTCTCTCTATCCATGTCCGCCGCATTTAGTATTTATAGTTTTTTCTAAATTAAATATACCTAATGTAGGCCTTCTTTGTCTATTCGCTAGATGGACTTTAAATGGCTGTCGACTTTTAACTAGTTATAGTTGCTGGTTGTTTTGATGCAAAACATGATTTATAAAAAATGATCTATGAAATATAAAAATATTTAGCTGGTTTTATTTACTAACAATAAATAAACTAAGAAAATAAAATAAAGAAGAGAGCATATGAATAAATATATAAACAAATCTAAAAATATATAGAAAAAATGTAAAAAGAAGAGTAAAGTAAATAACATAAATGCCATAAAAAAAAGTATAAATATATATAAAATAACGTCTAGTGCTTAGCCTTGACCAGATCGATCGATTGATAAATGAACTGAAAAAGATAACTGAAAGAAGCGTATGAAATGTATCGTTTAGAAAGACCGAAATTATGACTAACAGCAAGGAAATAAAGGAGAGGATTAAAACAAGGTATGGAGATATGAAGACAATGAGGTAGTTTAAATATCTGGATTAGCTCGTGAATTACAATCGAGGAGACGGACGCGCGACAGAAGAGAAATAAAGATGGACAGAATGAGATGTTTGATAAAAAATATATGCAACAAGTAGACCCTCTCCAGAAAGGCACAAATAAGCCATGATAAGTCGTTAGTGAAACTGGCGGTATTGCATAGATTGTGTAGTATAGTAACAATGGGTTTTACCAGAACAAAAAGACTGCTGAAAATATAGAGTAAGATACTGAGGTGTATTCAAAGGCCAAGGAAAATGGGAGAACAGTACTGGCTAAAAAAGAACAAGGAGTTGTACGAAGACATTGAAAAATTAAAAATATCAATGTGGTAGTTGGAGTTTTACGGCCACGGAAGAGGACTAACAGGACAGAGGGATGTTTAGAAAGATAGTAGATGGAAAGAAAATTCTTGAGATGAAGGGAAAAAGATGGATAGAGGCGCAAAGAAGTTAGTTGAGAAGATGAAGAAGGTGTTGTATCAAAAAGGAAAAGCCATGAAATGACATAGGTGTTGTCCTTAGCTAGCCCATTGAGCTACTAATATTTATTGGGGGAGGGGTAGCTGAACGGGTTAACGCGTGTACACAGCTCTTCCCTTGCCAGGCGACCTCATCAAAGATATGATTTGATAAATTAAGTACGAATTCGTTACCCCCCTTACCTCCTGGCACGGGAAAATTCTCGTATAACTTAAAAGGTGAGGAAGGGGAGGACCAATGATAATAACTTAAAAAAATATACATATATATATAATGATAAATCAACTTTATTATAACTCTTTTATTAAATGTACGCTAGTATGAAATGATATAACTTGTTAGTCTAATCTTTACTGTCATTCCCCAACTTCCCCATAAAAGTTCTATGGTATTTCTATATCGTTTAATTTACGACTGTAAACCACAATGTTGCATCATGTGGACTCACGGCAGGGTACTATTGCAAAGTTGGCATTTTGATGGTGCAGCTTCAGTGATTGGTGGAAATGGTTCAAACTTGAATGGCCGATTTTAAACCATATAAGGATCAGCTTATTATAAATACAAACTTCTGGTACTTGGTTCCACTATTTTCCAGTGTTTTAATTTTTACTCTTAATTTTTTTCATAGATGAAGTGGTGAGGTTTGTATTAAAGTGGGGATATCATGTCTCTAGTCTTTAAGCCTCCGATTTTATTCAGATTTTTTTGTTTTACAGAAATATTCTGAAAGTTGTTTAGGTTGTACTATAAACAACCATAATTGTGTTAGAAAAAAAGAGAAGAAATACAAACTTAAATTCTTCTTTTCTTCGTTTTTGCTGGAAAATTGTATAATATTCTCTAATTTCGGCAATGAAAACTTCAACGTATACAAACAATTGGTTTATTTGTTGATATGTTTATGATTATTTATTGGCATTTGTTAAGTTGACGTTTCGAGATAATTATTTCCGTCGCCAAAACTTAAAATTCCATACTTTCATACCGATTTATGGCTAAAGTCTGAAGTGCTCCTTTGTCATGATTTATTACAAATTTATGATATAAATATATTATCTGGAGCATCAACATTCCTAGGACTACTAATTGGGTGCCTGCTATGGGGGGTACTATTGTCCAATAGTAGAAAAAGTCAATATTATCCCCCATAGCAGACACCCAATTATTAATCCTAGAAATGTTGTTGCTCAAGATAATATATTTTTATTATATTTATAACATAAATTTATAACGATTCATGACAAAGGAGCACATCAGACTTTAGCCATAAATCGCTATGAAAGTATATAATTTTAAGTTTTGGAGACGGAAATAATTATCCCGAAACGTCAACTTAACAAATATCAATAAATAATCATAAACATATCAACAAATAAACCAATTGTTTGTATACGTTGAAGTTTCAACTTTCTTTTAACGAACATCAGGCTTTAGCTATAAATCGCTATGAAAGTATGGGATTTTAAGTTTCTAAGATGGGAATAATTAAACCGAAACGTCAACTTAACATGTATATCAACAAATAAACCAATTGTTTGTATACCATGGAAGATTTCATTGCCGAAATTAGAGAAAACCTTAAAATTTTTGGAACAGATAAATTAGCGAGCTGGGTAATTTCTCATTGATATAAGAAATAATCCGACCTTTTACCAACTTCCTATTATTATTTCCTACAACAATGGATTCAGTTAAGTAAATATTAAAAGCAGTTTTTCTCATTTTGAGTTTATTATGTTATGCCTTCAATAGTTATAACATCAAATACATATTCTGAAAAATCTTAAATATCGAATCGCGGCTTTGTTGCAAAAACGAGCGATTTGTAGTTTATAATTGGTAAATGGTTGACTGTCGTGGATAATGAAGAGAAGAATAGTTGGGCTGGTCAGTCAAAAAAGAAGGCAAAAATAAATAAATAAAATAAATTAAAATTATCATTTATTTTTGCCTTCTTTTTTGACTGACCACCCCAACTATTCTTCTCTTCATGATTTGTAGTTTATGTTACCAATGGAAATTTTCTTGACACAGTGAATGTGTAATTTTCATTTCCGAATGCATCTTTAATTAGCATACAAATTACTCCCCGAGCTAATAGAATACCCTGATTAGCAAACAGAGGGGGGACCCTTTCATGTCGCTAGCCGCCCGTGATCCCCTCAATTTGCGGTAGGTATACTGATTACCTCGACCGCTAATGTATCTATCATTAGAATATTTATACAGTCTGTCGGTTACCAATATGAATTTTAATTTACATCCTATATTGGAAATCGTATACAATTAAGTAAATCGTAGACATTTTATTGCGAGGAAGGTTTTTTTAAAATCTTCATATTGAAAAAAATTCCATTTGTATGTATATTGCAAACTAACGTTGCGTTATACTGTGGTAAAAACAAATGTTGAATTCTATAGTTCATAAATTTTAAAACTCAAGAGAGACTTGGAGCTTACCTCTTGAAAGTAATTTATATTGAGGAAAAAACTATACTCTTCAATAATTCTTCTAATGCTACTAATATTTTGTCAATCGCCTATTGTACCAAAAAAAAAAAAAAAATGTGAATACATTTTGCTTTCGTTGATATCGAAGAGAAGTTTTGTGTTTATTGTATTTCGCGCTTTATGTTTTAGTTCTGTGATCAAGGAACATATAACTATCGTTAATCCGATTTTGATGAAATTTTCAGAGCTTGTGCAGGTTCATATTTCGGTTATAATTAATTCCTTGGTTTATCAGTAGTGATCCGTCGGATTTAACTTTGGGAGATTTTTTTTTTGTATCGGTAATCACTCTGAAAGAAAAAGAAAAAGAACTATCTATATCACTAGCAGATCCAGAATTTAACTTGGAAGGGTTTCAGCCTGAAAGATTTTTTTTTTCGAACTAGAATACTTTAAGAGATAATTTTTAATATTTTTTTCTGTAAAACATAGCTATATTTTACCATTTTGGGGAAGGCTTCAGCCCCAAAGCCTATCTTCGTAGATTCACCTTTTTTTTTATTTGTTTTCCACCCTCCCATGCCACCAGGGCAACACGGGTGTATGCAGTAGTGTGATGTTAAGCATTAATGCATAATAACACACTACTGCCATAATATCAGTTTACAAAATTCTAAGCTGTGCACACAGCTAGCTCTTCTACTTTTTCCTGGCTCCTTTAGGCCTGGCTTCCCGAATCCGGAGGTCTTCCTGGGACTGGTCCTCTTCTCCTTCTGCGTGCACCTAGGTTGAAGTGAGCTGGGCCCACCGCCGTCTTCCAGCCATTTATAAACTCTTTGAACCGCGGGAAGTTTTCTTCACTCACCAACTGAGGAAACTCCTCCTCAGTGAGGACGTAAATCCCCGTGGTTCTCATTAACCTCGCTCTTAATTCGTCGAAAGCAGTGCAGGCCGTGACCACATGCTCAACAGTTTCCGGAACACCACAATCGGGACAGTGGGGATCTATATCCTGTCCGTAGCCATGGAGTTTAGCTCTGAAACCCCCATGTCCCGTGAGAAATTGTGAAACCCAATAGTCCGGGAGGACCCATTTCGCCTGTAACCGAGATTCAACGGTGGGAAAGTATTTTCTTAAGGTACTGCCTTTCGGAGTCGTCACCCACCGTCTGCTCCAATCTTCAATTGTTTCCTCCCGGATAATCTTTTTCCATTTATTTGGGTTTTCAATAATCCTCATCCGTAGGTTCTCCGATAGACTAGTTGAGCCCTCCTTCTTGTAGTCATACCTGGTCACTTCTTCTCGCAGGAGGAGGTCGAGAGGCACCACCCCCGCTAAGACCTGCACTGCTTCATGCGACGTAGACCTATATGCTCTGGTGACCCGAAGCAGAGCAGTTCTCTGAGTCGATGCTAGCCTATTTCTTTGTCTGAGTGTGAGATTTCGGAACCAGAAGGGAGACGCATACCTAAGGATACCCTCCACAACACCCTTATAAATAGTGATAGTGGCTGGATACCTAAGGCCCCAAAATGCGCCCCCCACACGACTTAGACCGTTCATTGCTAGGGCCACCCTACCTGCCAGATATTCCAAATGAGGCGTCATATTGAGGCCTACACCTAACCTAACCCCTAGGTAGGTTACCACCTCACTTGGACGTATCCTCTGACCTTCTATGTACATCGTTATAGGGTGTGCCCTATCAGTCTTTCCCTTAAGGAGGATGGCTTGAGTCTTAGCAGCAGCCATCCTCATCTTCTTCCCCTCACACCATCTAGCGACTAGGCTGGCGCATCGCTCTGCTTCTCTCTTGACTCCAGCTCTGCTGTTGGAGGCCACCACAGCAGCTAGGTCGTCAACGTAAGCAGTGGCAGGAAACCGCTCCTCCTCTAACACTCCCAGTAACTCATCAAAGACGAGCTTCCATAGAGCAGGACCAAGCACCGATCCCTGAGGGCAACCTCTCTCTATGGAAGCTTCTACCTCGTAGTAATTGCCTCTAATCTTGACACTTCTATCCTGGAGATAACTTCTTACTAATGTGTATAAGTTACTAGGAGCATCATACCTCTGCAGCTGCTGGAGCACGCTAGGCCACCATACGCTGTCAAAGGCGGAGGATATATCGAAAAGAAGCAACATGACATACCGCTCCGCCCTCTCCTCAACATCTCTGCGCACTCTCAGCAGGGCATCAGCGGTTCCTCTGCCTCTGGTTGATCCATATTGCCGTGGATGACTTGCTCTAGCGAAAACAGGCCGTAAACTAATCATCATGAGGTTCTCCAGGACCTTGCTAATCACAGGGAGGAGACATATAGGTCTATATGAATTAGGGAGTTGTTTGTCCCTATCTCCTCCCTTGTAGAGTAGTCTCAACATTCATTGAAAATACTCAACAGCCGGTCTTCAATATACGTGATACTGTTCCTCAAGATCGCTGCATCTATTGCATCAAGTCCTGGAGCACGATTAGTCTTCTGCTTATCCACGGCAATACGAAGATCTTGAATGTCCCATGGTGGGCACAAATCTGAACCAGGTGGATATACCGTGGTGCGTCTCACAAAATCATCATTTTCGCTGTCCTGGGTTGGGTCATCTCTGGGATATATTGCTTCAATGAAAACATTGGCAGTTTCTTCAAGGGTGGTTGCCTCAGTATTATGATACCGCAAGGCTGCAATAGTCTGCATCGGGGACAACTTACCCAATGCTACCCTATACGGAATACCCCAGGGATTCTTCAAAGACTCTTCAATGATGAAATCATCCCAAGACTTCCGCTTTTGTGAGCGAACCTCGTTTCGGTATATCCTTGCTTTTGACTTGTACTCATTGCGAAGTACAGTGCGCCTCTCTTCGCATCTGCACCTCTGATATGACCGCCGGGCCTTGTAGAGGTCTCGTTTTAGAACAGTTAAGGCTGGCGTCCACCATGGGACAGGTCGAACCCTCGCCTTCCGGTGCTTGAGGGAGTGTTCGGCAGCATCACGAATGTTGTTGGTAATCCTGGACACCTTGTAGTCCAGATTGTCAACTACATCCATCTCTGCCGCTTCCCACTCCTCGTCTGCAATCACTCCTTCCAGGTAGGACCTGAAGACACTCCAGTCATTTATTTTAGTGACGAAACCCTTATCAGTACCGTGGGAACATCCTGGCTCATTTACCAGGCCAATTGCTATCGCAACGTGATCGGAACTCGTATCAGATCTGAGAGTCCAATCAGCAATATACCTCGTAAGCGCAGGCGTGGCGATCGTGACGTCAATCCAACTCTGCCCCATGCCTCCAGAGAAGGTAGGGATGGCAGAGGGTTCGTTCATCACGACAAGGTGATTTCTGCCTATGAAATTTCCCATTTTAGCGCCTCGCCTGTCAGTAATATTGGACCCCCAGACCGTGTTCCAGGAGTTGGTATCTGAGCACATGATCACATTCCTCATCTCTCTAATGATCGCCTCCATAGCGGATATGCTTTCTTCTACATCACTATTCACAGGTAGGTATGCCGATACCAATGTGAAAGAAATCTTGCCCCACTTAACATAGCAAGATGCATAATCCGCCATGGTGTGTTGTCTCAGATCCATCACGTCAAGGTTAGGATTATTAATCACTATTGCAGCCCTGGGCCTCCTCTCTCCACTGCTCAGGGCTATAACTCTTGACGTGAGGCCAAACCCCGTAACCCTGTTCCCACGGCAGCTAGGTTCCTGGACCGCCATGATATCGTAGCGTTGTGCCATGGCGCGAAGCTCGTCAGCCACAATATGCCGGCGGCCCATATTCAACTGCAGGATGTTGAGTCTAATCATAGTGAGTTCTCCTCACTAATTCTTGAGATCTCTTAATGTGCACTGGGCATTCTCTACTTCCTGCCTGGTGTTTAGCCTTACTTTTTTGAACACCTTCCCTCACGCAGTTAACGCATGTAGGTGCGGTCTTATTTCCTTTTGCGGGACAGTTTTTAGCAATATGCCCACTCGCCGCACACCACTTGCATACTATGCCATTTGCCTCACAAGTAGCTTTTGTATGTCCATATCCCTGACACCTTAGACAGGGAGGAGCATCGGGGTAATCTAAGATTGTCAGTGACCACCAACCTCCTGTAATTATTTCCTCCTTGAGTAGATTATATCTTACCATTGGATGTACTTCTAACACCCAATTATTGGTAATTTTATTTCTAGCCATTGATGAGAACAATGGCTTTATATTACCTAATTGGTTCTCAGAAATAACGGCCGATTTTGCAGCCCACCTTTCCCATAGCACCCTTTCTAGATTTTCCGCACTCCATGAAAGGGGAACTCCTTTTACCTCCACTTTTGGTTTTCTTTTTAAGGCTAGTTTTGCCTCCATCCCAACTTCTTTTAATTTTTGCCATTCAATTATTTTTTTCGCATGGGCACCCTCATCTACACAAACTAAAACTGAGCCAGCTTTGGTCGCCCGTACAACTCTCGCCTTGACTCCTAGTTCAGTTGGAGACGGCAGATTGTTGATGATGTCAGCTGCACTTTTACCTTGAGAAGCGATGGTAACATAAGTTGGTCTTGTATTATCCATCGGTTTTAATGGAAGCCCTTTAACAATATCGGCCATCGTAGTCTGATGTGTAGACCTTTTCTTGGTCAAACTTTCCTCTGCTATTGGTTTAGAGGCCTCGATCTCTTTGGCCACTTGTGGAAGAGCCTTTTTCCTTCTTTGCTTTTTCTTTACTTCCTGGAAACTTTCATTCTCCGTGGTCTCAATAATAGCGTGGGCATCGGCTAATAGCGGTTGTTCTTTAACGCATGGAAACTCCCGAGATGTCTGAGGTTCTGACAGTGGTCTTTGTATGGTTTTACTTTCCGACTTGAGTCCCTCGATAACCATAGGTACTGCTTTTTCCACTAATGCATTTACTATGATATCATACATTTCAGAGGAAGCTAATGTGTCCTTTACCACACGTTGTACTAAAAACGATTTTTCATAGTTCTTATCATATATTGTCTCCATTATATCTATTAACTGCTGAATTTTCCCATTAACGTGCTTTTGTACCTTCGCACTCACGTTCCTGTCTGTTGCGTTCATGTAGACCCTGATGTTTTCTTTGATTCTACGTGCATCTTGCAGAAGACTATCGTCTACACATTCTTTATCTGTTTCTTCTCGGGCGTCAGGAGATCCTTTCCTTTGCCTCTTTGCTGAAGGCCTTGGGCACTTTATAGCCTGTTCTTCAACCATTTCCTGCTCCATTGCTGATGCAATTTCATCAGCCATCTTACGCAATCCAAAATTAACAACTTTATACGTTGAAATAATGGGTGAACAACAGTAGAAGGAAATATTCAACACTCAAAATCTAACCTACGTTCGGGAAACTTATAAATTTCCTATCTTCAAAAGTAAGACTTTAATATGAACTTACCTTAGTGCTTCACCAACGTAATAGTCTCTAAACGTCCTTTTGGTTAGATTAAAGCTTCGTGACAACCACAAAGTTAACCTTAACCTCCACTGTTCACTCAAAAAGTTTATAAAATTAACTAAATAAACATAAACTAAAACTAAATCATGTTCAAAAAACTATAAAACACTAAAATAACACAAACAGTAGGAAACGATACAACAAAACTAACAAAACAAACTTGAAAAATACAAAACACTGAGAAGCACAATAACACTTTATCATAGGTAGATAACCTTGTTTCGTAGATTCACCTGTGATCTATATCATAACATCATAAGAGGATATCAGCTGCACCAACAGATGGGCAGAAATAAATGAATTATTTTCCTCTACATAACCCCAATAACCGTCCCATCCATTTTTCCCTACAGTCAAAAACCTAGGAGTAACCTTTGACCAGAACCTCTCCTGGATAACCATGTCTCCCAGGTTACCTGAAAATCCATAACTGTCCTTAAACAACTCCTAAGATTCCGTGATTGTATTCCTCTAAAAACCAGACAACTTCTTGTAACCACACTTATATTCCCCCACTTGGACTACGGCTGTTTGTTGTATGTAGGGCTATATGCCAGGCTAGAAATGAGGCTGAAGAAACTCATGAACTGTTTTATAAGATACATCTACTGGATACCCAGGCGTTCACGTGTTTCATTGTGGCACACCAAGTTGAAGTGGCTTTATCCTACTTCCCGACAATTCCTCCTCGGTGTTTTCCCTTTTCCAAGTCTTCAGAACTAAAAATCCTCCCTACATTCTTGAACTCCTTACTCTATATTCCTCTATTCACTTTCTTAATACCAGGTTTCAACCTATAGACTTATATATCCCCTCCCATAAAACTTCTTCCTTCAGCAAATCCTTCGTCATTCGTGCTACCTCCTTTTGAAATTCTCTTCCTACTTCCATACGTCAATCCTCGTCCACAAATTCATACAAACAACTCCTCTTCCACCACCTACTCCATATTCAAACTGCCGCAAACATGTAAAATTGCTTGCATCTGTACACTCTAATTTCAATCTACTGAAAAATTGCAATAACAATCAACAGTAAATTATTTTTTATTATTCTAAGTCAGACTAAGGCCCATAAATTTGTAACTTTGTTATTATTCTTAGGGGACAATAGCCCAGATAATTTTCTTTTTTTCATTTCATTTCATAATCACTGGATGTATCGTTCTTTTTAGAGATCATCAAATTTGGGTTTAGTAGCTGTATGATCATTATCATTTAAAGAGAGGTCATGCCACTATGCGTGGTTTTCACCGGACCAGAGGAGAGATCGAGGGATTAACACCACAGTAAAAAGCCCCTCGGCACCGGGATTCTAACTCGTAACCCTTGGCTTATCAGATTGCTTGGTAACGCATTGATACGTTGTGATATTTAGATAACTTAACTTAGTGGAATGGTATCCCTTGTACTGAATGGATGGTATACATCCTGAGGCAATTATGAGAGGTTAAAATTGATATTGTTGTGATGGTGCTCACTAGTTTTCTTATGTCGATTCAATCAATTCAAATTAATATAATTGTTAAATTTCTATTTAATTGATTTTATGTGCTAATATGTGGTTTTACATATATATTTTTAATAATTTATTTATATTATTGATATCATTTTCGACTTTAAAATGAAAACAAATGAAAAAAACATTAAAATTAAAATGAGAAACGTCGTCGAAATGCAGAAATGAAATAAAGGATTTTATATAATGTATAAGGGGTTAAAAATATATCTTTTTCCTCGAAATTATAAACTTTATTTTTTTTCCAAGCCTCCAATTTGAATAATCTATTATGAAATACATTACGTTGGATCTTAAGCATTTTGCTGAAACGATGTTTCATTTTAAAGCTATTTTGAGGTTGCATTTTCATGCGGTCTTAAATTGCAAATATTTTAAAAGGTGTTGGGGCACGTTTTTTTTCCTGTACTGAATATTCTTTCTATTTCTGAATATATATATATTAATAATCATCTATGTTACTTTCTCATGGTGTATTTTGTCATCGCACTGGCGAAGGTGCCGGTGTTAGAGTCGAGAATAATGGGTTAGGGAGGTATTTAAGTAAGTCCAGGAATTTAACATGCCCCCTCCAGATAAATTCCGGAACCGTTGGGATATCCAGTATGTTGTGAAGAGCCGAAAGTTTTTCTTTTTTTCACACCGTTGTTCTGACAATCTTCTTAAGAATTGTGTTTTGAAATTGCTGATTGTATCGATGTGTTTTATTCAGTTAAGTGTGTAAAGAGCGGTACGCCGTACAGGAGTGCTGGTCTTAGTATGGCCTTGTATACCAGTGACTTGAGTCTGAGCGAGAAAGAACTTACGAGTGAAGGATGATAAAATTAGATTTTTGTTGATATACTTATTTAAATGTTTTCGAAATTTTATAAAAAACGAAGAAAGCCGTTGAAATCGGACGAATTGGAATAAAGATACGGTGTTCAAAGTGTTTACCAGATGATCTACTGCAAAGCTGATGTCCTTTGTTTTGACGTTTGGAAATTCTTAAATCAACTGAAGCAGTCGATATTGTCTATATTTCTTAGTAAATTACTAATAATGAAAGATAAAATTATTCAGGCCAATATTAGCAATCACCTCTTTTTTTCTCTTCGAAGTGACAAGGTTACATTTGATACAAAACCATTTGGAAATAATAAACGATTATGTAATAATTTTCAGCGTTTATAGATTCTAGCGATAATCTACTCTTCAAAGGAAGAAATTTCTAGTTTTTGTTGAGTTTAGGTCTCCTGTGAGGAACCAGACAGCTGTGGATGGAATATACAGAGATGATTGACATTAATGATTTTCACACCCCTCGATCCGATGGACAACTGTCCTTCCAATAGTTGGCTGTTCCTGGTTTGTCTCGTTAGCGAGCTAAGCTTCGGTACATCTGCCTGTTCTCTCGCTTGCTGCCTGAGCGCTCTGGTAATGACCGCGACCTCAGTAAATACTGCAAATATTGTCAGTACTCAGGCAAACAACTTCAATAACAATTTCTTCTCTGTTTATAAAATGAAATTCATATACTACCCTTGCCTAGATAAGAATCTGATTCAGTTTAATCAGCTTAAAATAAATTGTCAATTATTTATAGTTAACCAATAATATTTATTTTAAAATTAGGTAAAATATGAAAATACGAATCATATCATTAATTCGTTTTAACAAGGAACAAGATATAAAAAATAAAAAAAACAACAACTCATAATTCATCTAATTATTTGTTTATTATAGTCTTTTGAGTAGAAAAACAAAGGAACAACTGAAGTGTAGATAAAATGTTTTTTTTTTTCTATTTAGGCTAAAAATGATTGCGTTTAGAACCCATTATAAACATTTCTAAAACAATACAATTTATAAATCGGGAAATATATCTAGAAATAGTGGAACTGATAATTTCCATGAAATATTTAAAAATATAAATCAAGAAGAGACGTTAATATGAATTACAAAATAAAGGTCAGTCTGAGTGATACATGCAGAGACAATCATGATTGAAGTCATTCTTGGCTTCTTTTTTTTTTTTTTGTTCTTCTCTTCCTCACCTACAGGCTTACGGGTTTTTTCCCGGGCCAGAGGTTGAGGGCGGTGGATTAGTACCAGAGTTAAAAGCTCCCACTGACACCGAGACGTGAACTCGTAATTACCTTCTCCTCTAATATTGCGGACAACACGCAGTGCACATGCGTTAGCCACCTCGCTACACTAACATCTCCCCTCTCTCACTCCAAGTAATTCTTGTGTTTCTTAAGACTGTCATTCCTGACTAACATTTTGAGCAGAGGAAGAAAAGCTCTTATCTCGACCAACTCGTTTGCGTTTTGATTCCCAACATGGCTTGGGACTCACTGCTACCTAGATGTTTAATATATTTAGAACGAATTGCTTGATGCTTTTCGACATGCTGCAGTGTTGTCACTAGAGCCCGGATCTTTGTGCAACAAAAAAAAAAGCAGCAAAAAACTCAAAATGTGCAAAATTGTGCAATAAAATCCCAAAATATTTGGAATTATATAACTAGCACCTAAAAAGTGCCAAAATCATCTATTTTGTTTAATCATTATATTAATAAATCTAAATCGAAATAATGTATTACGAGGAAACATATAAAAAATTAAGATAAAAATTTAATTCCTAAGATTTTTTAGGAAACTTAAGAAATACACTGCAATGTTTGAGATTTTCAAGTCTTCAAATACGAATGTTGACACTGTTTTTTTTTTAGATTACAAAAATATATTCTAAAAAAAATCCAATTTTCTGATAGAAATATTTGTTCTTATCTGTTCTACAATGAGTGTCTACCTGTGATTTCTAATCACACTCGATTGATTTTTCACAGAGCGTGTAGAAGATAACTTTCTCATCAAGTTTCAATTCAGAGTAATTTGATATCCAGATTTTAATTTTTGACTAGAGGCCATATCCTACTTTCGCCATTATTCATTTTATTTTTAATAATAATGAAATTACTATTTATATTATAAAAAATTGATGTATTGATATTTATAAGTCACACCGACCTAGCATAAAAAGTTAAAAGTGTGAAATTTAATGCAACAAGAATCAAAATGGTGCAATGTAGGCCAAAAATAGCAAAACGTGCAATATAGTACAGTATAAAATTTCAATATGTTAATCAACAGATCGTGAAACGGACAGATTGTCAGGTTTGAAGATTTTACACGCAAGCGAATAAGATTTTTAACAACATGGAAATACGGTCTCTAAATATCACAGTCGGGGTTACATTTATTTAGTAACTGGGAGGTGATAAGAAATTCAGCTTTTCCTGAAAGTTCTATATTCTCTCCAGATCTGGAGTAGAGTTACAGACTGGTTGTGTAATTTAATATAATTCAATATGTAATCGATTTATTTGTTTTTAAAACAAATGACACTACTAAAACACCCCTTAAAAAACTTTAAATGTATATTCGATATTGTTTTAAAATGGTAAATGAGATGCCGATTATACAATGATAAGAGAGAGAAGGAACTCTATGTAAGCCGATAATGGAGAGGCAGGTGCCCAGCTATCTAGACGGCACTGACTGTGATGCTGATATAATTAGGGGACACATGTCCAACCCTCTCTTCATCGCCAGGAGGGGGGAGTTTTTAAAACCCCTAGATCTGAGATTATCTCGCCAGAGTTGTGTTTCACTGTCATTATAGCTATTGTAGCTATTATAATGAATTCTCTCTCTCCCGATATAAGGGGAGCTCTACATATGTCCGTCACTTTAATAGAGATCATCAAGAGCCCCCTCTCCTCCTCCCCTAGGGATCTGTCATTTAAATAACATTTCACTCTCGGTGGAGTTTGATGGAGTAGGCTTCTATATTTTCATAGATGTTTTTATGTAACCCTGCCATAAACTGATAATAGATTTATTGTAGTGGTTTGTATTTATTATAGTTAAAAAATCTTATCATATTTTTAAGATTGAAGATTTTCAAGGAATTTAATTTCCTAAAAACAATAAAACATTAAGTTTTTGAGTGGAAAGCTGGGTGTTGAAAGAAGCCATCTGTAGAATATGGCGGAATCAATTGTTTTGGATTCCTTAAGAATCCTACACCATCACATGTATTAATTCTGGCCAGTTCGTTATGAGCTCAACGGACAGTCGTAAGAAGAAAGAAAATGAGAAAATTATAACCATAAGAAAATAAACCATTACATTCGGTACTTGGAATGATAGTCACGCGAAACTCTATTCTTTTTGTTCTCCCTCATTAAACATTATCGATTAGGAATAATCAGTTTGCTGGGTGTCAACTTAATTTAGATGAACAGCTGTACAGTTTTGTTTTACTTTCTCTAGTCACAAAGAAAAGTGTCACTTTATTCACATTTGTCAATAATAAAGAGTAAGAAGTAGAAAAAATTATTAAAATGTTTTTAGACATTAAAAAAATGGAAGAAAATTTATTAGAGATTTATTATTTAGATCAAGATAAAAATTAACTCAATTGCTCAATATAAAAAAAGAAGGAATTCAAAAAAGTATTATTAATAAGCTATTAATGCCTATTATAGGGGAGCGGGGTAGCTCAGTGGTAGGGCACTGAGCTTCCAATGTTCGAGGTCCCAGGTTCGAACCCCGGCACATGGCAGAAAATAATTTATTCTGTTCCATTGGCCGTGGGGCGACCCTGAGGTAGGGGGACCCTCCTGAGGCACACCCAGCCTCTACAAAGTGGGTACCCTTAATTAAATAATTGATTAAGGATGTCCTATCTCTACTACAGTGAGCGACTCTGTAGGGCGAAGAGGAAGGACCTCGGACAGGCGAGGATTCTAGCTAGAAATAGGACAGGATGGAATTCCTGACTGAATGCTCCTCTACGCTGAGAGGCCCTAAAGAGGGAAGCTAAAGAAGAAAAAGAATTCGTTGATTATGTTAATCCCAGAACTAAATTAACTCTTGAATGATTAAGGGTATTAATTAAAACTAACTACAAATATATAACGGTATAATTATTTATATCAGACCAAACATTATCTAGGATAGCTGTGTACTTAATTTTGTGCCTTTTTTTCTGTCTAAATCAACTCTTATAAAGTACAATTGATGATGATATTTAGAAGGGAAAGATAATAAATAAGTATGAAGCCTGATAATTGTGAATTAAATAATTGATTAAGGGGAAAAACCTGACGGTTGAGCGTGATCCTAGCCCGATCCCCTCCCTGCACAACCTTTGGCCTTGAAACAGTACTTTCCCTAAATAGCACTAAATCCAAGACCCTTCATGGGTTGTAGTGGTAGAGGTTTTTAATGCCTATTATTAATAGACATTATTATTATTAATAATGGCTGAAAGTTACCGAAATTCTTAATATCTTTATCATAAGCCAAAAAACAAAACTTCTTAAATACAGGGATACCCATCCCTCCCAAGGTCAATGACTCAAGAACCTCCCTTTTTTAAATCAAAGCAAGCTAAGATAGAGTTAGAAAAAAAGTAGATCGTATACAATAACACTTGCTGCGGTCTGTTCCTTGTTTTCCTTTTGTCCCTTGGTCCGAAAATTCATAACCCCTTCGAAATTTGCCCCCCTCAAAAATTCAAAAACCTGTAAAAATATCCCCCCTCAAAAATTTTGATTTTCATGAAACTCTCTTCTGGGCACCCCTACATACTTATGTATACTCACTGGTTGAATGCCAACTGTATGCACCAATAAGAAAAACACTGAAGTTGAGTATGTGAGAGTTCCTAGAAGACTCAAAAAACTGGTGTCCAAGCTTTATGGAATTCTTAAAAGAAACAAGTTTTACCACCGAGTAGAAATATAAGAAATGTCAATGACCTTTCGGGGTAGAGGCATTACCTCAATAAAAAATATATATTTAATTTAATATTTTGAATTATTTTTATTGATTTAGTTTACATTAAATAAGGCAATGTAATTAAGTTTCTAGATTCTTTTTATTATTATTTGAATAATGATAAATAATTCAAATGACTTGCTTTTGTTAAATTAAACTTGTCATCAGCTATTGTATATATCCACCATTTTATGTCACCAGGTTACTATCAGCGTGTAAACAAGAGCACTGCCGCTGATTAAACTAATTACTACCACCACAGATCATAACCACCATGTAAACCATGTGTGTTTGGTTCTAGGTCTCTCAAATTTTCGGGAAGTTGTAAAAAAAAGACACAGCATATAAAAAGCATACATCCAAAGGAGAGACTGGGACCTGGAAGGTGAATCATTCGTTCAAGGAACAGGTACAATAGGCTAGCTTCCTCGGAAGGGTCTAGTTTTTTTGCCTCCTACGGCTTTTGGATTTCATATCAGCTCCTTCATAACTGTGCAAAATTTTAACATGACAACTATGTCATAATTTTTAGTACATTAATAATCCTAAATAATTGGTGTCCTCTTTTTCTTGTCCTAAGTAATTTAATAACAAATGAAAGGACTTAATGGTGTCTAAAACCTTTTTTTTTTCCGTGAGTTATACGGCATCCCTTCTAAAATATGTTTGTTAACTAATAATATTCCAAATGTGTACACATTAATCCAGTAATCCAAAATTTTGATTCAGAATAATAAAATATATATACGTGATTATTAAAATTTATTTAAAATGCATTTAATTAATTATTTTATCAGACATTTTTATGATTTTCCGTATGATAGTGTTTAGTTATATTAAAGTTTGATTTAAACGTAATGCACAACTATTAGATGTTAATTTTTTTATATATTTCACTTTCGTGAAATATATATAGCGTGAAGTAGTGATCTATTGTTGTTAAATATTTTATGTTCTAAAGTGAAGTGAACGTTTTTTCTTCGTCTATAGCTTCAAATCTTTGAATGAGGACAAAAGTCTTAAATTCATTTAAATTTCGTTGAGGGCGTTTTTAATTGTTTAAGGCTAAGTATATGTACAAATTTTAATCGTGTTGCCGTAACCTATATAATTACATATTAACTAAACTATTTATGAAAATCGCTCATGTTTATGTATTTAGTATTATCGGGAGAATTTGCTTATTCTCCAGTGAAATCTTTGAGATTATTTATTCAAAACAGGTCAAGAGTACATAACAACAATTGATATTTATTGTTTGTTAAAAATTATAGGGTTATTTTTATTTTATTTATTATTCCCCCCCCCCTTATAAGCGATATCACCATCAGGCCATGTCTAGTAGAGCGTCTATCAAGAGAATTCGGCCGTTAGGCTCAACACCTTGTTCTTCGCCTGTCAAACAAAAGCCTCGTCAATGTCGTCAAACACCTGCAGTAACGCCTATTAGTTCCAGAGAAAATGAAACCCAGCCAGGAACATCGTCAAAACCAACAATTGAAGAACTTCAGCATCACCCAGGTACATCTTCACAAGAGATAACCGAACAATCTCCGTTTTTCACCTCTAACCCCTATCAGGTGCTTCAGAATGATAAAGAAGTGATGGAATCCGCTTCAATACCAAGAGATCCCCGACCTCCACCCATATTCGTTAAAAACATAAAAAATTTTCAGTTACTATGCTCACAACTGAACAAAATAACAGGCTCTGGAAGCTATTCATGTCTAAGCAGAACAAAGGACACAAAGATATCACCAGATACAGCTGAAACCTACAGAAAAATTGTGAAGTATCTAACGGAAACCAACGCGGATTTTCATACGTACCAATTACGGCAAGATCGAGCTTTGAGGGTAGTCATAAGAAATCTACACCCCTCAACACCAACCGAAGCAATAGAAGAAGAATTGAAAAATTTAGGTTTCATAGTGCGCCAGATTACAAACGTACAGAAGGAGAGTAAAGAACAGCCTGGAGTAAAAGTTCCTCTACACTTATTTTTCGTAGATTTGGAGCCAAATCAAGGGATCGAAAAAATATACGAAATAAGAAGAATATACTACACAAGTGTTATAGTAGAGAAGCCATATCCTAAGAGGGAAATCGTACAGTGTCACAATTGCCAGGCATATGGCCATACCAGGACTTACTGCCATCATCTGCCGCGCTGTGTGAAATGTGGAGAGCAGTACAAATCCGGGGAGTGCACAAAACCGAAACGGGATCCTGCAGTTTATGCTTTGTGCCTTGAAGGACATCCAGCGAACTACAAAGGCTGTCAGATCTACAAGAATATCAAATCAAGATATCAAAAATCCCGGACCCAAGAAGAAGCAGAGGCATCAAGAAGAGGACCTTAAAAAAAAATTGACCCAACGGTGTCTTTTGCACACTTATTAGGAGGTAAGAATGATGTTACTTATTGTGAGACCCTGCCGCAACAACAACACATACCTCAAAATTCTCAACCCCACCCTCAACATCCTAATCAAACTTCATCTAATCAACAGTTTTATCAACACCAAATTCCCCGCATTCCTCCTCCCTCAAATACCACAGATCTCACCAGTTTACTTACATCTTTCCTCTCCGAATTCAGATTCCTTGTTACTCCTTTGATATCTCTTCTCACCAATCTTGTATCACATTTTATCCCTCCCGCGAAAAATCCTTAAATGACTTCCAATAAACCTTTATCCATTCTCCTTTGGAATGCGAATGGTGTTAGGAATCATACAAACGAACTAACTACATTATTACTTGACAAAAATATTGACGTGGCACTAATTACTGAAACTCGACTAACCACTAAACAGCACTTCAAAATACCACAATACCTGACATATCGTACTGACCACCCTGACGGAAAAGCACATGCCGGTAGTGCTGTCATTGTACACCAATTCCTCTCGCATCACCTACTCCCGTTATCTACACATGATTTCCTACAGTCCACCGCTATCGTGATAAAAACCTTTTCCTTTCCGGTTACCCTTGCATCAGCGTATTGCCCTCCTAACCGATCCATATCCAATGCCCAATTCCGTTCTCTCCTCGACTCCTTAGGACATCACTTCATCTTGGGTGCAGACCTAAATGCCAAACATCAACAATGGGGTTCCAGAACCACGAATACTCGTGGCCGAACCCTGCTGTCTGCACTCAATTCCCAACGTTTTCACCTCCTTTCCCCCAACTCTCCTACCTACTGGCCTACAGATCCCAACCGTAATCCTGATCTTCTTGATTTCTTTATCCACAGCGGCTTAAATCCCCTCAATTGTTCCATTACACGTCTAAATGAACTTTCCTCTGACCATAGTCCTCTAATCCTTAATGTTTCACTTGAACCCGTTCCCAAACCTTCTCCACCGTCATTTATTAGGGGTCCAGTTAACTGGGACCTTTTCCGCCAAATCATCTCCGATAAAATTGATCTTAACATATCCCTCAAAACTCCCGATGACCTTGATAACGCCGTAAATTCCTTTACTACCACAATCCAACAAGCCGCCTGGACTGCCTCCTTCCCAAAAGACTCCTCCAGAATTCCTAAAAACACCATTCTACCCCAACACCTCCTTGACCTAATCCAAACCAAACGCCGTGCCAGAATATTGTGGCAACGTACCCGACATCCTACCGACCGCTGCTCCTATAATTATTACTGCAAAAAATTAAAACTGGAATTAGACACCTTCAGATCACATTCCTTCAACTCCTACCTATCCTCCCTCTCTTCTCGCGACAATTCCCTTTGGAAAACCACAACCAAAATCCTAAATCCTCACCGCATTTCTCATTCCCTCCGACGAGATGATGGCTCCTGGGCAGCATCTGACGAAGATAAGGCTGAGGAGTTCGCCATTCACCTATCCAATACATTTATTTCACATCCGGAATCCCATCCTGCCCACACCGAAACAGTAGAAGAACTCCTTACATCACCAATCCCACTTTCCTTGCCCCCAAAAGCTATTCATCCTTGCGAAGTGAAATTTCAATTAAAAAAACTAATCCCCCGTAAAGCTCCTGGACATGATCTCCTTACCCCTCAAATCCTTCGACAACTTCCATCCAAAGCAGTCATATTCCTTACATATATCTACAATTGTATCCTACGCACCACCCACTTTCCTCTGCTATGAAAACACTTCACTATTATCCTTTTCCCAAAACCAGGCAAACCTCCCAATATTTCAACATCCTATAGACCAATTAGCCTACTCCCAATCCTTTCAAACATTTTTGAAAAGATCCTTTTGAAACGAATCCTACCCATTATAGAATCCCAAAATATTCCTTCCCATCAGTTTGGTTTTCGCTCCCAACATTCTACTGTTCAATAAGGACTCCGAGTTGTTGATCATATTTCCTCAGCCCTAGAAAACAAGGAATACTGTTCGGGTGCATTTCTGGACATTGCACAGGCATTTGACCGGGTATGGCACCCCGGACTGCTCTTCAAGCTTAAAATCCATTTACCTCAGTCCTTGTACCTAGTCCTCCGATCCTACCTCTCTGACCGCTCCTTCCGAGTTCGCTGTGGAACAGAATTTTCCAATATCTACTCCGTTAAAGCCGGTGTTCCCCAAGGCAGCGTCTTGGGTCCCGTGCTTTACATCCTCTTTACTGCTGACATCCCTGTTCATCCCGATACTTTTCTTGCGACATTCGCTGACGACACCGCAATCTTATCATCCAACTCTGATCCCAACATAGCATCCTTAAATCTCCAAAGCCACCTCACCTTGATTGAGCACTGGTGTAATAACTGGCGCATTAAAGTTAATGAATTTGAATGCCAACATATTACCTTTACACTCCGACGCAGTTCCTGTCCACCAGTACTCTTTAATTCCATCCAGCTTCCTTACTCAGACACAGTCCGGTATCTTGGCTTTCATTTAGACCGAAGACTAACGTGGAACCCACATACTAGACTCAAAAGACAAGAACTCAACCGACGATACGGCCAGCTATACAGACTACTAAACAGAAAATCCAAACTTTCTATTGAAAACAAATTACTTATCTACAAGACAATACTGAAACCTATATGAACATACGGACTTGAACTGGGGGGGACAGCAAAAGCTTCAAACATCAAACGTATTCAATCCTTTCAATCTAAAGTCCTTCGAACAATAGTTGATGCTCCGTTCTATGTAAATAACAGAATCCTACACCATGACCTTAATATCCCATTTGTCCTAGACCTTATTCCAGAAAAATTCTCCAAATTTCACCAGAACCTTACCTATCATCCAAATCCCCTTGCACAATATCTATCCAGCACCACCCATCCTTACAATCCTCCTCGAAGGTTGAAGCGGCAGTGGCCAAGAGACCTTCTGTAAATAAGCATCTATTGGAGTTTTGGCAATGACCAGATCCTCCACTCAAGTCCGAGTGTGTATGATTAGGTTAGTTCTTTTGTTTATATACATTTATTTTATTTTATTGTATTTATTTTAATTTTATTTTATTGTATTTATTTTTATTTTATTTTATTGTATTTATTTTAATTTTATTTTATTGTATTTATTTTTATTTTATTTTATTGTATTTATTTTTATTTTATTTTATTGTATTTATTTTTATTTTATTTTATTGTATTTATTTTTATTTTATTTTATTGTATTTATTATTATTAAGTTTCTGTATTATTTATTATTTTTTTTATTGTAAATAGAGTGTGAGTGTGCTTTCTCTGAACACTATTATAAATGTCCTTGATGTGACAGAATGTAATATTTCTAAATAAACAAATATAAAAAAAAAAGTATTATCGGAGCGACTGTGTTTCTCATCTTACAGTATATTATATAGTGGAAGAAATTATAGCATATTATGCAAGTGTTTTGAGATGCTGGTGGAACGGAAAGCCATTCTAATTAGTTGCCCATTTAATGCACTCGAGAAGTTCCGGCAGTTGCCGTTTCCACCTCAGTCATTATTCTCCTTTAGTTAATTACAAATTTATTTCATCGTATATATTTTTACCATTTTTTAAAATAGGTCATAATATGAAATGATTGATTATTTCAAATAAACAAAATCAGAGATACTCTAGAGGAAGAAATTTTGAAAATCCCTTATTAATTAAGCAGTCTTGCTGCATCGATGATTATAATCGTTTTCAATCTGTAGATTGGCAGCATTTGTCTATTTAATTAGTTTTAACTAAAAACATATGATCACCCATTTCCTTTCCACTAGAATCTTAATATAATATGATCACAAAATCGAGAATGAAAGATGGTCTGCAAAAATATTATAAAAATAGCCGTTTGGCGTAAACTCCACCCCCACTCCAACATGTCAAAATAACGAGGTTATAAATGGCTCACTATTTTTGTAGATAACTTTTAGTATCGATTTTGTGATCAAATTATCTTACGATTCAAGTGGAAAGCAAGTGGGTATTTATGAGTTTTTAATATCTCATTACATTAATTAATTTAATGAGAATATGCCCCATTTCTGTGAATTTTCGTAGATAAATAACGTGTACGTTAAGATAAGACGAAGGAGCTTTTTACAAAGTTTTGGATAGATGTTAATAATTCGATAAAACGAAGTCTGTACCACGGACCATAACATTCCTGGCATATACAAACTTAAATATGTAGTATTAGTTTCGTAAACTTCTCGTTTTTGTGCTAGACTGTTCACAGTCACTTACACACACTAGCGGATCCAGGATTTAGTTTTGGGGGGGGGCTTCAGCCCGACAGTTTTTTTTTTCATATATATATATATATATATATATATATATATATATATATATATATATATATATAACGATAATTAATTTGAAAAAAAAAGAAATTAATTAATTATCTATATGAAATGGTGTTTAAGTGGTTCTTGAAGTCCTATTAAACGTAATTACACCAACAAGAATACTTTAAGAGATAGTATAAAGTATTTTTTTCTGTAAAATATGGTTACATTTTACCATTTTGGGGGGGCTTCAGCCCGAAAGCCCCTCCCCGTAGATCCGCCCGTGCTTACACACACACAAACAGAACATTTTGTGGGCTTGGTTATTCGGACTCAGGAGACCTCAAAACGTGTTTGACCGTTGAAAACTAGGATTCGATTTTTTTCACGAACGCAATACTTTCTTTTACTGTTTATTCCATATACCCCATAAGTAGAGGGAAATTTTTATAATAGTGATAGCAAACCAATTTTAGAAAAACTATCTCGTTTGATATAGTTTAAGTTTATATTAATTAAATTAAGGTTTATTTAGGAAAAAATTGAGATTCACCTGAGGATGTGTAAAAAAATTATGTGATTTTTATCCTATCACCTAAAAGTACCCGTATTTTGAGCAAAAATGACTAAAATTAACTGCTGTGAAGCTTTTATTTCTTGTTGATCCTTGATTTGGGATGCATTGCAATGAACTTAATTGCCCAAATACACATTTTATTTATGATTTTGTTTCTTTAAATGATGAATCTTCAATTATTTTTTCTGGTAAATTGGTTGTAAAATTATGTTTTCCACCCAGATATCCATTATAGGAAGTGATCTGTATTTATAAGTGACCAACTAAGTGTTCCTGATCGTAATATGTACATTTTCATAAAAATAATTGAAGCAATCAACAGGTATCTTTATTTTAATCGTAAATTGTAGGACTAGAAACATTTAGTTTATCTCTTATAAATACAGATCACTTCCTATAATGGAGATCTGGGTGTAAAACATAATTTTACAACCAATTTACCAGAAAAAATAATTGAAGATTCATTATTTAAAAAATAAAAATCATAAATAAAATGTGGTTTCAGGAAATAATGCTTATTGCAATGCATCCCAGATCATTGAAAAACAAGTAATAAAAGCTTTGTAACAATTAATTGTAGTCATTTTTGCTAAAAACGCGGGTACTTTTAGAAGATAAAAATCACATAATTTTTTTACACAACCTGAGGTGAATTTAATCTTTTTTCCAAATAAACCACAATTTAATTAATATTAACGTGAACCTTATCAAATGAGGTAATTTTTTTAAAAGTGGGGTAAGTGTAGTACGGTGTGACGATGATAAAAAAAAATGACGAATAATTTATGACATTTAAAAAAATTCAACTTAGCTATGTTTAGCTGCTCAAAAATCTTCTTTAACTGGTTTTAATAACGAATAATTTCATTTTCTTTTGAAGTAATTTTTTTCTAGTTTACAGTAAAGCAATTGCTAATTACTTAAATTAAATATTTCTTTAGTTATCGCTTCCTATTCAACGTGACCTAAAAAACGCAAAACTTGGATTTACTACTTTTCGACTGAAAATTGGCCCATTATTTATAATAAATTTTTTTGTAGCCCTTGAGGTTTGCTATCACTCATAAAAATTTCTTTCTACTTACGAGGGACATCCTGTATAGGTAAATGTTAGTAAGAATAAATGAATTTACGATGAAGATGACAATTATTGTAAATTTGTCTTGATTTTTATGTCTAATTATGGTGATTTCGATTATTTTAAAGATAAGATCTTGGATGGCTGTAGTTGGTCTATCTAAAAATGGGAATATTCCCTGAGCGGTTGGAGCTTTATATTAGGAGGTTTAATATTATCCTCGGGAAAGCAATCAGTATTCAACTCGACAAAATGTTACGTGAACACTGCCTTCCTCCGCTTCCATACTTAAGACCTACCCAAGACTGTTTACCAGCGGATATTTTATATTCTCTTCAAGTTATATATTATATTAATGGCCCAAGAAATGTAAGCTTATTCCCCTTTCCGAATTCGTATTATTTAAATATTTAAAAGTGATTAAATGTCTTATGTGTACTTTTAAGTGAAGGACTTCGAATAATGTTAAACTTTTTTCTTCATTGACCTACAAAACATTGATTTATTAAACATCATAAAAATACTGCAGCTATTCGCTATAAAAGTTAATTTGATTTTATTAAATAAAAAAAACCTGTAACTATAAATTAAGCTATTTTAGTAAACAAGGAATTAATATTTTAGGGGACAGCCCTGATGAAGGCCTGAACTTAACGTTGGTAAATGCCAAAATAAATATTATCATTTATTTTTGCCTTCTTATTTGACTGATCACCCCAACTATTCTTCTCTTCACTCTTTAATTAATATTTTAGATTACAGGCCCGTTTACGTTTCGGCAATTTAGCCATCATTAGGACAGAAAAGAACAGCTAATCGAATATGCGTTTGGATGTCATGGAGTGAAGTTCGATTAGCTGTTCTTTTCTGTCCTGGTGATGGCTGAATTACCGAAACATTGACGGGTCTGTTTTTTTTTTTGCCTGCATTATGGATACATAATAAGGCTTGTGTGGTTTGGAATGTTTCCAAACTATAACCTAACATTTATGTTCTGTTTCTTGACTAGTTTATTACTAACTAGCTGATGTACCCGTCGTTGACGGATGTATAGTAGAAATTTGAGAATCTTTTTTTGAGATGGATTTTGAATTATGGGAGGGAGGGTCAAAATTCAATTTCATAAAATTGGATCGGAAGAGGATAGATGAGTTGTTTTGAAATTTTTTATGGCGGGTCTTATGGAATTCAAGGATTTGCAGTAGTCATAACAAACATTTTGTTATTCGGCTATTTGTTTAGGTGCCACAAAAGTAAACCGACCACCACCGATCCATTAAAATTTGTTAAGTGTTTAATTTTCATTTAGTCTCTCCACTTCTTTAAACTCTACTGAGTTTATCACTTGCAAAATAACATTGGACATTGAATCACCTATATCCGTGTAAAATTAGAACTTATTTGAATATTGTGGAGGACATGGTGAAATTTATGGGATTTTTTCCCTGAAATCCGATTAATCCGTTTGGTTAATCCTAAAAATGTATACAACAATATTTTTTAGGCTCGTGAAGTTGAATCGAATGACACCTTGAACGGGAAGATCGGACAATGTTGAAAAATCAGTGTGTTTTGCCCGTTTTATGCGACAACGCGTTACAGATGGTCGATATTCCTGATTTTTCCCGTTGTGTTATGATAATTTTTTCCATCAGTTGAGTAGTAGAACTTTTAAATGTGGCTCGCGATAGAGTAGGTTGAGATGATAGTCGAAGTAAGTAACTGTCTTACTGGGATCTCTAGACAAATTACTCAAGAATTCATAGCTTTGGTTCTACTCAATATTTTGTTTTCATTTAAAGCCTATATTTTAAGTCAAACAAACCTAAATATAAGGTCAACATTTCAAAAGTCTGCCATTAGCCATTGCCGAGCTTACCCCTGTCAAAATTTCGTTGGACAATGCGGACATCCAGACAGACGACAAATTTTTTAAAAGTGGATTTGGTGAGCGTAGTGTATAAAACGGTAAGATATAAGGAAAAGGGTTGATTCTATTCAATGTACAGACAAAACTTTTGTTTTATTTATATAGATGTTCTTTAACCTATAAACATACGTTTATTATTAACATTTATTATCAACATTAACCGATATCTTTACATAACTTTGGTTCTACTCAATATTTTGTTTTAATTTAAAGCCCATGTTTTAAGTCAAACAAACCTTAATATAATGTCAAAGTTTCAAAAGTCTGCAACAAGCTATTGCTTAGCTTACCTCTGACAAAATTTCGTTGCAATGCGGACATACAGATAGACAAAAAATTTTTTAAAACTGGATTTGGTGTCTGCTATGTATGAAACGGATATCATAAAACGGGTTGATTCTATTCAATGTAGAGACAAAAACTTTATTTTATTTATATAGATTTGCACTAATAATAATACTATAGTAAAACTTTTTTTTCCTACCCCCCCAGGAATTTATTTATTACAAAATACAATATATAAATGTTATATATACATAATTTTTTTTAATTTCCTTTTATTGCCCAAGGGCATTTTAATGTAAGGAGGCTATGCACGCTGTATGCGTACTTTGCATCTGTTGTTTACGTTTATAGTAAAACTAAAATAATATTTATGTTAAATATAATTTCTTTTTTTTGTGTGTGTGGGTATATAGGTATTTGAAAATAGGTTAAAAAAGCAATTAAATATATTACATATTTTTATTTAAAGGTTTTAGGCAATGAGATGAACTCTAAATTCTCCGATGATTCAAATTTGCCGCCTGAACTGTAATAAAATCTTTATGTAAAAATGGAAGGGCGCACATAAATAAATCTTAGGATATGTTTCTACATATAATATTCTTTGAATATAAACTAAAATTTCAACAATAGGAACATAAGGAGGTTGTAAAATACTTGCTTACCTATTTCTAGGCCTTAGCTTAGCCATCTTGGCGGCTTTTCCTATTTTCTTAATTGATTTTAGTTTACATATTTTATCCATTCAGGTAGATTAATTGTTATTGATTTTGAATTTATTTTTGTTTTTCGCCCCCTCTCAATTTTTATTGGTGGAGAAGGTCTGAAGTCTGTGACCATGTTCTGAAGTACGATACAAATCATCTTCCGAAATTGGGTTCCGTAGGACACGAGATGGAACAAGCCAAAGATGGTACTAGGGAAATATAGGATGGAACCCTGAATGAGGTATAGTTTATTGACCTATACACTCAGGTCAATTATAGTTGTTACCTATACTAACCTCATCACCAAAACATTTATTTTTCATAAATATTAATTTTTGTCTTTGTTTATTCTCAATACTGATCTATAATCAACCTTTTAATTGAAGATTTACACAATTAGCCATTAAACGTTCTATAATTAAAAGAACTTTTTATGGTTGATTTTTAAAAATTATTCAATCTATTTTGGAATCATCAGTCTCTCAAGAGTTAAAACTGTCTTAGAATCATAGGCACTTTCCATTTTGATTGGGGGGAGATGGATCCAAAAAAATAAATAAAATGGCCGTAGTTCATATCATGTGTAAAAATTAATATAATTATAGTAAAACGACCAAATATAATAGTCATGAAGGGGGACAGCCTCCATAACAAAGGTACATTTCTAGATCTTTAAAACTGAAAAATACTTTTGATTTCTTAATTTTGTACAACCGCCAAATAAAATTAAAACGTTTTCACAATCTGGCTAGTTTTGTAAAAATGTCTATAACAACATTCTCTATAAAATATATTTATACTTGTAATTATTAAATATATTTTTTCTAACTTTATCCCAGAATATGTCTGGGCAAGTCTGAATAATTTAAAGCTAAACGCGATGAAAACTCAGGCCATTATTATTGGTTCCAGTCCTACTCTTAAATCCATCTCCTTCCTTCCTCCTTTAGTCATCAACGACCATCCTGTCACATTCAGCTCCTCTGTTAAAAACTTAGGAATCACCATAGACGAAAACCTCTCCTGGAAACCCCATATCGCCCTCTTCTCCCGTAAGTCAATAGGTACCCTTAAGCTATTCCATCGCTCCCGCCACCTACTCCCACAATCCATCCGCAAGCTCCGTATATCCTCTCTCATTTTCCCCCTCTTTGACTACGGCTGTGTGGTGTACGGAGGCATCCCGACGGTACTCGAGGATAGATTGAAGCGACTCATGAATACCTACTTAAGATTTGTCTTCGGTACATCGAGGCGGTCTCATGTGTCCCACCTTTACGATGAGTTAAAGTGGTTCTTCCCTTCTTTACGCAGACAATATTTCCTTGGATCTTTCCTATTCCAAACGATCAACACCCGACACCCTTCCTACATCTACAGTCTCCTACAGTTCAAACCCGTTGTCCACTCCCAGAGAACAAGATCCCGTGTTTCCGACCTTTATGTCCCTTCCCATAGAACTAAGACATTTGAATATTCCTTTATTGCCCGATCCACTGCCTTCTGGAATTCCTTGCCATCTGTTATTCGCCATGCCTCATCCTTGTCCTCATTTAAATATCATCTCTACCAATTCCTTCTTACATCCCAAAACACTGTCGGATCCAGGATTTAATTTTTTGGGAAGGAGGCTTCAGCCCAGAAGCTTTTTTTTTCATATATATAACGATAATTACTTTAGAAAAACAGAAAGATACTAACTATCTATATGAAACGGTGTTAAGTGATTTTTGAAGTCCTATGTAATGTAATTAAATGAGCAATAATACTTATAATACTTTATAAGACATAATTTTTTAATATTTTTTACCATAAAACATGGCTACATTTTACCATTTTGGGGGGAGGGCTTCAACCCGAAAACCCTCCCCTGTAAATCCGCCTGTGTCCCAAAATGACTTATACAATGAAAGAAATATTGTGAAACAGATTTTGACTGAGGTGAATGGTTATTAAAATTGATTGAGTTTTAATTTTAAAAATCAGCCCATGCTTACATTATTTTGTTTTGTTTTTCCATTTAAATAATGTTTTTGTTTTTTCAAAATGGTGTTATTATTACTTCTTATAATATACTTTTACTGAGATACTGTATATTTTCTTTAGTATTGATTAATTTAATTTATGGCCAGATGTGGTTTTTATTTTTTTGTTCATAACTGTTATTCATAAATGACCTCGTCCCAGAATAAAGATTACTTTCTATCTATCTATCTATCTATCTATCTATAAGAAAATCACGTGAAAATGGAGGTTTCCAAATGAAAGCTGAATGAATCATAAAATCCTAGGATATGTTTCTATATTATTATTCCTAAATATAAATGAAAATTTAAATAATAGGTATATTTAGGTCATGGTAAAATAGGTACGTACCTACTTATGTACCTTAGCCTAGCCAGCTAGTCGAATTTTCTTATATTCGTAATCGATTTTAGTTTACATTTTTTATTCATTTATGTAGCTTATTTGTTATCATTTTTAATTTTTTTTTTAATTAAGTTTTTGGGGAGGGGGCTAAACAGTATTCTTAGGGAAGGAATTGCCCTCCACCTCCTGAAGTCTGCACCTCTCCTTTAAATTAATAAAAATATTTTTTAATTTAAAATTTGAACTTACTCACAATTTTATTAATTTTTAAAACTATCTTTTTATTTGTTTAATTAACTGTTTAATTTTATGTAATTGTTAAGTAAAATTGACTTGAATTTTGCTGTATTTTAAGCCTCCAGTATTCAGGATTTAATTTTGTACGGTCTATATAAAAAAACAACAAAAAAAACAACTGTTAATTATGTGTATAATTAATAGCTGTATAATGCGTTGGTAGCTATACAAATATACATTTTAATTTTTAAAAAGATCATATTGTGATTGTGTAAGCATGTAGCTCAGATCATTCTTAGAAACAGATTTAGACCATTGAAAAAAAAGTTACTATCTGGGGAAGGAGGCTTCATCTAATCGCAAAGTCTTCCCCTCCCCCGTGACCTGTTAGAATAAAAATTACAAAATGATGCTCCATTGTTTCAGTTAATAAATACAGTGTTTGAGGTTGATACCATATTGAAAAACATCCAATAAATCTGGAAACTGTGGAGGTTGAGACTTAGTTCACTGATTTTTTTTTAACAGCAGTTCTAGGCTGTGTTTTCGGACTAAGATTGAAACTGGTGAACTGACTGACTGTCACCAGTTTAATTTTTACTATCTCAATTTTTCTTTATTTATTTGACATTGTTACTGTATGCAAACCTAAAACATTGGAATATTTCACATCTCTCTTATTTTTAACAAAAAGTTATGTTGTTAAATTTTTTTAACAAATAGTTTTTTGTTTTATAAGGGAAGTAGCTCAATGAATAAAGAACTGTGTTCCTATACTAACGGTCCTGGGTTCAAATATGGCTTTAGAAGATAATTATTTATTTTGTAACATCAGCCATGGTTCCACCTTAGGGTCTTGCTGATGTTACATCCTACATCAGATCCTGCTGGAGTACATTCAGCCTCTATATTGTGAGTAAGTTTAATTAAATACTGATTAATAAGAAAAAACTGGAGTTTGATTATGATTTCTCTTAAATCACCTCCTTGCTTAATAGTTAAATAAGAAACAATTCTTCCTTACTAAGGAATGAACCCAATACCTTCCATGAGTTATAATGTTACATGTTTTTTTTTTTTGTCTTAGTTACTTAATTTTAATTAGTTTAATCAATGGTAAGTATAACTTTCTATTGTTTTATCTTCATGCAGAATTTAGTTAGATCTTATTATAAACATTATACTACATTAATCTAATTATATAATGATAAATGAGACTGTGTTTTGCAGAAAGAATGATGTTATTCATGGTTCTTCAAGGTGTATTAATGTTTGTCTGCCAGAGTGTAGTGGACAGCAGAGGGCCACACCATCCTCATGGTTCGCCTCACTACAGGCCAACCCCTGGTTCACCAAAAATCACTATGGATGCCGATTTACTTCATGACACTGGGTAGGATGATATAAACACTTTTTATTATTTTTTGATATTTTCTAATATCTCGTATAAGAACTAAATCCAATGACAAAATATATTTAATATGATATTTGTTTATTTATCTAATAATATTATTATTGAGCAATTCTTTAAAGCATTATAACTTATATTTAGCTCATATTGGAGCATTATGTTACTTAAGTAAATACTAAGTTTAACATTATAAATATTGGCTATAAAACTGAAAATAATCTTACCTAACATTTAATTAGTCATGTGTTATTTTTGAATATGTTGACTTATATTCTCTACTATCTTTTCAGACATATACAGGAAGATCTTGGTAAATCAGCCAACATTGAAGATTTGAACAAATTATCACCGGAAGAACTTGAATTTCAATATTTTAAGTAATTATATGCTATTTATTCTATATATTTTTTATACTATCCATATTATCCTGTCTCTGTAAATTTTTTTATTCACAATGTTTGGTAATAAAATCAATAATATTTATTTTTACTTATTTTAACCTAAAGTTTTGAAATGAGTGTCTATAGTGTCGTACTAATCTAAATTTATTAGACTTAAATTAATATAATAAAAATTACTATTACATATATTAGAGATTTATGTGTTATCACTATGTGACTTCTACAAAACAATTAATTTATATTAAAAAAAAATTGTATTTGAAAATTAAATCAAAGACTGGATAATATGCTGATATTATTAGAAATAATCTTTTGTAAATGATAATATTTTAAGGTGGGCCAAACAAAAACTAGGACAACTACATCAGCAATCCAGATTAGCAAAGGTGTTTCCACTATGTTTCCTTTAATTTCCCTTTTTTTCCCTCAGAATGAACTTAAAAATCCCTTCTGCCAAAAATATATTCAAAATAATATGTAATTTTATATGTTACCACTCCTTTTATGTATGATTTACTCATGTTATTTTAAAAGTAGATTAAAGTCTGATCAGTTTAGGCTTTGATTGATAAAAATTGTTTTCCTTTTTTTCTCCTCTCAACCTTGAAATTTTTCTAAAAATTTTTTATTTTCATCCTGGTTAGCAATAAAAACAAAGCCCTTTCGAAAAAGAACACCTATTATTTAATATCAACCTGTCTATCTTTATTATGTTGAGGATGGTTATCAATTATTTTTGGCTCAACCAATGAAACCCTAATGTAATTCATTAACCACTAATAATTGTGGTTGCAGATATAATCATTGCACTTTATGCTGTTAAATAAGTAACTACTATTTTTATTTGCTCATTGTTTCAGAATACATGACTATGACAACAATACTAAACTTGATGGTCTGGAGATTTTACAGGCAATCAGGCACACTATTGAGCACAGTAATACTGGTGAACTGTCTAAAGGAACTCACGACAATATTGGCAATAAATCCCTTACGATTCCTGAAGACTTCAATTATTTTGTTGGTGAATATCCTTTGAAATTACTTTTATCAAAACTACCATATTGCATAATACAAACAAGTTTTCATATAAAATCATACTTTAAATCATATCAAGGTTACAAAAAGAACAGTCCATTGTTTCAGTTAATTATTCAGAAAGAATAGACTAACAAGGTTTTTTAATGTAATTCTTAGTAAATGTTTGGGATTTTAAAATAAATTGTTTGCAACTGAAAAATAGTTATTTTAACAACTTACAAAAAGAGGATTCATACAGTCTGTGGATCACCGATTTCAAACAAATTTTTTTTTTGTTGACAATAGATCGAAAAAATACATATCACAGCATTCTTTCCAATGGATCCTAGGAGTTGAGAAAAAAATATTTTATGTAATTTTGAACAAAATTTATGTTATTTATTTTTGCTTTTGCTTTGCCCAGACTTTTAGGTTATTGTATATCAATCTTTTTGTTTTTTGTACAGAATAAGAACAAATTATTAACTATTATATTAAATGAGTTATAATGTATCTTAAACTACAAAAACCAAAAGCTGCTTCTAGGAAAGTAGGCCAAGTTATTTTTTTTCCTTCATATTTCCATTCACACCTGTCATGAGCTTGACAATAAGCAGATGTGCTGTAACTAATAAGAACAAATTGACGTTTTAGGCATGAGGAAAAAAAGTAGTACCCAGCAGCACTTCTTCCTGGTCTTGATTTAATTCCTTAACTCAGGAAAGTAGATCTCTTCTCATCCAGCTCCTCTTTAGATGTCTCCTGATCGGCATGTCATTAATAAGTCCATTATGATGTCCGTGTAGTTTAAGATGAAATCTGGAATAGAGATCACGGATGTGTAGGTCAATAGCTGGTTGCCGTAAGTCGTTATTTAAAGTTTTGTAGTTTACATACCAAGGAGCTCCTGTTATAAGCCATAATATTTTGGATAGAAATATCTGTAGTTTTTTGTGAGTGCGTCTTTTTTGCAGAACCGTAAATTTGTGAGGCGTGTATCCATATGGGTTTGAGTAGGTAAGTGTAGGTCATTCTTCTGTCAAATATTAACTCGAGATAAAGTACAGTGTCTCTCTGGGGAATTTGGTTGTTGCTGATACAAACTGGTGGACATGTGTCTCGTCGAAGTGTAAATGTTATATGTTGTGATTTGTCATGATTTAATCTAATTTTCCGAAGTGAATACCAATTATTAAAATTGTTGTATGATCATTGTTGTAAGTAATCAGTCAATGTATCAGAGGTGGTAGGCATGTCATGCTTATAGATAATGTAGAATAAAGGAGCCAATATTGATCCCTGATGTGCTACTGCCGACACTGGTCGAATTGAGGAAATTTCTAAGCCCTGTCGGACAGAGAAAAATCTGTCAAAAAGGAAACACTGAAGAATGAGATAGTATGTATGAGGTAGTATAGTTTTGAGTTTAAAAAGAAGTCCCTGGTGCCAGAATTTACGGAATGCCTGGGCAACATCCAGAATGCTCAGCCCTAAAGCCAACACTGGTGCTAATAATGCACTTAGTATATTGGTCAATCACCAAATGGTAATAACTAATTTCAATAATTTAGAGGAAAATTACCTAATCTTTTTTTTTCCTTTGGTTGGTTGCATTCAAATATTTACTATTGAAAATAACAAACCAAAACATCCATAGAAAGTCCAATATGCTGTATCTTACTTAATTTTGATTCTTAGTAGGAAAGATGATCTTCAAATTTATGATGGAAAAACATTGGTTTTGATGAAATAATAACGAAGATATGATATATCAACAAAAAACTCTTTTCCAACTTTTTAGCAAGCAATTTGGTTGATACCTCAGCAAAAAAAAAAAAGAAAATAATAGACAAAAGAAAGTTTTGTTTTATTAGTCTAATTGAATTCTAAATATTGAATTTAGATCTATTTACAGCTATTGATATTTTGTATTAGACTCTATAATTTAATGATTCTTATATTATCGAGTTAGTGATAAACAAAAGTCTTAAATAACAGGTAATCATTTTTTTTAGATCTGATTGATCAAGTTCTGGAAGAAGATGATCATGATAGAGATGGTTATTTAAGTTACACAGAGTACGTTATTGGAAGACAACGAGGATAGTCCATTTAATTAAATGCAATGGAAGTTAATATTCTGTAAATTGGTATCATATTTTTCCAATTCATCAGTACTGACAATATTTTTTTATATATATACAATAATTTATTTTATTTTGAAAATACTGGGCTCGGCAGTGAAATGACACGATTCCAAAATTATATTATTAAAGAATTAATAAAAGTATAAAATAAAATACAAAAATGGCTATTTGTTGTACAATTGAAAAAAAAAAAGTTGTTTCTTAACACTACGTTCACTAAATACTCTCCATTAAAATGTATGCATTCTTTGAAGTTTTACATAACCTCTCAGAACATGTCCACAAGTATTGCTTCAATCTTGTCTCAAATAGAGGACTTTGATAGTTTTTGGTGGATCTTCCTTGGTCCCCTTGCGTCCTGGGTCCCGATTTAGCGGCTTGAGTCTTCTTTTATGGGGGCTCCTAAAAACAAAAGTATTTTCAGGTTAATCTACCCAGAACTATTCAAGTCCTCAGTTAATAGATTTGGAAAAAGATTGAAGCAATTCCATCAATATGCTGCAAGAGATCACTTCTAGGCATGGTTCCAAGAATGTCTAAATTTCAATAAAGCATATTTTGTGAACATATTATTTATTAAATAATGCTAGAGTGCTAATGGATATTCTATAACTTTGTATTTATACTTGTAAATTAATTATTGAATTAACAATTTTGATTTTGAAACCATCCTATTTCATTACAGAATCCTGAATAAATAATAAAATTTGCTAGTGAGATGATATCTGTCTGAATCTAATACTATAATCCTACATTATTTCCTCAATGTACCTTTCATCCTCTACTTCATAATTCTCTGGTTCAACTACTGCACAGTTCTATTCGTAAGTACTCAATTCCAAGGAGATTGAAGAAGGAACGACCAATAGCTTTCTTTATTAACATCTTTGCTGGAGTAGAAACATAGGGATCTTCTGGAGGCCTGCTTTTTGCTGTGAGAAAATTATTCATGATTTCCCAGGACAGATGTGAATATTTTAAATATTTATGGTTGCATTTTGAGTTTTTCATGTGTTATTTATTTTGTAAATAAGACATGAATATTAATTACCTATTTGCTATCAATTGCAGATTGTATTGATTAAAAATAAGAGTTAAATTTTTACTCAGTTATATTACTTATATAAATATTTCAATTTATATTTAATTTTCTTTATTCATGAAATTAACCATCTGTGAGTTATCTCAAATATATCTTTATAATTTTTACTCCTTTTTGTTCTGATTGTTGTGTAGAAGACTACTTCAGTGTAGAACACTAGATTTGGGCAAAAACAATTTATATAGAATTAGATTGTTTGATTCTTTGATTCAAAGAACAAAAAATACAATATTTTTATCCAGTAAGACTGAAAGATACTAGAAATATTCTTAAAGAAATAGGTTCAATATTAAATAATAAATTTTACTTCATAATAGATGCTGTCTCATTGTTCATATCTTAGATTCTGAAATATATATATACAAGTACGTACAAATATACATTATATATATATATATATATATATATATATATATATACATAATTGGTAATTGGTTGACTGTCGTGGATAATGAAGAGAAGAATAGTTGGGGTGCTCAGTCAAAAAAGGAAGGCAAAAATAAATTATATAAATTATAATATTTATTTTTTACATCTGCCGACGTTTCGACCTGAAGTTCAGGCCATCATCAGGGCTTTCTCACTTTGACATTTTAGGAGAAAGCCCTGATGATGGCCTGAACTTCAGGTCGAAACGTCGGCAGATGTAAAAAATAAATATTATAATTTATTTTTGCCTTCCTTTTTTGACTGAGCACCCCAACTATTCTTCTCTTCATTATCCACGACAGTCAACCAATTACCAATTATGAATCTATCCACACGGGGCCAACGACCAGATATATATATATATATATATATATATATAAAAGAAATATCTACAGTAAAATATAAAAAATATAGCATTTTTCTTTTATAGCTTTGACCCTACCATACTATTATAAAAACTTAGTTTCTCAACTTAATTCAACTGTTGCCTGCACTAATATACAGAATGTCAATCCTCTCATCTGAAAATAGTATTTAACATTATTTGAAGATATAGGTGCAGTGGGAAATGAAAGGATTTAAATATTAATAAGGCACTGTTTTAGTTCATACTCTTCAATGGTTTTGGTCCTCTAACAATTTATTTATGTGATCCTTCATCATTTATGTGACCCGTCATGACCGGGTAAACCGGACTGGCAGTGGGGTAGCCATGTTTGTCCACAATAGCCTAAAGACCCGAATCCTCGATTGCTCCCCACCTTCAGATCATCCTCATGTAGAATACCTCTTAGTAGAAATTCTCAGTAATACCTCTCCTATCCTTTACGCCGTGCTATATCGCCCTCCTCTCGTGCCATTTGACCCATCCTTTGAATCAACCCTATTCAACTTCGTTCCCCTATATCCCAGAATAATTATCTCCGGTGACCTCAATACCAATTTCCTCTCAAACTCCAATGACAAATCCTATTTAGAAAATCTGTTTTTCTCACTTCACCTATTCATCGTTCCTTTTTCCTCCATCCACCACACCAGCAGGTCTGACACTTGGCTAGACTTCTACATCATCGACTCAGCACAAAACCTCCTCTCCACCTCTCAATTGCCAGTGTCCTTTCCTTCATCTCACGATCTGATACAAATAACGTATAATATCCGCACTCCTCCAATCCATCCTCGAACTATCACTTTCCGCTAACTGGATACCCTTACTTGAGAAAAAATATTACCTGATCTACTAACATTGGATTTGAATGGAATATATCATTGCTCCTCTGTCGACACCATGGTTGATATTCTCACCACTAATATTCTCAATATACTCAATACCCACGCTCCTCTCAAAACCTCCACCTTCCGTCATTGCCCTGCTCCTTGGATGTGTCAGGAAATTAAGGATCTGCAGAAGAGACGCGACGCTGCACGCAGACGCTTTAGACGGACTAGGCCTGCAGATGATTATCAAACATTCAGAGTGCTTCATAACACGACACAGACAAGGATCCGACAAGCGAAAGCGAACTACTTTCATGAAGCCCTTTCCTCAGCTCCTGATATCAAATCAAAATGGCTTCTACTTCATAAGCTTCCTCAGTTTTCCCAATATCACCTGATGACCTAAACTCCCACTTTATATCGGTTTCCACCTCTTCTTTACCCTCCCCTTCTGGCTTTTCTCCAGAGGTACCTTTTAACGACAATAATTTTTATTTTTCCGACATTTCTCCCACAGACCTTATTACCGTTATAATGAAATCCCATTCCAATTCCGTAGGCCCAGATGGCATTCCTATCATACTAATAAAATTATGTCTCCCTGAAATCCTCCCAGCACTCCTTTTCATCTTCAATTTCTCCCTGCAGAATTCAATATTCCCGACCTCTTGGAAAAAAGTCATTGTCCTTCCTTTAAACAAAAAGCCTAATCCATCCTCTCCCGAAGATTTCCGCCCAATATCAATCCTTTCCAATCTTTCTAAACCCCTAGAAAGGTTAGTGCAATCCCAAGTTTCCAATTTCCTTGAACAATCCAACCAACTCGATCCTCTCCAATCTGGCTTCCGTCCTGGCTACTCTACACAATCTGCTCTGATTAAAATTACCAGTGATATTCAGACTGCAATAGATGACAAAAAACTAACCATACTTATACTTCTTGATTTCTCCAAAGCTTTCGATTCCATTATCCATTCCATCCTTTTCAACAAATTAAAATCATTATCCTTCTCCAATAGTTACATCGCTTGGTTCCAGTCTTTTCTCTCACAACGAACCCAAGCAGTTTCCATACCTAATCTACCTCTATCTGCCTACCTTCCTTTATCCTCTGGAGTTGCACAGGGTTCAAGCATGTCTCCTCTCCTTTTCAGCTCTTATATTAATGACCTAAATGATTCAATTATCCATTGTTCCCACCACCTTTATGCCGACGATTCTCAAATCTATTTATCCTTTTCTCCCGCTGAGTTATTGGTGGCATTTGCCATAATTCAAGAAGATTTAGATCGAATTAGTGCCTGGGCCAACTTAAATGGATTAAGGCTAAATGCTGCCAAAACGCAGGCCATTCTCATTGGTTCCAAGCCTCTTCTTAGATCCCACACCAACTTTCCCTCACTCTATCTTAACAACCACCCCATCACCTTTTATCCCTTTGTTAAAAATTTAGGCTTTCTCATAGATCAAACCCTTTCCTGGAATCACCATATCTCTCATATATCCCGCCGTGCAATTTCTACCCTCAAATTATTCCATCACTTCCGCCATCTTCTACCACAAAATACCCGTAGACTCCTAGTTTCCTCTCTCATCTTTCCCCACTTTGACTACAGCTGTGTGGTGTACGATGGCCTCTCAGTGGAACTCCGTGATAGACTCAAAAGACTTATGAATAGCTTCGTAAGATTTATAATTGGGACCCCAAGACGCTCCCGTGTCTCCCACCACTACACTGAGTTAGGGTGGCTCTTCCCCTCCTTAAGAAGACAATATTTCCTAGGCACTTTCCTTTATCAAATCATTACCGATCATCGTCCTTCTTATGCCTACAACCTTCTCCAATTTAAGTCCTCAATCCATTCCCTCACTACAAGATCCCGACCCTCTGACCTATATATCCCTTCTCATAGATCTGCCTCATTCCAAAATTCCTTTATAGCTCGCTCTGTCAACTTTTGGAATTCCCTCCCGATCAAAATTCGACATGCCCCTTCCCTATACACATTCAAAAACCTCCTATTCCAATTCCTGTTCCAAAAACAGTCAGATACCAGCTAACTATTAATATTATATATGTATTGTGTAGCAATCATATAATCATAATACTTGATACTAGAGATAGTACATGCATTTCCTACTATCGACGTAGGAATTTCAATACATACATTTTTTTTTTTTATTCAATTATAATTAACTGTTTATTTTTATATACATATTCAAGTAAAGTTTTTTTTATTTTATTTTATGAAATGAACTCACTGTATCTCTTTTTCGTTCTTCATTTCTCAAAGTGTATGTTTATGTTGTTCAACCCTTATATATAATTTTGTTCATAGTTCAAGTGATTCGTTCATAGTTTTAATTGTTTTGTTCATAATTTTAAATGTTCTGTACATAGTTTTATCTGTATTGTATATAGCTTGTGTACCTAAGGTTTTCTTTACTTTTTATTTTATTTTATCAATTTTATTTATTGTTTCAAACGTATAGGCCAGTAATATTCTATTATTTTGTACATTATTGTTATTCTGAAGGGACTTAGTCCCAGAATAAAGTTTTGTTTTCTATCTATCTATATATATTTGGAGGGCGTGATGACCAACCATGTTGGGGCGAAGGAAGTGATAGGTGTAGAATATTGTGGGTTCAATTCTCATCTGGGTCAGTTAATATGTGAAATGAATTTTGATATTCCCACCCTGGTTTGTTTTAAAAATGATTACATTACTATCTGTATTTTAAAATTTTGAGGAAGTAAAACAAAAAAAGAATAAATTGTAATGATAAATGTGAAAACTTGCTGGGATCAAGGAAAGAAATACTAAGTAGATTGACAGAATATTTCAGAAATATTGAATCAAGGAGGCATAGAGAAACACAAAGAAATGGAGGTAACATGTGTGAGGAAGAAGGGATACCGCCAGAGAAGGAAGAAATAGAAGAGATAATTATGTCTTTAAAGAATAAATCTGCGAGTATTTACGAAATTCCAGTTGAGCTGATAAAGAATGGTGGAGAAGAACTAATAAAACAGCTGTACGACCTCATATACATGATCTGGATGCAGGAAACTATCCCTGAAAAATGGAACACGCCAGTTTTAAGTCTTATTTTTAAAAAGGGAGACAAGTTGAATTGCGCTAATTATAGAGGAATAGCACTGCTACCAACTATATATAAAGTGCTGTCAATTGCCATTAGTAAGAGAATTGTGTCATGGGGAAAAAGGATTTTGCGGAGACTACCAATGTGGTTTCAGGAAAAATAGATCAACAGTGAACCACATCTTTGCTGTCAGACTGTTGAGTTAGAGAAAGTATACAAACATAATGTGGATCTGCAACATGTTTTTATTGATTTTAAGTAGGCTTATGACTCTGTAGATAGATAGGAATTAACGCAAACTATGAGAATGCTAGGAATTCCCGAAAAATTTATTATTTTAACAGAGATGACACAAAAAACCGTGAAACGTACAGTCAAAATTCAAAATGACCTTTCAAGCAGCTTTGAAGTAAAACAGGGCTTGAGGCAGGGAGACCCTATATCACCAGTCCTTTTTAATCTAGTGCTGGAGCGGGCTATGAGAGCAATAAGGACCAATCCTGGAAGGACGATTTGCAATAGACTGACACAATGACTTGCATATGCAGACGATATTCTTATCAGCGGTCGTACATTGTCGGTTCTGGCGGAATAGATTGAGGAATTTGAAAGGACAGCCAAGCAGCTTGGCCTGAACATAAATGAAGATAGAAACCTTTACATGAAGTCCTCAAGGAATAATGTAGCAAGTAATAAATATGTTCAAATTTATCCGCATTGTTTCCAATGGAGAAAGAATTTAAGTACCTGGGAGTGGTAGTGACTGACCAAAACAAAATACAGACTAAAATAAAAGCCAGAATTACAGCAGGTAATAAATGTTTTTATTCTCTGGCAAAATTACTAAAATCAAAGGAATTGTGATTGTGAAACGTGGATGTTGACCCAGGAAAGCAAGAGGCTGCAGAATATTTGGGAAAGAAAAGTCCTAAGGAAAATATATGGTCCCAAAAGAATAAATTATCCGTGGCAAATAAGAAAAAATTAAGAGCTATATGGACTTTATAAAAATGACTGTAGAGCGTGTTAGTAAATAAATAATAAGTAGTAAAACAAAAAAGGTTTTGTATTTGTTCAAGAAAATTTGCTTATGGCAGTGCTACTGCCCTTAACTTTTTATATTCAATAGTTCAAAAAATAATATATTTAAAAAAATTAAAATCCACTTGAACAATGTAATTTTTCATCCAACTAAATAATTATGTCATTTACAATCAAATATCCTGACTCCATATTTGAGAAAAATAAAATTACAAAGTATTGATGAATGAAATTATATACAACTATTTCAATTATAATATTAAAATATAGTTTTAAAAATTCATCTATTTGTTTTTCTTTTTGATAATATATTGTTAGTTTATTTCAAAAAGTCATTGAGTGATATTTCATAACCTTAAATAATTAAGAACTTTGAAGAATTTTATCTTTATGAAGTTAGAAAATTGTGCATTTGTTGTCTTTATTTGATATATAAAAGGTTTTGTTTCATTTTCATTCATTATTGATAAATAAAGTCAACATTCACAAAAAACATATTTGAAAGTGGACCTATATCAAAATTACACTTAGTGACTTTTTTCAATAAACCGACGATATTAAGAGTGAAATATTTTTAGTGTGACACATAAACAGTTATAATATTCTGGAAAAACAATTGCTATTAAAATTTTATTCAATTAAAATTAAAAAAATAGGTATATTTATCATTTTTGTTTTATTTAAAATATAAATTAACAATTTTTAATACATATCCTTTCTTTGTTAGGAGAGGAGCAGTGTAATGAGATGTATTATATAAGCCCCTATTCTAAACAACGTTTCGAGCTGATTAGCTCAATCTCAAGTCATCAAAATTTTTATCTATGACAGTATATTTCTATATTATAATTTCATTGAACATTCATTTGTCTGGGCCAAATACAAAATATAATAATAATATTCCTCATCTCATTTTATGTGCATTTACTGATGCTTGTCATTCTCAAAAACTCGGTACTACCTCCTCCCTCTATTGTTTAACATTTTTATACATACATACATATATATATATATATATATATATATTCTTTTTTTCCATTTAAAACTGTACTATAGCACATCTAGCAAATCTAATGTTGTTGTTTTGTTACTTCAATTTAACTTTAAAAATACCTTAATTTAGTTTTGTATTATTGTTGAAGCAAAAGATCTCTTTACCACTTTCTTTTTAACCTGTAGCAATGATTAAGAAATTGACAAAACGATTGGATTTGGGTAATTGTGAGTTGAAGAGTGAAATATAGTGTATTTGTCACCAATTTAAGATTTTACGGTTGGAATTTTAAGTTGTTGTGTTTTGTGTGATTTGAAATATACCATTCATTGCGTTAAATTTTTTTAAAACTTTGGAATTCCAAAGTTCTGCTCCATAATTCCAAATTGGTCTCAGTTTGGTGTTATTGATAATTTACTTTGTAAATTAAGTTGGGATCTGTAACCCCATATGATGTGACAGCTGACTATATTGTATGTTCAGTTCTTATCCTTTAATACTGTTTCCAAGTAAGTATTTTATTTTATTAGTTTTTTGAAGGCTCTAGGTTGTAGTTTACTGTTTTACGTGCAAGCAAAGCTTTCCTTAATGAAAACTTACAAAGGTTGATTGGCTTGAGCTTGGCGTTTATTTAAATTTTCCATTTACGGGATTGTGGCAAGACGGAATTGTTATATTGCCAGGTGGTGGTAAAATTAAAGGTGGTGGTGCAAGGGTTCACAGAGATGTAAAGAGATTGGAGGATAGGGCTTAAAACAGTGCCTTGTAATACACCATGTGTTGAAGAAAGGAGGAAATATAGAACAATCTGTCTAAGAAGAAAGATTGAAGAATTAGAAAGTAAGTAGAAGGTAAGTGATATTTTAATTTCCATTAAAAACCTGTACCACTACAATCCATGAAAGGTCTTGATTTAAGTAAGATTTAGGAAAAGTACTGTTTCTTAGTCAACGGTTGTGCAAGAACGTGTTTTCACTGAGATGGGTGGGGCCCGTTCCCCTCCCACTAAAAATTTTGAAAGAAAATAAAACTTAATATAATACAAAAGGTTTGCAAAAATTTGTGAAAATTAATACTTAAAAATTGTTCTTACTTTTCTTTTTTTTTTGTCCTCTTCATCATCTTTTAGGCTATATGGAAGTTTTCCAGGCCAAGGGAGCATTAATGCCAGAGTTAAAAGCACCCATTGGCACCAGGAGGCAAAATCCGTCTTATTTTATCATATTATCTGCTATCCAAGTTGCCAGGCACTGTGTGGTGCTGTGAACAGGTCTTAGTCCGCTCGGCCACCCCAACCCCAAAAAATTGTTGTTCTATATATGTATCGTATTTCATGTAAAACTAGTTATTAATTGTGATAATAATAAACATATTTCATGAAAAAAGTTTTCTTTCTGGCCCACCTAATATGAAAGTTACGTGTATCCTTACCCAGAAAAGTGATAACATGTCTTAATTTATACTATTTTTCTAAAGATAGACCCACCTTTACTCATGGAAATATGTTATGTGAACTCAGTAAATTATCTTCCTAAAAACCATTGGATAATGTGTGGAGAAAAATATTGATAGGTGTTTTAAATAGAAAAAATTATTTAATTATATATTATATTATATTCCGTTTTTATTCTATAAATGAAATTATTAAAATGCAGTTTTAATAAGATTATTATGTTAGTAATTTTTAGAACCCCCAAAACCAAATTATCATTTTAAAATCAATAATATAAAATTTTAAAAGGAAGTGTTTTTATCATAAGTAAAATCAAATATTTATGAGATATTCAAATTAATGTTACTTAATTAGCAGATAATGGTGAGAGGGAAAAGCCAAATTCAACATTTATTAGCCGTGTTTTATTTTATATTTATCTACATCTTGACATGATTTACAGGCCTTCATTTGAGCAAAATGAATGCTAAAGAAGCAAGAGAAGACATCCAAAATTGTTTCCATGGACATGCAAAACAAAGCTTCATGTATTATTCTTGTATTGTCTGTAAATATAAATGGTTATTTTAAATTTCTTTCGTGTTCAATGGTGAAACATCAGCAAATATTATGTATTAAACAATACATGCTCTATTTACAATAAATAAATACAATTCCTCTACCCATCACTGTCAACTAGATAAAAAAGGATTATACATTAAATCTGAAATGCTATTAAATTGATAACAAACATCATATCGAGTTTAGTGGATAATTTTTTTTTTTTTTTAATTGATACTATTCTTTTAGTTTGATTTGACTCCTTCCTCATTTTTCTTATTTCTATTACTGTAAATTTAACAACTAGTAATCTGTGAACATCAGTGATGGAGGCTGTCTACCAACTCCCCTCCCCTACCCTCTTTTTTTTTTTAGGTAATTAAATGATAAATTTACTGCAAAAAATACGTTATTTTTTAAACAGTCTTGAACATTACTTTTTTCATTAAATAAAATAGCCATTTTTTTTTTTTTTTAGAGAGCTTTAAAAAAAATATGCCCAGTTCAACCACTGCTAGCATTAATAATAATAATTATTGTAAAAGAACATCATGGAGAGCTTTATTATTACTACAATAAATTTCAAAAATTGAGACAGTGGTCGCTCACCTCCCTATAAATATCAAGGTGATGAAGTTACCTTGCAGGAATCGAACCCGCGCCGTAATGGTCTTAGTAAATTAGGGCCTGCACTTATTATTTTTTTTTAATTTCTTATTAATTATTTTATTTATTTTTTATCATTTGTTTGTGTTATGATTTCCCGCGAATGGGATTTGAACACTTGATATACATTTTTTGCAGGCGCTTTATACTCGATCGACCACCGCGGCCTCCATTTAATACAAATAAAATGTATTGTTTATACAACAATCATATTATAACGATAGTGTTTTAGTTTGTTAAAATATTTAGCTAATGAAAGTCTAACTGCTAAGAGAAGCATAGTTTATGGTTATTGCCAGGCCGGGTCGGTTAGTCGGCGATCACCGAGGACCCCCGTGCCAGGGATGACAAAATTAATTGTTTCAATTCTCCTTTTATCATGATATGTTTGATCTAAACAAAATGTTTCTTTCTTTACACGGTTGAATGATTGGGTTTTTTAACTTTTGTTCTTGATGATACATGTTATCATATACAACGTGTTCTTCGTCGATACAAATACCTAGTGACCAATATAAGGTTGAATATAGAAAGAAATCGTGACGGATGATCGTAAATCTCACAGAATGGGTTAGTTTAGTTGTCAGAATTATGTGCTATTATAAGTATTGCATTAATCAGTGGTATTGACATCAAAGGTGTAAACCGAAATGACATTAGGAAAAGGAATGTCCTTTCCGGACCACCTCTTGGTAAATGGGGCCCACTTCACATTGGCCAAGGGTCCCCGACGTAGCCAGACTAGGCCTGGTTATTTCCTTTGTTACTGATTGAGAGTATTGATAATAGCGTACAATAAAAGAATATTTTACGTTTAGGATTTTTTTTTCATCTACTCGTAATCCATCCGGAAGTTATGTAAATTACATGTTTTCTTATTATTTTTGTTTGCTTATTCAATTTATTGTCTAGGATAAAGTTTAAAGAGAAATAATTTTTGTAAACGACCTATTGTAGCCGAAAAGTCTTCATCCTTTGTCCGTTACAAAAACCAGTTTCCGAAAACTAGTTTCTCGTAGCAATTTTCATGGACCTATTCTGATCAGCAGGATTGGTCTTTAATTTTCCCTTCTTTTTTAATAAACCCAAGCGGCTAAAAATTATTTTAGTCACACTTATATTTGAAATTTATATATTCATTTTAACATTTTAGTTAATAATGAAACCTGCTCCACTTGAGAATAGCACAGGATAGTTTCCATTGGTACATTATAGATAGTATAATAAAGTAAGATAAATGTAGCCTAACTAAGATAAATATTGTTTAACTAATATTTTCTTTACTTTCTCTTTTTTTATTATTGTTTTATTTTGGCCAGATGTAGTCTTTTAATTATGTACTATTTTGTTATTCTAAATGGACTTTGTCTCAGAATAAAGTTATTTTCTATCTTTCTATCTATCTATAAAATCTCTGAACTTAACACCGTTGTCAAAACTTTTAATAAAGATTGTATAGAAGTGCTAGTAAGGAGGAGGGAGGGTGGCATCCAGCGTTTACATATATTTTTCAAGTTTTCTTTTGGCCTATCAAGTTTTCCCACAAAACGAAATTAAAAATTACTTCCACCCAAGTATAAACAAACTAATACGTAATATTATATGTAACTACTAGTTTTATATATCCTTTACTTACATTAAAAAGAACGATTAAACTGTACTTAGATTAAGCTTTGATTAGTAAATATTGTTTCCCCCTTTTTCCCCCTCCACACCTTGTAATTTTCCTAAAAAGGGAACTTTTTCACCAAAGTGTAAACCCTGGTGGCATGGTAGATGTTATTTTATAAAATTTATACTTTATCAATTTTACTCATATTACTCACCAGCTTTCTTCCAACTTTAAACCTAAAGTTACGAGCTGTTTTGAAATATAGATGCTCTTTTTTTTTTTTTTTTTGGCCTTCCACGTAGTTTTTAGCCTATCATTGAGGCATTCATTGTTAATATATACTTTAAGGAAAATATATTTGCTTATACGTAAGTGAAAGTAACGGTGTTTACAATTTGAAATGGGATCATCTAAGTACCAATCCGCAAAATACCTAAACATTTCATCTGAATCGGATGTCATTTCGGTAATGGATAAGCAAAAATATTTTTTAAAATTACTGGAATATTTTTTATAAAATGTATATATTAGTTAGCTTAAAATTTATATCTACATATATGAAATCTAGCAATAAAGTGATTATTTCATTTTCGATCTAACCTCATAACGTGGTTTATACTAGGCAGTTTTTAAAAACATTTTCCCTTGTTTGATTCTCTAATATGCGCAGCCTTCTGGCTGAACAAATTGGCCAATCATTCACCTTCACAAATAAATTAGTTAACTACCGGAAAGATTGTTCTTTAAAGTGCATGCGAGGTTTAAGAATAAAAAGGGGATACTTCCAGAAACAATATCAGCATTAATTCCTCTTTCTTGGTAAAACGAGATGTTGAAAATCGACTGCTTGGATCGCTAAAACTTTATGAAAGCTGTTATATAAATTAAAATAATTCAACAAACTTAAACATTTGTTGCAACTGAGCCAGTTTAGATGAAATGGTCGTTATTCCAGTTTGGAGGGGTTGAGATTTTAGTTTTGTGTTTAACAATAACAAGGAACTACATAACGGGTAGCAAATGACACAGGGTCGGCACAAAGGGAGGAGGGGTTCGAGTTGAAGTGGAGCCTTTTTTTTCACTTATTCATATTACCAAGTTTTTTAAACCAATTTTTCATCTATAACTGAAAATATTTTTTAAAAAATAAAATAGGAAACAGTGTGAGTTCTCCCTTCTGTATGATACTTCTAAATTTATGTCGTTAGTATTTGAATGAAGTGTGGGTTTGCATGACGTCACTTGGTCTAGGAACTGCTGTTAGCTATTATTATCTAAAATCGTACTTACGCCACTGTATAACAATAATCATCATTTATTTCTGATATAAGTATACTCAGCATAATCTATAAGCTGAGAAAATGCAAAATTAAAATAAAACAGTTGTAGTAATAACAAAGCTTATGAAACCATTTTTATTTTTTGTTTCGTTCATTAGCTACCGCAAACATTTAACTTCCTTATCATTTTTGAGATAATTATTATAAGGTTTATATCATTTTCGAAAATCTTAAACTGTTTATCTCTCGATCAAAGAAGAAGCTTGACTTTTCGAAATACAATTAAATGATCATAGTAGTGTAATAGATTATGATAATGGCCAAGTTCCTAAACTCAGTGCTGAGCTCACTGATGGTAACACATCCGCTTTTAAACGATGCTGTCGAAGTTTAGGAACTTACCCGTGAGTCCAGAGAAGTGGAATCGATAAAAGGGCGCGGGAAGCAAACGGCCAAAGCAAGAAAAAGTGCGACTTTCAAACACGTTTATATTTTATAATAAAAGGGTTGCAGAGAAGAAAGCTCTTTTCGAATAAATAAATATAGATTTAAAAAAAATTTCGACGGCCACTTGAGCTGTTTTTACATCTTCACAATTTTTTGAAGAGATTATTATTTTATCATGACATTTTTAATCAATATAAACACTAACAATAGACAAAATTTAAGTACTGGAACATTTTTTATTTTATTTTATGATAATCATAAACACTTTACTTAAATATCGAAAAACAGGCATTTTTCGTAATTTTTAATTTTTCTTTTTATGCAAATGGTTGTCAATTTATTTCATTTGTTCAAAGTTCATTTTTGTAGCATTATTACGCATTAATTTTTATAAATTTAAATTTTAAACGTGAAATATTTTTCTTTTATGTATATTTTTTCCACTACATTACTATTAATCAACATTTTCTAAAGCATTTACAAATTGATTTTTCTTTTTGTCTCCTAATTATCACATTAGCAATGTCATTAAAAATATGAGGTTATTATTGAAGTGCAAAGTCCTCCAATATTTGTAGATTTAGATCTCTCAATTAGAATAGAATTGAATATAAAAACAAATTTATTCTGGGACTAGGTTCCTTAAGAATAACAATAAGAATAAAAATTATACCTTGACCACTGGCGGATCCAGGATTTAATTTTGGGGGAAGGCTTCAGCCCAAAATCTTTTTTTTTTTTCGTAAAAATGACGATATTTACTTTGTAAAAAAAGAAAGAAACTAGCTATCTATATAATTGTCAAGTATTAGTAACTGTTTTGCCTCAATTATTCAAAACATAGTTTTTTTTTAAGCATTGTTGGTCTTGGCCATGCAACAGTTAAGTGGTCTTGATCTTGGTCTTGCAAAATGCAAAACCAAGACCGATTTTGGGCAAAACTACTCACTGCTCTCAGGAGTGCCCATCCCCTCTCCCAAGATCGATGGCGCATGAACCTTCCCCCTCATCACCCCAAATCTTTTATTGTTCTCTTCTTAAAAAAAGGTTGGAAATAAAAGTTCCGTAAATCATACACAATTATTCTTCATGAGATTTTGTTCCATATATTCCCTTTCTCTTCTTGATTGAAACTTTTCAATCTGAAAAATCAACTCCGTCAAAATGGGCCCCCTCAAAAATTCAAAATCCCACCAAAATATGCCCCTCCCCAACAATTGTGATTGCGCAATTTGCGCCATGAAACCCCTTTCTGGACATGTAAATTTATCCAATATATACTTATTAATAGGGGTGCCCAGAAGGGAATTTCATGGCGCAGTTTGCGCCATCATAATTGTGGAGGGGGGCACATTTTGACGGGATTTTGAATTTTTGTGGGGGCTACATTTTGACGGATTTATTATTTTTCGGATTGAAAAGTTTCAAACAAGAAGACAAAGGGAATACGTGGAACAAAGCTCATCAAGTGTAATTGTACATGATTAACGGAACTTTTATTTCTAATGCTTTTAAGAAGTGGATAACAATAAAATATCTTGGGGAAGGGAAGGTTCGTGCGCCATCGACCTTGGGAGGGATGGGCACCCCTGCATATTAAATCTTATAAAAGCTAAACGTGAGTGGAAATAAGATGTGCAATCGAGCCACGCTGTAGCTTACTACCTTTGTGTATTTTTTAAATTATTGCTTTAGTTACATTTTTTTTTTACACGAACCGGCCAGCAAGGACCACGCGAATATTATTTCCGTTTCCTCTTCACACCCTCAGCCTTCCTCCTACTCCAGCACTCTCTCATCCTCCTGAACTGTTCCTCTCGCTCTTCCCTAGTCCATTTTGTCCCCTCGCGTCTCCCTCCCAGCAACAAGAACCCCAACCCCTTTCAGTTTTTCCCTAAAAAGCTCTCTATCCAACCAATCTTTATCCATGATTTTAGCCTGTCTAGTTTCTCTTTCATTTGTTTTACATATACCCCCATACATTTATAGCTGAAAACTCTGTCAACAATTTTCTTGTTCAGTCTTTCACTATTCATCCTGACCATGTGCCCGTAGAACCTCAGTCTTCTGGTCCTGACGACTGTTTCCAAATTTCTGTATATTCCTTTATTGAATTTTAGTTACATTTTATTATTGTATAAATAAAATTATTTATTCAATCATTAATTGTTCGTTATAGTAATACTTATCTAATTATCAAAAATATATCCAATGAGAAAACTTTTATACAGCATATTCATCTTAATTTTGAAAACTAATCTTACTAGCCTATTTTACTCTTAATTATAATATTTCATATATGAATAGTATATAAGGTATTACATACAGTATTATATACATACTATAAATAGTACTAATACTATATAATTGCCATTAACTTCCTAAGCTGCAGTGGTCGTGCTGGTTGGCGCACCACACCCGAAGGACCTGGGGTAATTCCCAGACAGTCGATATCTCGGGTTCTCCTTAATACCTTCTGCTTTCGGGGTGGCTAATTTTTATCTTTTTTTTTTCTGCATTTGAAAAATATATACTAAAATATTGTTCATATTTAAATTACACAATTTTACATCAAATTTAAATAATTTTAAATTGATTTGGAATAATTTGTTTAGTTTTATTTGTTGATAAATATGAAAAAAAAGATTTCATTTTCTTTATAAATTCATAAATAATTTGATTAAATTTTATATCAAGTTTAAGAATTTTAAAACTAATTTAGAATATTTCGTTCGGTGCTGTTAGTATTGTACTAATATGAACGATTCAATTAAATTTATTTTATAAATTCATTGATTATTTTATTAAATTTTTCATAAAGCTAATTATTTTAAAATTAATCTAGAATATTTTTTAAGTAATGTTTGTTAATTAATATGAAAAATCGATTAAAATATTTTATAAATTCATTAATGATTTGATTACATTAAAATTTAATTTTTTAATCAACCTTTACCACTTTAATATTAATTTGGTATATTTTGTTTAGTACTAGTTATTCATTGATTAAAATGAAAAATTTGATTAAATTTGTTTTTAAAAATTAGTTTATATATTCTTTAAAGGATTGTTTGGTAAAACTTAAAATAAATTTTACAACAAGTTGAAATATTTCAAAATGATTTGTACTATTTTGTTAATAACTGTTTATCAATTAATAAGAAAAAAATATTCAATTTATTGTCCTAACGGAATAGATAAAAAGTATTATTATTAATTTTAGTCATACATTTAATATTAATTTACTTCTATAATATCGTTTTTTAAATAATAAATATATATTTGTATAAATGGATATATTATTAAATTTATAAATTTTTATTTGTTGCTAATAACTTCAACGTTAATCATGTCCCCATCTTTCAAAGATAAAATATAAACGCCCAAGCCAGATATATTGAACTTTAAATACATTTTTTTATGTTTGGAATTACTATTTCGATATATTCTGTATTCCTGTGGTTCGCCATTGATTCTAAAACTACTTGGATGGTAAAAAAATTAAGAGGAAGTTAATATATATAATATAATATCCAGAAGTTATTAAGAAATTAAGTTATTTTTTAAAAACTAAGGTGTATGAAAATTGTATATAAAAATAGTAGATTAGTCTTTAATAAAATAACAAATAATATTTCATAATTTAATAAAGAAATATCGTTATGTATTTATCCTCTAATTTGTCATATAAAAATTTGTTTTATTGCATCTGTTCTTATTATTTAAAACAGTAACTAATGATAATTAGTAAATATAAATATTATTCCTTTATCATTCTTTATCAAAAATATGAGCTGAATATTTCTTAAAAGATAATAATACAATCTATGATTCAATTATAATTAATTAATTATTGGAAATAAATAATTATTACTGTTAATAACTCATATTTTATTATATAATTGAAACAGTGTTGCGGGCAAGCACAGTTTTGAACCACAATTAAACACTTGAGGCAGTAATAATAATTCACGTTCGCTTAGTGAATGATAATTAGGCTCGGAACGGACGTAACAGCTGAACTTGACTAAATATTGGCCTAACGGTGAAAACATAACATCACTAGGTATTGTCTACAGATAAACATGAATTTAAAAAAATAAGTTACTTTTATTTATTAAAGCTTGAATCGATTTGGCATATGTGATAAATTTTTCGGTGCTGAAATAAATTCTTCCTCGTGGATTGGTCTAAATGCATTTGAGTAGGCATAAATGATTTTCAAAATATTAAAAAAAAAACATAAAAAATATACATATCATTATACACCAATATAAATTTAATATTAGCCATTTTATCAAAACTAAAACATATCATTTATTTCTAAGGAGTTAGTGAAAATGCAGTTTTCAAATTCGCAATGTTGTTTAAATCTTACTCTAATTTTCATGAGAAAAATATGCCAATGGAAAGCAATTTCTTAAAATTATGTATATAACTACACAAATCGAATCAAGCCGATTACTCCATCGAATTATAAAACTTAATTATCCTGTTTTTCTGTGTGGATAAGTATACCTCGTGTGCTAGAAATGGCCGGTAGGGAGAATTAAAAAAAAAAAAAGTATACAAGGTTTTATCAACATTGCTGATGAAACGGGTGTGGAGAGAGCCGAAGAAGTGTCAGGGGAGTACCAATGTGGATTTCTCTCTGGAAGATCTATAATAGACCACTTCTTCTCCATGAGAGTTATGCTCGAAAAATGCCATGAGTGGAGACACTCCACACAAATCTACATAATCAACACTACCTTTTTATTGACTATTGGCCGATCTGCGGGGGGAGGGAGGGCATTCGGGCTGAAGCTCCCACCCAAAATGGTAAAATATAGCCATGTTTTATCGAAAAAAATATTTAAAAAGTATCTCTTAAAGTATTATTGTTTGTGTAATTACATTTAAAAGGGCTTTAGGAATCACTTAAACACAATTTCATACAGGTAGTTAGTTTCTTTCTTTTTTTCCAAAGTAATTATCGTTATTTTTATGAAAAAAACAGCTTTCGGGCTGAAGCCCCCCAAAATGAAATCCTGGATCCGCTAGTGACTACAAGCAATCCTATGACAGTATTGAGGGAAATGAAAGGTGTAAAAGATTATAAGTTTTGGGATGCCCGCCGAAGCTTATGAGGATTATTAAGATGAACCTGCAGGACAGCAAAGGTGTTATGAAAATTCAAGGTGAGTTTTCAAAGGAATTTGACATCCAGAAGGCTGTGAAACAGGGAGATTCTCTTTCCCCAGTATTGTTCAATTTGGGGTGAGAAGTAGTCATGAGATCGAAGGGGGTTGTACTTGGATGGGTGACCGCCCGATTTGGGGGACCGTCCACCAGAGAAAGCCATGCTGCCCGAGTCTCCCCCACCGGGTATGTGAGACCCGTCAGCCTACTGGAGGCAACTCACACCAACCGGGCGTAGGACTGATGACCCTACCCCGTGTACTTAAATCGGGAATCGGGATGTGGTTTACCAGGATGTTAATAGCCCCCTGAGGTTCGGTCCATGGACGGTCTGTTTCGGGGAAAGAAATATAGGTCCTCGTGCGCCTGCTGACTCCGAGCAGCCATAATCCATGGATCTAGACCGATTTGTCACTGTCCTTGAACCCGAGAAAGTCGGTGGGAAGGACATTGCCAGATTGGCCCCAAAGGGATCGGCTATGGAGCTACGGGTGGCCTGCCGCTGCACCATGGAAACCATGGTTCGTAGCAACGCGAGGTTGGGTGACCCCCTCCAGGCTATCTTGGTTCCCGAAAGTATCACACTGTAAGGAGACCATATCTCGCGGCCAAAGATCTTCTTGGTCTGTTGTGCCAACCGGAAAAAAAAAAAAAAAAAAAAAAAAAATATATATATATATATATATATATATATATATATATATATATATATATATGTATTTGTGTGTCTGTGACAGTCGTTATTGCTTGAGACATTGCAATTACAAATTAATTAATATTAATCCAACAATAATTTAATAAACTGAAGTTATGAAAAGATAAATGAAAATATATACGTTTATGTACGTCATCATTTTTATGAACGACAACAAATTACAATGTTGGATTAAATGTCCACTTAAATGCTAATCTTGCAGTTTTAATCGGAATGCTGATTGATTATTATGATGGTGAATTTCAAACAAAAACATCAAAACGGTCAAAAAGATTTTAAAAACTATTTTGTAATAATTAATTTAAAAAGGTCACTGGTTTACTATTTCAAGAAGGAATTTTTTATTGGTGTATTTTTTTGTTATTAGTGAAATTATCCAAGTTTGACAAACATTTATTATGCATGTATGTATAACATACTCACATAAATTAGCTATGTATTTTTTAAGTGTTAATTATGTTATTTTGTATCCAACCATCGATCAACTCCAGTGACCAGGCTTCTTATATCATCAGACGTATGCAACACCACACAAGGCTAACACGTGCTCACACTGCAAATTTCAAACTAGTATTATTTAGGTAAGTGACAGCGCATTAGCGAGGGTCCTGGGGTCCGGCTGTTGATTCCATTCTCTTTAGTCCAAAGTATTATTAATTACATAAATTAAAGCATTATTAATTAATTATATAACTATCAATGTATACTTTACAGCTATTAATGTATACAATTATTTTATTTAAATCATTAACTCTTTGTCGTAATATTAATAAAGTATTCACGACTGATACAAATATTTTTAAACAGTAGCAAATTCAGGATTTAATTTTTTATTTATTTGTAAATTTAATTAATCTGAAAGAGTAAGAGAAATCATGACTAATTGGTCATTGAAGACCTATTAAAATAATAGTAATAAATAAATAACTTACACGTTTAGGGATCCTAAATGTTTTATATATTCTTCTTGATATGTAGCTTGCATTTAGTAGCTATATTTGCTTTGTAATATAACATATCTTGATTGTTTAAGTGTTTAACTTAGATCATTCGCAAAAACAAATATGGACCAATCGAACAAAAAATTCTCCACTTTAGAAAGGAGAGGGGAATTCAGATCGAAAAATACAGAACACACCCCATTATGTTGTAAAATGGTGTATAAAAAAAAGACCATTTTCAACCAAATTTTGTATAATTATTTCTTTGATATAAAATACTATTAATACTCAAAGTATAGTCCATTGTTAGCTACCGTCATTAGCCATCTCCTAGCCATTTGCCAGATTACCTGCCCACTCTCATACCATTCTTTAGGATGGCGGTCAAAGAACTGTTGGACAGCAATTTCAACTTCCACAAAATTATCCATTTTTTTCTCTTGAAGAAAATAGACCATGGATCTAAATAAGCAGTAATCCGATAGTAGGAGGTCTGAACTATATGGTGGATGTGACGGGAGTCTCATATCAGAAGGGTTTTTCAATCAATTTTCACAAATTTCTAACCTCTTAGCTGATTGCTGAGGAATAGATTCGTGAGGGACCAATCTACTTACACGGTGGGCCAGACCCCCTTACCGTGCACCCCCCCCCCCCACATCCCTATAAATTGCATATCGTTGTGTTCCTTGTAACAATTTATTAAAAAAAAGCCAATGTTCCCACAAAAAAAAGTGAACGCACTGCCCCAAAATGGCGTCCAAAGATGGCGGATTGACGACTTTGACTTTAGTTAGTTTTTTGGTCACTGAGAATCAGCATTAAGCTTAATTTCTTCATATTAGGTCTTTTATTAAAGCTGAATAGTTATAGAATAATAAAACATGAAGAAATATTAAAAAATAATTGTCTAAGGCTATGAAAAACACCAGTAATGTCAATTTTTTTAACAAAAAAATTTTCATGTTACAAATCAAGCGTCGTTTGTAATTAAACGGCCTACAATAACGCAAAACGTGCTGAAATAAACCATCTGGAGAATATATTTCTCTTTCTGAAACGCTGATTATTTTTTACAAATGTTTAAGTAGTTCCGTAAAAAATGCACTTATGCGGCAGAAAAGCGGTACTGGCGTGGGTGCCTACAGGCCTCTACCACACAATTCAGTGCCCATAAATGGCTTAGTTATAGTGATATAATAACATTTTTGGTACATTATATTGGTTTTATTAACGAACAAATATTAATGCAATAATTTTATAGTAAAAAAAAAATTTAATTTAAAAAAAAATTTATTATTATTTTTTTAAATTTTAACCTCCTTTATTCTATACGTAGGTCGCTTAAGAATACCTCAATTGTAAAAATGATATAATTATAATAATAAAACTTAATTAAAAAATATTTTGCTAAATATCTTGATTCCATTATTTTGTGCAGAAGTTGGACTATATCATAAATAAATAGGAAATTTTAATATTGAATGAATTATTCTCTATGCACAAAAAAAGATATAAAGGGTGACCCTATAAGTTCTTCTATAAACCAAAACTGATTGTTTGGATTTGATCTCAAAATGAGGAAAAACGTGACTTAAACGAGAAAATTGGAAAAATACATTAAGCGAACGAGAAAGGAAGTGCCAAAACTTCGGAATAGATAAAAAGGACCAGTTATATCCATTATATAGCTAAATGAATGTATAGTAGATAGATGAACAGAATATTTCAAGATGTTGCTAAAACGGAATCAATTGCAGTTTGGATGATATTAAGTGGACGATGTAAGTTTATTATGGTGAAAACCACTTTATTTTCGATTGCTGAAGGTGCACCTCGGGACAATATTAACTTTGAAGATGAATATAGAGATGTATATCGAGAAAGTTATAGCTCATAGCTTTCCATCTGTTTGGTGGATTTTCAAAAGATTTTTTAAGGGATCTAAAAGGAAAACGAGTTTTTCTGAAAGACAGTTAGATATTAGCATAATCCAAAGTGTGAGGCACTGAGCAGATAGAGAGCTATTTTTCTTTTTATGCGGACTTCTCTATAACCTGCCTTAAAGTGAAGACAGTCCCAATTTTCAACTTCTCTTCCAATGTGCAACTTGAGTTTCTCAATCCATATCACTCTGGCAATCGACAATATTTCTTATTCCAGCTTCTACGATTCTTGTGTATAATTTGTTTGATACACTAAACAGGAATGGGTCTTGATGGGTATTACATTTCCTAGTATCTCCTTTCTTGTAAAAGTAAAAACCACAGTCCTTTCATATTATTTTGTAATATGCTTGTTGCCTATGTACGCGCAAAACTGTCAAAGCAGTTCGGTTTCGCCCTTTCCATCTTTCTTTGTGCAGAGTGAATAATACATTCAATATTAAAATTTCCTATTTTTTTATGATATGGTACAAATTCCGAACAATTCAAGAATAACGAGAAGAATAGCGAGCTACAACTAATATAAGATACCTTAAAAAATCTTTTGAAAATCCACTAAACAGAAGGAAAGCTATGAGCTATAACTTTCTCGATATACATCTCTATATTCATCTTCAAAGTTAATATAGTCCCGAGGTGCACCTTCAGCAATCGAAAATAAAGTGGTTTTCACCATAATAAACCTACATCGTCCACTTAATATCATCCAAACTGCAATTGATTCCGTTTTAGCAACATCTTGAAATATTCTGTTCATCTATCTACTATACATTCATTTAGCTATATAATGGATATAACTGGTCCTTTTAACTTATAGGGTCACCCTTTATATCTTTCTTTGTGCATAGAGAATAATTCATTCAATATTAAAATTTTCTATTTATTTATGATATAGTCCAACTTCTGCACAAAATAAAGGAAATAAAAATTAATTTTTTAATTAGTGATATATGAGTTTTACTAAACAACCCGGTAGCTATTCATTATATATAGTTCAGATTAGGTATATATTATTTTAGTTTATAAAAAAGGTATGAATATGACTCATTTCCTGGGAAATATATAAAAATTTTGATTACTTCTAAGAATCAGTAAATATTCAAAACACGGTGTTAAATTGCAAACGTTAAATAAAAAAAAATCAAGATATTTAGCAAAATATTTTTTAATTAAGTTTTATTATTATAATTATATCATTTTTACAATTGAGGTATTCTTAAACGACCTACGTATAGAATAAAGGAGGTTAAAATTTAAAAAAATAATAATAAATTTTTTTTTTAAATTAAATTTTTTTTTTTTTACTATAAAATTATTGCATTAATATTTGTTCGTTAATAAAACCAATATAATGTACCAAAAATGTTATTATATCACTATAACTAAGCCATTTATGGGCACTGAATGGTGTGGTAGAGGCCTGTAGGCACCCACGCCAGTACCGCTTTTCTGCCGCTTAAGTGAATTTTTTACGGAACTACTTAAACATTTGTAAAAAATAATCAGCGTTTCAGAAAGAGAAATATATTCTCCAGATGGTTTATTTCAGCACGTTTTGCGTTATTGTAGGCCGTTTAATTACAAACGATGCTTGATTTGTAACTTGAAAATATTTTTGTTAAAAAAATTGACTTTACTGGTGTTTTTCATAGCCTTAGACAATTATTTTTTAATATTTCTTCATGTTTTATTATTCTATAACTATTCAGCTTTAATAAAAGACCAACTATGAGGAAATTAAGCTTAATGCTGATTCTCAGTGACCAAAAAACTAACTAAAGTCAAAGTCGTCAATCCGCCATCTTTGGACGCCATTTTGGGGCAGTGCGTTCACTTTTTTTTGTGGGAACATTGGCTTTTTTTTAATAAATTGTTACAAGGAACACAACGATATGCAATTTATAGGGATGTGGGGGGGGGGGGGTGCACGGTAAGGGGGTCTGGCCCACAGACTAACTGCTCTGTTTCACCTTCCTCATGGAGAGTAAATTGCGACTAACAGAATCTTTCGACACATCACAGTCCCTGGCAAGTTCGCGAGTACTCGAGAAAGAATTTGTCTCAACAGCTTCCTGCAGAACCTCATCAATATCCATTAATGTTCACCCGGAGCCCTTCTTCCTTTCCAACGTCGTATCTCCACTGCTAAATTTTTCAAACCAACGCCGCGCTGGTCAAGGACACCTTACCCTTCATATTTAATAATTTCACGAGTTGTCAGCGGCTGTGAACTTTTTTTCCTAGTAATGCGAGGATTTCGTAGGAGACTGCCATGTTTCTTCTTTGAAACAAATAACTAAACTAAGGTTTTTTTTTTAAGAAGTCAAATGGGATTTAACAAGCTTATAGAATGCTCTAAAGGGATTATTAAGTATTGATAACTATTAAATAGGATTAAAATATACAAATAATATATAAATACACCCTATTATAATACATCGAAACCCTTGCATTTCTCATTCGAGAACAGTAAACAAAAAATGTTATCATAATTGGTAAATGGTTGACTGTCGTGGATAATGAAGAGAATAATAGTTGGGGTGGTCAGTCAAAAAAGAAGGCAAAAATAAATGATAATATTTATTTTTACATATGCCGACGTTTCGACCTGAAGTTCAGGCCTTCATCAGGGCTAAGCAAATAACCAGATAACAAGGTATGAGAAACATAAGTAGTGATGGTAAAAAAAAAAAAAAATAAATAAATAAAAATAAAATAAATACATATAAAGTAAAATGAAATTGTTAGAATAATGACTAAGAACTAAGAGATAAATAATAATAACCGTTACAAAGTGTGGAATGATGAAGTAGGCATAATCAAAATGGGTGACTTAAGTGTTACAATGAGAATCTTAGAATAAAATGTAAAAAATAAAAAATATAAAAAAAGCCTTTTGCCTTCTATTTTGACTGACCACCCCAACTATTCTTCTCTTCAAAAAATGTTATCTGTGGGACTAGGAGTTTATAAAAAACAACAGTGAATTTTGCAATCGATTAATATTTTCCGACGGGAGTGAAATTGAAATGTTTGATAGCCGTGGAATTTCACTAATGTGGAAGCATAGAAATGCTGCAATGGAAATGTGCAGTTTAGTCACTCATGGCCTGGGGTTATATGAATACTGCTGGAGAGGGATCGATTGGGTTTATAGATGGTCTAATTGACCCCCAAATTATTTAGATATTTTAAAAAATAAATTTCCTTGTTAAAGCTGAACAATTCGAGATAGGGGAAATCAATTTTTTTAGCAGAACAATGACCCAAGCAGATCCTGAAGGCTTCGGCCAGCCATCTGCTCTTCCACTTCATGTACACACCTTTTTCTGTATCTTCCTTGCCTCCGTCTTCCCGGCGACTGCCAATCAAAAATTCGGCTAGGCCATCACTCGATTGATATTAGTAGTCTTTCATGGCAGTACCACATCAACCTTCGCCGTCCAATTCTCTAGTTGACGGACATAGGAACTTCCATTCATAATAATAACAAAAAGTAATATAAATAAATAAAATAAAAAATAATTATTAGAAATACGCAAATTGTTTTTCTGTATATACAGTACCGGCCTTAGACATTCAGAGCCCCGGGGCAATGACGTCATCTCCCTCCCCAAAAATATTATATTTATTTCTTTGTATTATGTTATATAATCTTTATATAAATTATTTTTGAATTTTATTTCATTCAGCATTTCTCCAATACAGTTGCTTTATTGATAGACTAAAATTACATTCAATATCAAGACATCCGTAAGTTGAACATTCTTTCAGGTAATCCACAAAAAAATAAATAGTTTAATCTAATCGATAAAGTTTAGAAATATGTTATTCATTTTTTAGAAGCAAATAGATTTCCTCAAAGATGTACAAATAAATCAGAAAATTGGTGTGGATATGTGGTCCAGGATGGTTTCCGCCGGTATAGCAATGAAGTCTCTTCAACTTCCGGATATCCTGATTTTCTACAGGAGTTTCGTTCTTTCATTCAACTAAAATTCGTATTTCTTATCTATTGAATACTATTTCCTTCAACTTCTTTCACCTCTCTAATTTAGGCCGAATGCAAAATAAAATATGTTTGTCCTTTTGATATAAAATAATTGTTCTCGTTACTAAACTACTTGTTTGTTTTTTTAATGTCAACAGAGGTTTTCATGGCGCAAGTTGCGCCATCAAAATTTATGAGGGGGGCACATTTCAACAGGGTAATGAATTTTCAAAATTAAAAGACAAATGGAAACATGGAACAGACCGCAGTATGTGTAATTGTATATAAACTACGAGTATTTAAATTCTACTTTCGTTTCCACTGTTTTTAGAAGAAAAGAGGAATTAAATATTTTGGGAGGGGTGGGAGAAGGTTTATGCGCCGTCGGCCTTGGGGAGGGATAGGCACCCCTGAATGTCAATGCATTGCACTATTTTCTGTTTTTAGAAATAGAAATAGGAATAGAAAATAACTTTATTCTGGCACTTGAGAAACTTCAGAATAATTTTTTTTTTTTTTCATAGTTTTATTGAGGTATAATACATTTTACCATACTTCAGGGTACAGAGCATTAAAGCTGTAAGGTACATTCATACCATATTTACAATATAATAAAATAAAAAACATGAAATACATAAAAATAGATATATAAAATATAATAATGTATATATAACAAAAATAAAAACTGTAGTAAAAACAAAGAATTTTTAGTTACACTGAAGAATAACAAAATAGAACAAAGTTTAAGGCTAGTTATTATAGAAAATGGCATTAAGACAAAGTTTATTTTTAAAAAGATATTTTTACTCTTATTCACCTTTAATTCTTTAATATTAATGGATTTATGGAATTGATAAATAACAACCTACAAATATAAAAATACTATAGAACCTTTTAAAATCCTAAATTTTCAAATACATCTAATCATTAAAGAGGATGAAGCAAAGTGCCACTATTTCTTTTTATTCACAGTATTTCCAATAACATCAGCAGCCAACGGATTAATTTTAAATTCTCACACCAAAATAAGTGATAAATTTAGTCCATGAAAGTTTTAATTGTGAAGTGAAAATGTAAAAGTTTAAACTTAGCTATTGACGGAAATCTTAAAAGAAGTGATTCACCTTAAAAGATTTTGAAATTTGCCGGCTATAAGGAAGGTTATAACAATTATATCCAGATAATTATTATAGCAGATAATAAAAATATCAGTAAAATGAAAACATTAAAATAAATTATTTGAAATGTAATGTAAATGTATTATATATATTGATAAAATACATAAATGGAGTACACCCATTCAGCACAGGTAGGGAATGATAACCTACGCATGAGTCAGAGAGCGGCCATATTAGTCGAGAACGGCAGGTCATTCCGGCTATAGAGCCAGCACATAAGGCCTGTCTTTAACTGTATCCAGCACAATATTGATGTTAGTTTATTTTTCCCGCTTTAGCCATCTTTAAAGATGACTGATTCCTTGGAATCGAACGATCCTCCCCCCGAGGAACAGCCAGTGTCCATAATAGATATAACGGATTTTTTAGACTTTCTTCGTGAAAATGTTAGATTGAATTTATTAGGTGTGAAAACTGTACCCCCTGCTTTAGATGCTGCATTAGATGATAATGGAAATTTGGATTGTATTAAAAAGTTTTTAAGTGACCCACAATTTGCTACTCTTATAGTACTAAAGAATTCAACCAAAGGTAAAAAAACAACATACAGTTATGTGTTTTATTTTTTCTTAAAAATGGAAGATATCATTGTACTAGAGTTCAATAGTTTCTTTTATGGTTTCAAACTGTGAATAACTGTCCACTGAGCATCCTATTGTTTCAGATGATGACCCAGAACAGGGTGGTGAGGGTGAAGATGAAAAGGAAACACCCACCATATCAATATCTAACATGGTTCAGTTTTCTAGCCCTAAAGCATCAAGGTAAACGATTAATAACAAAATTGTTGTTTTATAGTATATGACAGTATATTGTTTCTTGATAAGACTTTTTTTATCTGATTTGATATATTATCTAGCCTTCTGTTCATGAAGAATGGATCGATTATGGATGCTGATAAAACCATTCAATCTCAGTTACACATGATTGAATTTTCTGAAGGTACTGCATATGAAAGTTTACATGCCATTGTTAGTAAAGGAATGTCTCCTTATTTTAAGAGTTACGTGAAAGAATCAGGCCGAGCTGATAGGTGAGAATAGTTTATTATCAGCGCTGTACGCTATTTACAAAATGACATATTGTAGACGTGTCGTATTGATTTGGTGTAATTATAATTATTTTCTGTATTAGAACAACAATAATTGTTGATATAAATTCCTAGTGAGTGTTTATAGAAAAAAAAACTACAATTCAAATTTTCCAATCTTGTGTAAGCAATATGCTTTATTGATTTCTTTCTTTGATGGTTGACATTATGCATTTCTCCCCTGTGACAACTATTCAATTTCAAAATGTTTAAATGAATTATGTTTATTAAATAAATTTCAACCAATTTCATCATTATCTTTCTTAATTTATGATGCATTTATTTGTTAAACTTTTTACTACTTTCTTGTCTTACATATTATTTTTGATTCCTATAACATGTTTTTATAATACTTTTTGAAGGCATAACACACTTTTCTGAAAAAGTTTTGTGGACAACTTTGATTTTTAATAATTACAATTTGATTTGTTGAATTACCAGTTTTATTGATTGGTGGTATACTGAGTAGTTTATATATTAGTTTTGAATTAATTGGTTCCTAATAAGTTTATATTTACTGGCATAATTAGGAAATAAGTACTTTAACTACCAAATTTTAGAGATGGAGATAAAATGGTGCCATCTGTTGAGAAGAAGATTGATGAGTTAGAAATGGGCCTGTTGCACTTACAACAAAACATAGACATCCCTGAGATAACGCTTGTAGTTCATCCAATTGTTTCAAATGTTATCAAAAAATGTGCAGAAGAAGGAAGAAAACCAAAAGTAGCAGATTTTGGTGACCGTGTAGAAGATTCAACTTTTCTTAATCAGTTGCAACATGGTGTTAATCGATGGATTAAGGAAATTCAAAAGGTTGGTTTCTTAAGCTTTATATTTTTGATATCATAATCAATGCTTCTAATAATTGAGAGGAAAAATAAACAATCGCTACAAAAAAAGTAATTTTTCTGGATCTGAAGAATTATCAATACTCCCTCATGTTTATTTCATTTAACAAATTTATCTTAATTTATGTTTATAGGGTCATTAGAACATGTTCATTAACCTAATCCATCAAATATGTAGGATTCGTTTATTAATAATAATATCAATATTAACAAAATAATTTAAACACTTATCTGATTAGCTCATTTTCAAGTCTATGTTGTCTTCTTCTTTATTAAATATCAGAGAACTCCAAACTATGATCCGCTACTGGGTCCGGCTCGCAAGCACCTTTATTCCGGCCTGTGAAAGTTTCTTTGATTACATGATAAAATTTTATAAACTATTTAGAATATATAATTTAGCAAATTACTCACAAACAAGATTATTACAACATTTATTGCATTTTTTTTTTTTAGAAAGCTCATTTATACAATTTTTACTTATCACAAGTCATGGTCCCCAGAACTTATGTGGAGGTCTCAATGCGGCCCATAGAACCCACGGGCCAAAAAGTTTGGAGACCTCTGTTAAATATTATAAATAATTCTTTCATAATCCATTTTGGAGCAATTTCCTTCTTTAATTTCTAATTTTAATTTTTTGTCATTTAACCAGGTCCTTGTTTTCAAAGAGTATTTTCTTAATTATATTAACAATAATTTCAAGGAAAATAATTTAAAACCTTAAAATTATTATTAATAAAAAAATGAAAATACAATTATGGGGAATAATTCCCTCCTTCCCCACACTCCCCCCCCAAAAAAAAAAACTAATATTAATATGTCCGTTACAAAAATTTTAAAAGTAAGATTTGATACATTTAATTAAATAGTATTTTATCTTCTTGTATTAAAATAAGTAGGTTTTAAATATTTTAGTTTTACATTTTTAAATTAACAGTAATAAAGGTGTTTGTTTCTAAGTTGAAAGAAGTTTTCAGAATTGAAAGATGGTCAGTTTTAAGGAAATCCTTGAAGAACACATAGTAGATCTGTGTGGACAAATAAAACGTTTTCAAGAAAATTGGTTCGATAATGATTGTAAAAAAGTAGCGAGCCTGAGAAATAGCAAAAGAATAAGTTGGCTAGAGAGAAACTCAAGGAGAAAAGGAAAGATTACATAAATACCGAAGCCAAGGCCAAAAAAAAGAAGTAAAAAGTAAAGCCAAAAATAAGGAAATGGAGGCAATAGAGAATATAAGGGAAAATAATAAACTGAGGAAGTTTGAATAGAAAATTAAGAGTAACAAGAAATGTATTATAAATAGGGAAACATGTTAACGAATAAGGAAGAACAAATTCTAATGCCTAAGGAGGATGATCATAGGTGGAAAGAATATTTCCAAACTATATTATTTGCTAAAAAATGAAAAGCATCACAATAGAATTCTAGTGCTTACCTGTCCTTGGAGCGGAAGAGGGAAAAACTCCACCACGCATGGATGAAGTTGAACTGATCATGAACAAAATTAAGAATAATAAATCATCTGGCTCGGATAAAATACCATTTCAGGACTTAGAAGTTTCTGGCAATAATTTAATTAAGGAGGTCCATGAAGTGTTGATAAAAATGAGAAATCCCTAAGGATTGTGCCAATATTTGAAGGAAAAGGAGACCAAACCAATTGCAGGAACTACTGAGGAATATTCTTGCTTAGCACAAGTTTTCTCAATTGCTATCTATAATAGAATACTATTTATATATAAAAAGGAATCTGAATATCTAAGAGACTTTTGATGTAAGATATCCATAATAAATCAAATTTTCTTACTGAGGTTGATATGCGAGAAAATAATTCAATAAAACAATCTGGATAATATTCATCAATTTTAAGGCAACCTATGATAAAGGAAATATTCTCTGTATACAAAAGTTATGGCTGAGGTGAGTATTCCTACCAAATTAATTAGACTACCAAAATGCACAATGTGAAAAGTGAAATGTTGTGGTAATATTTTGATCTCAGAGTTGGGCTGGCTCCCTTCCTCTTCAACGTTGCTCTCGATGTCGTCATTAACAGAGCTGAGCTAGATACGAAGAAATAAAAAGAAAGATAGGATTATGCTGAGGAACAGAGCATATTTCACCATGTCCAACGATTCTGAGAAGTAGGATTACTATTAATACCACAAAGAATATATAAAAGGGTAGTGGAAAACCAAAGGCAGAAGTTAAAAAAGCCAAGATTTACTATATGCAATGTTGAGTTAAAAAAAGAACCATAATGTATTCGTAAAAATATATTAAAAGTAAGATTAGTAAGAAATATAATTAATTAAATAGTGTTATCACTTCATACTACACTGAAATCAATATTTTTCAAAATATTTTATTTTAACTTGTTAGCTTACATTTTTGACTTAACAATAAAGTTGCTTTCACGTGGTCATTTTCTATATAATTATCAATGTATTTTCTATATGATTATTAGGTAACAAAATTAGATCGTGACCCATCTTCCGGTACAGCACTACAAGAAATCTCCTTTTGGTTGAATCTTGAAAGATCTTTGCATCGAATTCAAGAAAAGAGAGAATCCATCGAAGTTGGGCTCACATTAGAGATTCTGAAGCATGGAAAACGATTTCATGCTACTGTTAGTTTTGACACAGATACAGGTAATTTACTGGGATTGTACTTTTGGTTTAAATGAGTTAATTATTTTTTTTCTTAAAATAAGAACCTATAGATACTGTTAACCAAATGATTATTACATGGTGAAGTATTTTAAGTTTGAAAATTTTAAATATGTATACAAAAATGCTAACCATTGCATTCCTAAATTTAAATATGATTTAGACATGTTTATCAGTTACTTGTCTATCAATTTCTGTATTGGTACTGGTATAGGTAATGTGGTAAGGAGGTGGTACATCATAAAGGGGAGTGTTTTGGTTTAATACCAGGATGGGGTTGAGTGGCCGAGCGGGCTAACATGTGTGCATAGACTGTGTGTTGCCCAGCAACCTGATAACCGAAGTTATAAATAAATACGAGTTCATGTCCCGGTGTGAGGTGATCTTTTAACTCAAGCATTAATTCCAGGCCCTCACCCATGGAGCGGGATGAAGGAAGACCCTGTTTAGCCTAAAGGGCGAGGAGGGGAAGAACAAAAAAAAAAAAGTTCAATACCAGAAAAAAAACTTTCAAAATGAGCCTAGATCAGATCACCCTTCAGAGGTTATTCAAGTCTGTTATCCATTATCTGTTGACAACCCCAAGGATTATCATTTGGAATGGATATTTTAATTGCTATGAATAGCTATTATTTTAAAAAGCTTAATTTCTAAAAATTTATGACTTATAAACCTCCCATTCCCAAAGAATTGATACCAGTAAAGGTATGCTTTAAAGTCCAAAAGGTGGTGGAGAATAATGGTAACAAGTGATAAAAATGGAAAATCTTGACTGAAAAAGTGATTACTGCAAGGCCACGAGGCTTAAGAGGTTTGTCAAGATTGATTTGGAAAGAAGATTATACTTAGTATTTAATGGAATGATGAGTGTCTTTTGCATCCCATCAAAAACAATAAGGAATTCAAATCAGGATGTGAGAAGTTTTTGCTTTGAAAACCAATGATTGGCATCACCTCCGCATTCAACCTCTATCATAAAGATTGGTTAAAATTATTGACTGTAAGTCTATATTTTGAAGTATAATGTCCGTGTGTAGATTATATACTGAAATTAAAATAAATCAGAGCCTAGGTTTTTATGCAATTTTATATTTAGTTTTTATGATTTTTTTTCCTGCCTTGAATTACTTTTACTAATCGGTGAACTCAAAAACCAAATTTTATTTTGTATGTATGATGAAAAATCATAGCATAAATAACTAAATATTTTGACAGTTTCTAGTATAAAACAACTACAAAATATGAAATAAAATTACAATGTAGCATTGAAGGTGTATGTTAATTTTACAATTTTAGGTTTGTTTTCAATGAAGAAAATAACAACAAATCAACGAAATAACACTACCTTCAAAATTGGCTTTTTAGAGTATAATGATTTTTCATTTCCTGGTTTTCCATCGTACAACATTTTAACATCATTCAGTTTTTATTTCACTTTCACATTTTTTTTCCAAGCTGTAATATTTATTTTAATTTAAATTCCAAGTAAGTCCATAATTTTCTTCAAATATTAAAGGTCAAACGGACCATTGAAATACTTATAAGAAAACTATTTTTTCAACAAATTGAAAAGTTGTATTTTGGAACTACTGTACAAAAATAGTGTAAATCACAACCCCTGCATATAAATTTGTATCCTTCATATATGCGGATGTACAAAAATGGTTTTCTAATTATATTATATTTTAAATGATGAAAGATTTGGTTTCACGTAAACAAATTTAGAAGCACATTTTCCAAGGTTTAATTATTTGGCAAATTCTTAAAAATCCTGGCTCTGCTTGTTACATACAACGTAGGTTTCAAAGTAAGTTTACTTTCCTGGCACACATAGTTCAAAAATATTTCAACTGCAATGTCTTCATCCCTCCTATTCAAGAGTCTTAACCATGTAAAAGGTTCTATAAAGTCTGTTGTGATCTTCCCCTGCGGTTGAAAAATATAACTACAAGAAACTTACTTAACTGTGTAAACCGTCCTATAGGCAATAAGTAAGAACTGGTACTGATTCTTATCAGGCATGTTTTATTTTATTAATTTGCATTTCTATATTTTAAAGAATAATTTTTTTGTGTCCATATGCTGTAATATTTTATATTAATTAAATATAACATTCCATTTTTTTTTGCTTTAGGGCTGAAACAGGCCTTGGCAACTGTAAATGATTACAACCCATTAATGAAGGATTTCCCCATTAATGACCTTTTGAGTGCCACGGAACTTGACCGAATCAAGCTTGCTGTTCAACAGATCTTCACCCATCTCAGAAAGATCCGTAATACTAAGTACCCAATGATAAGAGGATTAAGACTCATTGAAGCCATCTCAAGAGATCTCACAACCCAGCTCTTAAAAGTAATTATGTTTTAGTATTAAAAGTAATAGGAGCCGAAATTTTAAACTATATAATTACGTGTAGTGTCTATTTTCTCATTCTTAACCTTTCTTACTATTAGTTTTATGCATCCTTTTCTTACCTCTTTGGCCACTGTGTTTCTATTAGTCTACATAATTCTACTTAATCATTTTTCATCTTCTGTGCTGTTAGGTTCTTGGTCATCTCCACCTCCTTCCCTCATATTTACAATCAAGGGTCATTTAAAGGTATTTTTATCTGTAATTTCCTTTTTTAAATAGAAAATCCATTATTTTTTCTTACCTATCAACTTTCCAAATATTCTTCTTTTCTCATTTATTTTATAGTTGATTTTTTCATTTGATATCCACTCTTATTTGACATCCAGTCTTGTTAAGTTATATGTTTAAACTATGAAAAGTAGAACTTTTTTTTTTGGCTTTAGTTATTAGGCTGGATAGATAATAATTTTAATAAAAACTGAAAATTTAATTGCTTTACTATTTTATTTTTTTATTGAATTAGGTTTTAGGCACACGGCGCTTAATGCACATTCCGTTTGATGAGTTTGAGAAGGTAATGCAGCAGTGCATAAATGTCTTTGTCACGTGGGATGATGAATATGAGAAACTACAAAATCTTTTGAGGTAATTTAAAATTTAATTATTTATAAATATTAGCATTTGATTGAAATAATGGTTTTCGAGCTAGCCCATGCAAATAATTCACTTACTATATTTATGCCGAGAAAAAATTACAAAGTAATATGGCAATAAGTTAATGCAATGTATTATAATATAGAAGAATTAATTTTCTTTCCATTTGTCAATTACAGTAGCTCATTCTAAACAATAAATCATAAAATATGTACAAATCACAATAAACTGTATTTTTGCTACAAATAGTCCAATTTCAGAGTTTTTTTTTTCATTTTATAGTGAATTTAAAAATCTTTCAAATCATTATCTGTATAATCAACCTCAAATTGCATACTTTGAGTCATGCACTATGAAGTTAATTTTTTTCCCAACATTTCTGAGTGATATCCTATTCTCATCTGAAGGAGAAAATAATCTTAATTTAAAATAATTTAATCTTTAATGTGGCTCAAATATTGGGTTTGATGAAGAATTAAGAAGATATGGTATACCAACAAAAAAGCACTCTGAGTAATAATAATGGGTTTATCGATCTTAAAAATGTTTTTTTTTTATCAATCTCCATCCTTGTTTTTTTTTTTTTATAAAATTATTATTTTATTTTATTTTATGTGTATTACTTGTAATATCCTAGTAGGCGCCAATTTGCCCTGAAAAAATAAATTGTGCCTAGAGATATCTTGAAATCTTTCCACTTTTATAATAAAAGTCTTATCTTAATAATTTTTACTTTTTCATTTAAAATTTCATGATTTTTTTATATATTTTTTTTAAATGTTGTAATCTTCTGGATCGATTGTGAATGGTATCTGAATTTTGGAAAAAAATCTTAATATATGTTAAAATTTTTTCCAATAGATATTTATTGTTAAATATTAATTATTTTTAGTTTTCATTGAAGATAATAGGATCAAAATAATTAAATTTCTTTTTTATAATGACTAATTAGCACATTTATATGTTTATTTGTATAGAGATATTGTTAAGAAAAAACGAGATGAACAACTTAAAATGGTATGGAGGGTCATGCCTGCTCATAAAAAGTTACAAACGAGAATGGAACAGATGCGGAAGTTCAGACATCAACATGAGCAATTGAGAACTGTGATATTAAGGGTTCTTCGACCGGTGCCTGCCTCTCTCATAAATGGTCAAGAGGTTACTGGCCAAGACAAAGTCGTCGATGATGCGCCTAATATTTCTGCAGTAGAAGTTAGTATATATAAACTTAATTTATATATTTGCATAAGTTTTTGTTTCGGTTAAAAGGAGTGTATCATTTTAATATACATCACCTTTATTACTTGTCAAAGATGAATTGTAATAATCTGTGAGTTCAGAGGGGTTAAGGTTTTTTATTTTTAGTTTGTAGAGGTTGTTCTGCAGCCTTGAATTCCTTGAAGATTGGAAATTCAGAAAAAATTATGAATTACCTTTGAAACTAGCCAGCCACCAGGACTTTTTAGTTGTTTGTTAATCTTATTAAAATAGCTATGTTTCTAATATTTTTTTTCACAACTTAACATAATTTTATATTGTTTAATATTTTATATTTATAGAACAAAGTTGATTTTTCTATTGCATATAATTATGAATAAAGTTGTTTTATGCAGATTTAATTTAATGAAGTTTCTCCAAAAACCTCTTCTAACAATTTTCTAACTATTGTTAAATTAGTAATTATAGTTAAAGATAACTTCCAAAATTCTTATTTATCAGGAGGTAAATCTTGCTTACGAGAACGTGAAAGAAGTAGATTGCTTAGACATGTCAAAGGAAGGTGGCGAAGCTTGGGAAGCTGCAGTAGCCCGATATGAGGAAAAGATCGATAAAGTTGAAACGCGCATTACTGCCCACTTACGTGATCAATTGGGGCAGGCTAAAAACGCTAATGAAATGTTTAGGTATATATAAACATATTTTAGTTTTTTACAATGATTTTAGGCATGTAATTTCCTTCAATAGTAAATATATGATATAATTAAGTATGATTTTGATATATAATAGTTTTTCATATAAAATTTCACAGGATATTTTCTCGTTTCAATGCCTTATTTGTGAGGCAGCACATTCGAGGTGCCATAAGAGAATACCAGACTCAGCTGATTCAAAGAGTCAAGGATGATATCGAAGCTCTCCATGAGAAATTCAAGGTTACTAATACATTGATAAATAAACATTACATTAACTGTGCAATAAATCTAGTGATATATGTTTATCAAAATTAATATTTCATTATTAGGTTCAATATGGTCAAAGTAAAGGCTGTCGGATGAGCTCTATCAGAGACTTAGCACCAGTTTCAGGGTCTATAATCTGGGTAAAGCAGATCGATCGCCAGCTCACTACATACCTAAGAAGGGTGGAGGATGTTTTAGGTATACATTTGATTTTGTATTCAAGATTAGTGTTTTGTTTTAAGAACTTTTAAAGTTTTTATGATTCCTTATTTATGAAAATGAATAGAAACTTGGTTCCTTCTTATAGCCTGACAACTAAAATACGAAAACAGTTCATGATAAAGGAAGAAACTCTTTCTTCCTCCATGTATCCAGTTGGACTATAAATTATATGTTTGTACTTATTTCATTGTAAATGTGAAAATTTGCCAGAAACAATATGAATGGAATGAACTAAATAAAATTAACTTAAGGTTCTACTTTCTAAATCAATATACTTTTTAAAAGTACTTAAAGGGAGAGGATTAGTTTCATTGTAGTAAGTTCGTTCTTGGTTAGAATGATAAATACACATCTGTTTCTACATTGATAATCAATATTCTACCTATTTCAAATGACAATTCACATCCGCCTTTAGTGCGTGAAGTTGATTTGAATTAGGTTTTTTTAGAACTCAAAGAATATTTACTTCATCCAATTGATCCTTTGAAATGTAATGAGTTCTCTGTATAGTTTTATTGCCTCCTAAAGAAAATAATTATTTGTCAGTTGTTATTCATATTATATTTGTTATAATTTGGAAACTTGGTCATTTTTTGTTTAATAATTAAAAGATATATACAAAACTGTTTAATTGTTAATAATACGTAATAAAAAAAAATAAAAAAATTGGCTTGATAGAGCCAAGAATAACTAGTCTAGTCTCCAATGGTGAGTAATATTTTTATTTTTATAATAGACGGGTAAACAAATATAAATTTACCTATGTCATACTGCTGAGGGAAAAATGGAAGAGAAAATAGCTCTTGTCGTCTGCTTATTGCAAAAAGTCGCTAAGTACATTTTTGATGGAGCTGAAGTTTCAAGACCATTTTTCTGGATTTTGATCTTATTTATCAATGAAAAACAATGTAATTTGCAAGAAAATTACAATGATTCTTTTATACCAATTATGCTTGTGTTTGAAATATAACTACAATAAGTGCATAATTTTCTGATTTCACAAACGGAAAATTCGTCAATGTTCTTCAAGTGATTCAAGATTGTATAAAGTCACTTAATAACTTTTTTCTTTAAACTGAGGATATATTTCTTAAGTTTCATAACAATTTCATTTTGGTATCGATATCATTCGATATTGGCGATATCTATATTTTTGATTTGATATTACTCTAATATCGAAATCGAAGACTGATGTTAATACCAATAAGGAATATTGGAATTTGCCTGTATCGCAACAAAGCTACTCACAGCCCGATATAAAACTGCCCTATAGCATGACTTGTCAGTTTTCTAAAATATCATTGGTGGACATATAAATAAATGATTACTGTTTAGATGGTGTCGCAAATAATCGTCTCTAGTGGCTAGTCTTAAACAATAAGTCATATTATACTGCTTTCATTTTCGATTCAATTGAAATTGTAAGCTAAATTTTCTTTATCATTTCCTAACATTGAACATTGTTATGGAATACATTATTATGTTTATGTCCAATTCTTTAAAATCTAAAGTCTTGTAACTAATGTTCACTAATTCAATTTGATACTTCTAATACGTGTTAACATTTTGTATAATGTCAGGAATTTTTCTGTAGATAACAAAAAAAGAATTTTCTTTAATAAAAGTTTTTTGTTTCCTTAAGTATTTTTTTTTTATTATTGGTTTACAAGGTTTTATAGGTAAATCATACTTTCTTTGTTATTGCATAGGGTGATGGATTCAGTGTCTGTATGGTTTGTAATTGATCCGCAGGTAAAGGCTGGGAAAATCATATTGAAGGTCAAGCTCTCAAGTCCGATGGTGACAGTTTTAGACTTAAACTTAATACTCAAGAGATATTTGATGACTGGTCTCGCTCTGTTCAACAGAGGAACCTTTCAGTATCCGGTCGAATTTTCGCAATAGAGAGTACCCGATCTCGCTCTGGAAGGGGAAACTTACTCAAGCTTAAGGTGAGTGATTAAGTCTGCATTATCAATTTTCTACAAAAAAAACTTGAATATGAATCCATTGAATTATTATGATCATAAAGTATCTCGCTGTAAGGTAAATAATTTCTTTTTGATTATCTTTTAAGGTGAATTTCCTCCCAGAAATCATTACCCTCTACAAAGAGGTTAGAAACTTGAAGAATTTAGGATTCAGAGTTCCATTAGCAATAGTAAATAAAGCTCACCAGGCAAACCAACTTTATCCATTTGCGGTCTCATTGATAGAAAGTGTCAGAACTTATGAAAGAACACTGGAAAAGGTAAGGATTATGATATATAAATTAGTGGTAGTATTATTAATCTTCATTAATTTAATTACCATTCTACAGTCCTTGTAATAGTAAAAAATGTTTTTGAATTGTTATATAAGAATAAAACAATAATGATAAAAGATACTAAACAGATACAAATTTAATCCTTCGGAAAAACAAGACATCTCACAACTTGGACCTTGTGTTGAATTATCAGAAAATGAAATGGAATATAGGATATTAATATGCTTTAAAAGCAGGAATTTTACTATAGGAAAAATAATAAAATTGATTATATAAAGTCCACATGAATAAAGTCTCATTATAACTATCATTTGACTCCCTTTTTTATTAAAAACTAATTAAAACCATAATGTGTGCTTCTGCAAACTCCCAATTTTTCTTACTTTATTTCACTCACTAGTTGTACATTAACAAATGATAATTAACAGCAGTCTCAATATTCTCTGGTTTACCATTTGCGAGTTTTGACTATTCGAGGATAGAAAAAAAAAATCTCTGAATTTAGATCAATATCAAGTACACAAGGTATTTATGTACATGCTAAGCATACCCATTTACTTATCAATTAATTTTGATTCATACATTATATGGAAGAAAAAATTCAATTAATCATAATTAATTAATTAGATAAGTCTAATTATTTGTTGATTATTTAATGGAAACTCATATTTTCCATCAATCAGGACAAAACTAAATTAATGGAAAATACATATAAGAATATAATTGAGTTTATATCAAGTCTGAAATTTTTCAGGAATTTTCAATAATTCATAGTGATCTTGTTTAACTTTCTAATTTTTTATATATTAATTAATTAACAAATAAGGTATACAAATACACAATAAGTCATTTTATTTATTATTTTTTAAGGATCTTGACCCCATCAAGAGCTTACTTTTTTAAAAATAAAAAATCTAAGAAACAATATAATCTAATGATGAGGTCAAGACCCTAAAATGATGAATTAATCTTATAATTAAGAAATATGTAAAACATTTACCTAAGTAGAAACATTAAAATGTTCAAATAATAATTTAACCGACTTAGGAAGAGTTTATAAACATAATTTAAGGTAGGGCCACTTAATTGAATGTAATTAAGAATAAAGAAAATAAGTGACTAAAAAATAGTTAGTGTTTTTGTCTTTGCTGGCTATCTTTAAACGTAACCTCTCCCCTATTGCAAAAAAAGATAGACTCAACATTCGTGAATTCATTTGTGAATTCACGTGAAGCATTTTCAGATCATCAAAAAGGTTTGACCGTTCCGTTTTTAATCTTTAGTACAGGGCTTCTTAAACATTTATGTAGTCTATGGAATCCCTCTGGTAGACAATATCTTTTACCAACCTTATCTCCATCTTGTAAATTTTATATCTTTTTGTAAATAACTAGTTAAGTAAAAACAAATACAAAATATCTTCACCATGTCGAGTTTTTATTAAATGAGTTATTTATTAATGAATGAAATTTAATCAAAGTTAATTTTTTTTGTGTTGATCCTATGGGGTCATCAGTTTCTAGTTTGCAGATTTAATTTTTTTTTTCATAATTTGAAGACTTTTTTAAAGTATTAATTGAAACAAGTCATAATTATGAATTAACATTTTATCATAGTATAAAAGTAATTAATATTTTTTTTCTAACCAAAAAAACAAAACAAGATATTTATTATTTATTATATAACTCACCTTCTGTATGTATCAAATTTTGAACTAACGGATATTGTATTTGAGATATTGCAGTATAATTTTGTGATTTCCTTTTCACCACAATTCTCTCACTTGAAAGGAATGATTTGAGGGGGAATAATTTATCTTTAATAACTCTGTATTATTTTTTCTAATGAATGAATTAGATTTCTTTTACTTGTTAGATGTTGTTATTTAACTTCATTCTTTGTTTTGTTATTTTTACTAGTTTTAGCATTTCAGGTATATTTCTTAGAGTTGTGAAATTATCTGTTTCAATAACCATACCTATAAAAACCTTTATCATTTCTTGATTTCCACTACATACTTGTTCAAGTTTTTTAATATGTGCATGATATATAATTTTTAAATATATATATATAACAAACATATTACTCACTACAGTTTAAAAAAATTAAATGATTGAATTTTAACATAGTTCACTGTAGGAGCTTTTCAGTGGACGAATGACTAACTCCAAGTTGAACATTTTTGAGTAAAGTCATTCCAGTGATATTTCTAGTTTGAAAATTTATAATATCTGTACAGACAGTGAGTAAGTTAATTCGAGAGTGGGTGATTGTAATGTTGAAATATAGAGCTGTGAATAAAAGTACAAATTTTCCCACAAGAAATATCACTAAAATAAATAATTTAAAATGTTGAAATTTGAGTTAGTCATTCTGTTAAGTGAAAGGTTCATATGATCTTGGTTATTTTTTTTTATAACACTGTTGATTAATTTATTCTCATATATTTAAATTAAATGAACAGTGTAGCATAAATAGTTAAAACATCATCATAACCATTCGAATTATTTTTGCGAAACTGACCCGTTATAAAATTATCTAATTCTCGATTTGACTCAACCACATAATGATGCATTTTAATATTTTTGCTATAGAATCTTTTAGTCAAAGAATCTGTTATTTGTCGATAACAGTATAAAATGAAAAAAATAGAAATAAAGAGTCTATTCTTTACTAAATTATCTATATAAGTTTATGAAGAGAACAATAGTTGGGGTGATCAGTCAAAAAAGAAGGCAAAAATAAATGATAATATTTATTTTGACATTTGCCGACGTTTCGACCTGAAGTTCAGGCCTTCATGAGGGCTAAGAAAAGAACCAGATAACAAGGTATAAGAAACATAAGTAGTGTAGGTAAACAAAATTAAAGTAAACTGAAGTTGTTAGAATAATGACAATAGTAAGAACTAAGAGATAAATAATAATAACCGTTACAGTATTCCCATTTTAATACCTATGTCACCTTTTTTTGATTATGTTTACTTCATCATTCCACACTTTGTAATGGTTATTATTATTTATCTCTTAGTTCTTACTGTTTTCATTATTCTATCAACTTCATTTAACTTTAATTTTTTTTACCTACACTACTTATGTTTCTCATACCTTGTTATCTGGTTCTTTCCTTAGCCCTCATGAAGGCCTGAACTTCAGGTCGAAGCGTCGGCAAATGTCAAAATAAATATTATCATTTATTTTAGCCTTCTTTTTTGACTGATCACCCCAATTATTGTTCTCTTCATTATTCACGACAGTCAACCATTTACTCACAATTATATAAGTTTATATTCTTCTCCCCTTTCCTTCATTGAAAACACCATTATAGTAGAACCCAGAATAAGAGAAAGGTAATCTTGAGGAAGATTTCTTCCTCTCTCACATTGAATTTTCTTCTGTGACAGTATTACCGCCTTGGAAAAGCTTTAGTTCTCAGAAGTCTGTTTTCTAATCTCTACTGTAGAGTATTCAATGTGAAAGGGAGAGGAGTCCATTGATGATTCAATCAAGTTTTTATTTATTTTAATAATAATCAGCTTCTACATTATTTTTATTTTTCATCCCATCAAATAAATATCTACTTTTAGTTCTGCCAAAACATATTTGGAAAGTATCACACCTCCAAAGATGTGTAAATTTTTTTTTTTTTACTGGCTATAATTTTCATTTTTTTCAAAAAAGGAACAAAATAAAAATTAGTTAATTTTCAAATAATTATTCATTGCATTTAATTAATTGATAGATGAAATATTGTCATTGTAAATATTCTGTGTGGCTTTTCAGGTATGTTTTTCCAAAAGATTAAATAATTTCTATCTTTTTTTTTAGTTGTAATTTATTAATATATTTTATTTGTAACTCTTTTTCTTCATTTTGCATTATATTTATTTTTCTATCATCTCTGCTCCAATCGTTGATTTTTTGAGCCAATTAAAAAAAAAAAAACTAGGAAAAGTAACAATTTTAAATTATTGAAAGATAAATAGAGGTGCCGTTTAAGTTGTTACTTATCCAAAGTATATATGTGTGCACAGCTGATGAACAGGACGTCAGGCATCCCCGGTCCTCCGCAGAAGGTGATGTAGAAGAGTTCCTATCTTTCTGTCTCTATTTCTATCTCTAATTTCTATATATATGTGTCTTTCCTATTTGTACCTATCTATACATTTATGTTCTCTTGTGTATTTCATTGTACCCTCTCTTTCTCTCTCTTTTCTTCTCTGTCTTTCTCCCTTTTAAAACAATTATCCTAATTTATCACTGCAACTAATTCCCTATAGATCACGATCATATATCTATTAGGTTTTTATTATAGCTCAATTATATTGGCTGGCATTGATGTAGTTATAAACTAATGATTAATGGTGGTAAATATGTGTTAAATTCTTTTCTTATGATTCAAATTCTTCTTTTATAGAAGTTATTTAAAAAAATAACTTTTTCTTTCTTTATCAAAATCAAAATTGTTTTATTTCATATAAGTCCTTTGTTTTTTTAATGGTTTATTTTTAGTATTACCAAAATTAGATATTTTAGTATTTCCAAAAAATGTTCACTATTGATTTCGTTTTTTTGATTGATTTATTTTAATAGTTTATAATTTAAGTCATGTTTCTAAATTTAAATTTAAACCATACTTTTCTGTGACCGTTGTGTGTTCATCTAAAATTATTATTATTGGCTAAAAACAATTTTTGTTTGTTACCAAATATGCTGTTATTAACTAAATCTCTGTAGTTAAATAATATATATATATATAAATTATTATCTATATCATTTATTTTTTATTACACCATTAATCATTTCTTTCTGAAAAATGTGTATTGATGTTGCTTTTCAAAGTAGATTTAGTAAGTTTCATGTATCATGTAGATGAGGGAACATGTCTAATTTTCTGAATTATTTAATTTATTTTAATGGAAAAATAAAAGTAAGTTGATTCAAGTTCTTGAATGCTGTAAGTTCATATTGTCAGCTTATCCTCTCTTTAGAATTTTCTTTAATTTAAAGTATAGAGTTAACCTCATTTTTAAAGATGTTTTATTTAAAGTACAGTTTGTCTTAATACTTTTCCATTTGGCACTAACAGACAGCTAATATTTACTTGAAAAATGTATTAAAAAGCCAATATTTACTTTAATACTATAAACCTACCATAGCAGTTTTAAGATAAAATGTAATCCCTCATCTATGTGGTACATAATGAAAGTTCCTTAACTGAGCGCCCAGCTAATCGATGGCATTGGATCTGTCTCTAAACTGAGAGAAATGATGCCATTGATATGTGATCAGCGCTAAGTTTAGGAACTTGCCCACACTTTTTGATTGTTAATCATCGGTTATTTAGCAAAAGAGAGAAAGTCGGCCCTCTACTTTATTAGTCAATATTGCCCAGCTTCTCTATCCCAAGTGAACCCATGCTGGCTTTGCTTTTGGTTTGCTTCTCTTGGCTGTTTCATGGTTTCTGGAGGCATGGCAGATGTTAGGTCAGGAAAATTGATACTAATAAGATATTTCTCGTGATGAACTACACAAAGCTCTTCTTATATTTGTTCTCATATTATTGTTGTCTCATGTTATAAATAATACAGCACCTTTGGCGACTTGATCGACACACAATAAGAATAAATGTGGAATTGGTAGATTGCTAAGTCTATAGCAATTTATTAATAATGGAAAGTTACACTAAGCTGTTGCTGATGGGAAATATGCTTTAAATATGTTGCTGCATGTTGAAAATGTGAAATTGGGTTCATTCTATATGAAATCATCAAAGGTTTAGGGTCTGCATGTTTCCAATTTACATGCTTTTAAGTTTTTTAGTTTAACGTACTAAACACATGACAGATCTATAATTTTTAATATTTTTTCTTAAGTAGTTTTTACTATTAATTTTAAAAAATTGCTGAATTTCAACATATTTGTGATCACAAAACACACACACACACACAATGTTATTTTGGCATTCTATATTTACTACAATAAAATTCTAAATTTTCAAAATCTTGAAAATACTATCTTCTTAGATATATATTTTTTAAATGTATGTTATTTCGGACATGTATTGATTAAATTCTAGACAAATTTCAAAATGATGAAGTGGTGGAATCGCAAGTATATATAATATAAATGTTAAGCAGGTGTTCTTAGTATTTTCTTCATATTATATCTTCAAATGAAAGGCTAAAGTAATTTTCACTTTGAATTTTGCCTAAACAAATATTTAAAAAAATTCAATAGTATAAAGCACATTGTTTTGATAAAATGTTGTATAATTGATAAAATCTATCAGTTTTAAGAAGAAAAAAATAGTTTTCACTGCTGAATTACTACTATATATGACTTAATATTTTGAAGTACCAAATTGCAGTGAAATAATTAAAATATATTTCTTTAGTCAATTATATTGTATTTTACCATGATAATATTCTTCATATTATTTAATAAATAATTTGTCCAATAACAATTTATGTCAATAACATTTTTGTTTTAAATCTAAGATATGTTTTGACTTTTTAAAAAAAATTCAATGACAACTAAAACAAATTTAATTGCAGTTCTCATGTTATATATAAAATAAAAACCCATATTATAAGCTTTAAAATGAGCTTCCAAAGATATCTCTGAACATATTGAATCTAAATCTACTTGCATTTTTCATTAAAAATGTATTCATATAATGATCAAAACATGTTGAAATTGACTATTTCAGCAATTTTTAACAATCAATATTAAAACACCTATTCAAGAAACAAATATTTAAATAAGATATTTTTAATTTATTTAGTGGTATTCCTAACATACCAAAAAGCATGTAAATCAAAAACATACAGATTCCAAAAAAATTTTAATTGATTGATTTGATAAGAAATGACCCTTTGTTATGATTCATTGCCAATCTTGTAAAATATATAATTCCAAGTATGAATTGTTATATATGTTAGCTGTAAATTAAAATTTAATGTTATAACATAAGTGCATGACAAGTACTGTGTGTAACTTGTTTCATTAGGGTGCATATCAGCATGAAAATTATCTTGATTTGTAAATAAGTGCAACATATGTATGTGGTGTCATGCAAAGTGGAACGGTTAAGTGGAATAAAAATGAGAAAAATACATTCTCCTTTTATTTATTTTATTTTTTACTTTGGGAGAATGTGATTTTTTTATGTTAAAAAATAAAAAAATATTTTTTGTCTATTATTAAAACATACTGTCAAAATATATATAAACATGTATAAAAAACATAGTATTGAAGCTCTGTTGGAGAATTTTTTATCTTTTATAATATGTGCCGGGCAATTATTTCTTCCTTACTTCACATTTTCTATTTTATTTAAAACTTTTTGTATGAATTGTTCATTTTTTATTAATATTTAAATATTAATATTTAATATTACTAATATTTAAAGCAACAATTAAAATTGATTAATATCTGAACAAACTAATAGAACTGCTATTACTCTTCATCTGATGTCATAGAATTCTTACAATAGAGTATTGTGCTAGTTTGATACTTCAGAATCATTGAGCTTCAAACACATTTCGTCACATTAATTTTGCAAATTTTATTGGCAACATCCATTTTTTTTGTAAACTCACCACTCATATTTAAAAAAAAAATAGAATCGTGAATCCAAAGATAAAAAACAAAAGATGATTTAGATTTGGTAATCTTGGAGAACAAGTAATATTATTTATTCACTTGCCAGTGTAATGTCTATTTTACAGCTCTGTTACTTTGTATGTTTTCTAGTTTGTTTGACAATATTGTGTGGGTACCATATTTTTGCTGAATATGAAATGGAATTTCTTTTAATATTTAGGAGATTTCCATTTTAATAATTTACTTTTCCTTCCGAATTTAATCTTTATGTAGAACTTTTCTATATAAGATATGATGTGTAGTAATTTTTTAAATTATAAAATAGAACCTGTGATTCATTATTTTTTAATTGAAATAACTTACCAGACATCTTTATAAAGGTTTCTAAAAATCTGGTAATTTTGTGGAAACATCTTTCCTTGTAAAAATATATTTATATCTAATTTAAACACATTACATTGACTCATTGCTATGAGTTAGACAAATTGGTTGATACTATTTTAAAGTGACATTTTGAATGGCTAAGGGATTTCTTAATGGTATAAATATTATAAAAACATCTTAAAGTGAATTTTCTTATTTTTTTCCTCAAATTCTTAGCTTATTATTTCCTTTTGTGGGACCATGTACATACATTGCTGAATGGATAGATCTTTGTTCATAACCAAGCATAGCTTTATTAATAGTATTAATAATTTTTTTTTCAGGTAACTGATTATATTGGTATATTATAGTAGAATTTTATAGTAGAATCAATAAATTGATATGTATTTTCAAATTATTTATTTTTTATTTGTATTTGTATTTTTCTTTTTACCGTAAACCAATTTTAAAGTCTTGTTTTTAATTTTCCACTGAAACTCTATGGTCATTATAGCAATGTCATCAAATTTTATCCTAAAATTTTTAATGAATAAATTGTTTGTTGAATGTCGGAACTTATAATGATTTTTTTATTTGTATTTTATATACATTTTTTGTTCTTGTGACAATTTATTCATTGTTATTTTTATGATGTTTACAGTTAGACGATAAAGCCAGCATTATCCCATTGGTTGCTGGACTGAGAAAAGAAATGCAACAACTTGTGGCTGAGGTATGCTTTGCTAGATAGTGTGTAGATATTTAAGCAACTTAATGAAAAATATCTTACACCTTTTTATCATTAAGGGCATACAATTAGTCTGGGAGAGCTACAAGCTAGAACAATATGTCCATCGGTTCGCTGAACAGGTCTGTACCTTTCAGGAGAAAGTTGAGGATCTTCTGGTTGTTGAAGAACAGCTCGATGTTGATGTTAGGTGAGTTTATATATTAATTTCTTGAAGCAAATTTTAGTTAAAGCTACATTTTATGGTGATCTTAAATGATAACATGATTTAAATATAGTGGATACACAAGATATTCTATTATGCTTAAAAAGAAGTTGGATTAAGAGGTGGCTGACCTTGAGAAAGTTTTCTTTCTCTTGCATTGAATGCTTTTCCATAACACAATATTAGCAACCAGGAGAAGCTCAAGTTATCATTCAACATGTAATCTGTCCTCTCCTGCAGCGTAAAAGATTCAATCTATGAGATTTATGGAGAAACTTTCCTCAAGATCACTCATCTCTTATTCAAAATTCTACTATATGTTGGTGTAGTGTAAATTACATGCAGTATACATCTAATTAAACTTAAAAAACATATTTATGTTTAAAACTAGAATTTACTATGCTATATGAGCCTTTCAGTTGACAGAATGACAATAACTCCAATTTCAACAGTTTTGATTATTAATTTTAGTGTATTTCTAGTGGGAAAATTTGTACCTTTATTCACAGTTCTATATTTCAACACTGCAGACACGTACTTACTCACTGCCTGTAAAGATATTATAAATTTTCCAATTAGAAATATCACTAAAATAACTTTACTCTAAGATGTTGAAATTGGAGATAGTCATTCTGCCAACTGAAAGGCTCATATAAAAACTGGACATTTTCATAAGGAAATCAATAAGATTAGCATGAATGAATCAGATGTAATTTTTGAACATTTTATACAGAAAACTTGAAAAATAAGTTTATACAGTATTTACCGATAGGATGTTCTTATTTATCATTCATGGGCTAGATATATCCTTCATAAAACATTTATAACATTAAAGATTTGTGTTTTATGCTAATTTTTTCAAACAATTTTTGTTTCTAAGCATTTAAAAAGGAAAGATAAATTACAGGGTGGATAAAAAAATATATGGCTATAGTGAGAAGATTAAATTTAATCCAACTGAAAATAATAATAAAAAAAGTTATTTAATGAACCTTATTGTGTACAAATAGAGTAGCCATATCTTGACAATAGGACTGATTTTTTTAATTTTAAACCCATTCACTGCTTATTCTCCTAATAGGTTTAGGATATTCACTATGCAATCTTACTAAAATCTGGCAACAGTTTAGTAATGTAATGTATTAAAAGTCACTGTATTTCCAAAATAAAATTGTTGTTTTATTAATACTTGTCCGTTTGATACTGTCCAATTTTTTAACTGAATTTATTCTTTGTAATATTTTAATAGAACTTATTCTAATCTAAGAAATTTAAGTGAGTTTGAAGATTAATCAATCACATGCTTTTATAAATTTTATGCTTAAAAGTAGATATGCAAATAATGTGGACAATATTTTATCCATAAATAGATCTTACGTTTCGGAGTTGAATGATGGAAAAATACAATTTTTTTTTTTAAATATGAGTTAAATTGTTTTATCTGAATATATTTTTTAAAAAATGAGATAGATGTAAATGTTATGTTTGTAATTAAATCTGTCATAGATCTTTGGAAACATGTCCTTACTCTGCGTCAACTCTTCGAGATATTCTCGCTAAAGTACAACATGCTGTTGATGATCTTTCATTGAAACAATACTCTAATCTTCACATTTGGGTCAGCAGGCTTGATCAAGCTGTAAGTTTTGCTTTAAATTTGATTTATTTTAAATAAATTTGAATGTTTATTGCTATCTCCTCTTGTTTTAACTATTTCATTACATTGCCTAAAATCATTTTAAAATATTAAAAACAATTATATAGATAATGTTTTGTCAATTATGACTCCCCTTTCCTACCAATCAAAATTAATTAGTTGAAGAGAAGGATGATTGATGGAATTATTCATTTTTATTTTGACTGATCACTCCAACCATCCTTCTCTTCAATTATTCACTACAGTCAACCAACCCACAAAATTAATTATATTTAACGGAATGTTACTGATCATGAATTAGGGCTCAAGATATCTAGTTTACTCCAAAATCTATCCTTTTCGAAAATTCCTCGTAACAGGCTAAATAAATATGGGAGGAAGTGTCATAAAAAAAGATTAAAAAAAAAATACAAATATTCATAAAACAGACAGGCATCCTTAAATTTTTATGAAATGAATAAAATATTTATTTTAAAATGTATTTTATTGGCTTTATAAATGGATTTATGTGGGTGGAGCTGAGAAACATTTTTATAACATTGTGTTTTGCTGCTGTATAGGTAGGCAACCATGGTCTCAGGCCATACCTCAAGTTCCCACCACGCCTAGATCTATTGTTTCAAGTTTTTCGCTAAAATGAACCTTTTTTTATTTTTTAAAAAATGTCAACTCTTTTACTTAAACTCTTTTTACTTAATTAATTTAACTTTTATTTCTATTTTTTCCAAACATTTCAATATCCATCTCCATGGTTAAAATTAATTTCTTAGTTTTGGGATTGGTGGGTCCAAATTTAAGATCATATTTCCAAAATGAAGAATAATGGATTAGGTTTGGCTTACTAACACCGCTCAGTTTTTTTTTTTTTCGTTTATATGAGACATATGCAATTTGGCAATTTTTCTTAACTGTTAATTTAAAATAATAATATTTTAGTTAATTTAAAACATAAGTAAAGTTGGGCATAATTTTCTTTTCTTCTTTTGTTAATATCAGGTTGAGAAGAACCTCGGAGGAAGGCTTCAGGCAGGTATTGATGCTTGGACTGATGCATTGGAAGGTAAGAGCCACGAGCTAGATCTGAGTATGGACACCGATGCCCCAGCTAGACCGACGCATGCACCTGGTGGTGATCCACATGTTAGTAATGTTTATTGTTAAATTAAAAAATATTGTTTTATTTACTTTAATTTCACCTTTATAATTAAAATCATTGATATAAACATTAAATTATAAATAATGATTATTTTTTATTTGAATTTTATTATTTTACTATTTTTAGTGTGTTTTTATTTATGTGGGAGGAGTCAGATAAACTCTTTTCTGATGAAGATCAGGTTCTTCATCAATGACAGTTTCTGTATAAATTACTTATGTTTTTAATAATTTTTAAATTATAATTATATTATTATTAAACGTAATTACAATAATATAAATGATTGGAACAGTGTTCGTGCTCTTTGTCTCATATTATATTTCTCTTGTATAATGTATACTATATTATATATTATAGAGAACAGAAACATCTCTTTATCAAAACCATCTGACTTCTTTTTTTAAAATTTTCAATTTAAAGTTTAGATAAAAAGAGATGAATATGGTGTAGATACACCGAAAGGTTCTCTGGTTCTAAATTGTAAAATAAAATAATTTATACAGAGACTGTCATTGGTGGAGAAACTAATCTTCAAAGAATTTAACTAAAGCAGTCTAATTAATATTACCTTATTTCTTATTTTATAGCTATTCATTTCAAAATATCATTTATTTTCTAGTCACTCACTTTTCATCAATAGTCAACCTTCATATAAGGCTGTATGATTGAAATTGAGGATCATTTACCGTATAGGTTATATCTTATGAAATGATATATCTATCTGTAGTTTCTCTATGAGCTTTCTTTTAGAATAAACTGGCCTGTTGTTATCTCATCGTCAAAGTATTTTTCTTTATCTCCTGCAGCAATCCAAAAATATTTCGAATATGGCTTTGCACTCATCTGGCAGACACTTCAGCTGAATCATTTTTGTCATATTTAAAACCAATTTTTCAGTGTTATAGTTTCTGGAATAAGTACTAGAAGCTCATGATCTATGAGTGTTTTTTTTTTTTGGAATTTGACTGTTAGGTCAAGAGTTTGTACAAAAGAATTTACATTAACCGATGGCAATTTTGAAAGATTTTTTTATAACATTTATATTTAAAAAATGAGGGTATATCAGACAGATAATGCTACCTGAATAAATGGCAGCTGAGTTAATGCATATTAGGCCAGTAACTGATACCTCACTGAAAACTAATTGTTATAATCCTGTCTTTCGAAACTTCTTTAAGTCTTTTACTGGTTTTAGAATTTAATATTGAATTGAACATTTTTGTTATCAAGCAAATGTTTTTTCTGCTTACGTTTTTGATTATTAAGGAAGTAATAGAATAGAATAGCAAATAATTTTATTGTGGGACGAATTCCCTATAGAATAACAAAAAAGTACAAAATTAAAATGTTATATCTGGCTTTGTGGCCTTAAAATGTTATAATACTTGGAGTTTTCTTCGTTTTTATTTTTCTATCATTTAATCTGTTTTGTTTAGTAAGACAATTTTATCGGTTTACTGCAAAAAGTTACTATGTACATATTTAATGGAACTAAACTTTGGAATACGGATTTGTGAATTTTAAGCTTATTGATCGATGTAAAAACAAGTTTAGTGCATCAAAATGACACAAACCATTGTGTATTTCAATAATACCCTCACTGTGTGCAAAACGGTCTGATTTTGAAGGTCACAGTATTAAAATTCATCAAAGTACTTAATGATTTAATTTTATGATGCTTGATTTTTTGCAATAAAACCCACGTTATACAAATTTTCATTAATTGGTTATATTAAATAGTATCCAACTGATTTAAATATTTTCTTGATATGGTGATTAGTGCCTTTATTTAGAGAGGTTTAGCATGTTGGTAGGACAGTTACATATTTATATTATGAAATCAATCCACTATTCTGTATAGAAAAAATGATATAATTTCATTACTTTGAATATACAGGTGCAGACCGTGACTCATGAAGTACGCATTACCAATCAGATTATGTACCTTTACCCGAGCATAGAAGAAGCGAGGTTCCAGATAATGCAACAGTTGTTCCAGTGGCAGGCTGTTGTAACTTCCCAGCAAAGGCTTCAGAGCTCACGATATCAGGTTAATTTCCGCACCTTATCAATTAAAATAATTTGTAAATTGACTTTGAAATATTATATTTCATCTCAGTTTATATATATTTTTTTTTTCAAAGTTAAAATTAGTTATTAATTATAATTCACAAGTCTTCTATTAGCCCAAATATTTTTACTTAGAAGTTTCTTATATATTGATGTGTGTTGGAGAAAGCTATTTTTTTAGAAGATAAATCTTCTATTTACTTCTTAGTTGCTTCTCTTGAATATTTTTTACATTAAGTTATCATTTATATTCTTGACAGTCTATGATGATTTATTTGCAAGGTTTTTGATAACTATGATTTTATCAATGTCATTTGACATTGTGATATTGGTAAATCTGAGACTGCTAACTTTGAATTTATTTAATTTTTATGTATATATTGATATTATTTATAGATTTATATTGACTTTTGTAATGATAATTTTGTTGGGGAGGAACCATTATTTAGAAGATAAATCTTCTATTTATTATAACTTCTCCAAGTGTTGCTTTTTTAAATATTTTATGCATCATATGGTAATCCATATCAGATTTATGTCGCTGATGTATAATTGCATATTTTATTCCTTTTGCACTGACAGTGGCGATGTTCTTGACAGTCCATGATGATTTATTTGCAAGGTTTTTGATAACTATGATTTTAACAATGTTGTTTGACATTGTGATATTGGTAAATCTGAGACTGCTAACTTTTAATTTATTTAATTTGTATGTTATATATTGATATTATTTATAGATTTATATTGATTTTTGTATTGATATTTTTGTCGGGGAAGAACTATTTTTTTAAACATAAATCTTCTATTTATTATATCTTCTCCAAGTATTGCTTTTTTAAATATTTTATGCATCATATGATAATCCATATCAGATTTATGTCGCTAATGTATAATTTCATATTTTATTCCTTTTATACTAACAGTGGGGATGTTCTTAACAGTCAGTCCATGATGATTTATTTGCAAGGTTTTTGATAACTATGATTTTAACAATGTTGTTTGACATTGTGATATTGGTAAATCTGAGATTGTTAACTTTTGATTTATTTAATGTTCATGATATATTAATATAATTTATAGATTTATATATTGATATTTGTGTTGAGAAAGGCTATTTTTTAAAACATAAATAGTGTATATACTATTTATAATACAGTAGTATAGATCCCTTTTCCAGCTCTCAGGAGCAGTAGATTTCAATGAATAATATATCAAACTAAAGGGAATTTAATGGGGAAGTGACGAATTTCTATTTTGATCCTTAAATATCTATTTACAACTTCATAATTCATAGAAAAAAATATGAGGTTTCAGATCAGTTTTAAAGATTTCAATGGAGGCATTAAGATCCTTTGGGAAGGAACGTACTGGGTCTTGTGTTTTAAAGCCAACAAATGTAGTTGTTTTTGTTTAGATGAACCAAAATTAAAAATAGTTAAGAAAAGCAAACTTTATTTGTGTATACATAATTTCTAAAAGTATACATTTTATGTTGGATTATACCCATGATAATTAGAAAGGTTTCTAAATCCATTGCGAAACAAAAAAAATTTCATTGGACCATTTTTAAAAAAAGACAGTCTATTGTAACATTTACAAATGTGTTAGTTGAACTATTCTAATTGATAAATACTCAGGACGCAGTCATTTTAAGATTTTTATTGTTGCTGATGTTTCAACCTGGCTTGTAAGTAATCATCAGTGCTGAAAAACTGTTTAATACAACCAGAGATATAATATTTATAATACAGATAATGGTTAATATTAAAAAACATAGTGATGGATAATACATATAATAGATTTTGTATATCGTCCATCACTATGTTTTTTAGTTATTAACCATTATCTGTTTAATAATTTTATATTTGTGATTGTATCAAACAATTTTTTAGCTCTGATGAGATGACGCAAATGCTTGGGTTGAAATGTCAGCAACAATAAAAATCTTAAAATGACTGTGTCCTGACTATTTATCACTCATAATGTATAGAATAGTAGAAAAACTTCCTTCAGTTATTGTAATTAACCTAGCAAGAGATATTCCTTCCATGTATAATAAATACCTAGAATCCGATTGGTGAATACCTTTATTTACGTGTTCCCATATTATATTGGTTGGTCACTGACCAGTGTGATTTGAGGATTATAGGCAACTAGTTTATTATAACTACTCTAGCTGTTCCTTTCTTAATCTGTTAACCGGGGAATTCTCTTTTTAATTACGCAGCATATAACGGGCGCGAACTCTTTCACTAGGACGTGCCAGTTGGTCATACCCGGAGGACGTAATTTCATATTATTGTTTTTTTTTTTATTTATGCTTAAAATAAATGAAAAGACTATAAAATATATATATTTTTGTCCATTTATATAAAATCATAAAGGAAAATACAAAATTACAAGCACATAGAAAAGAATACCAACAAAAAAATGGAAACATCAAGTTATAAATTTTACAAACAATTACTAATATTACCAAAAATAAAATAGAAGTATTGAGTTTATATATATCAATTTCCATCTGATATATTTTAAAACAATTGTTGATACATAGTGCTACATTACAATCCGGACACTAGTGTATAGATTCTTTCCTAACACCTTTTTCGGTAGTAAATTCTTCATTTTCTGAATTTAGTTTTTCCTATATCGCTTTACATTTGTTCTGGAAAATGCCTTTCAACTAAGCGTGATAGTTTAGGTGTAGAGTTACTTGTTGATATCTTGGGATGGGTTTTGACTATGTTGTTATCTACCAATTTCTCTATACACTATCAAAAAGTGTAATCAATCCAAATGACCTTTATCTTTTTTATATATAATATATGTATTGAAGGAGCACATATCAATTAATCAGATAATTTTTTTTATACATTTTTTTTAGCCTATTACATGTGTTGTTTGAAAATATATGTCCTGCCCGTTCCAGGGCACAACATATATTTCAAGGACGTATTCATATGTCCTAACCCGTAGCTGCTATTGTTTTTGTTTTACGTATTTATACATTCCACTCGGTTAACGGGTTAAATATTTTATATATCAAGTGATAATTCATACCAAATTTAAGTTATTTACAGTCAATGATGATCTATTTGCAAGGTTTTTGATTACTATGATTTTAACAATGTCATGTCACATTGTTATACTATTGGTAAATCTGAGACTGTTAAATTTTAATTTATTTAATGTTCATGATATATAGGAAAAGCTGTACAGGTCATTTATTTCTTTATATAATATTGTTAGCTTCTAGCAGATATTTGTTGACAATAGTTTTATTATTTAAATTGATAAGATTTTAAATTGCCCTTTTGTAATTTATTAATTGTCGAATATTGTTTTTAGCTTGGGCTTGAAAGACTCATTTCTCAGTCATATAGAGATTTACTGACTAAGCTGCCTAATGGTTCCCAAGCCCTGATCAATGCTTATGATTCAATAGACAGGAAAATCAAAGATGTAAGTTCTTTTAAGTACCATGACATTCTTATAAGTATAAATTTATATTTATATCATTTATCATAATAATTTATTTTTTTTGTAAATAATATTGATATATAAATTCATTTGATACTTTTGATTCCTGCATGTAATGTAATTCTTAAATTAATAATTCCATTAAAAAAGTAAAAAATGTTTATTTTTTTTACCCTGAAGCAACACTAACAAATATTTAAATAAACTTAAATTTATTTTTAATGAATGTTATCAATTATTTAGCTTATGTTTTCACAAAGTTTATATAACCTTTAATGATCTAAATTACTATTTTCAGGTTGTCAATTATGTAGATGAGTGGCTGAGGTACCAATCCCTTTGGGATCTCCAATCGGATACTCTATACAGCAGGCTGGGAGATGATATAACCATGTGGATGAGATGTCTTTCTGATGTCAAGTACGGTCTATATTTTTTATTTGTTACTATGATTCGTAAATATATAATATTTGAAATATTCTTATGCATGAAATATGTATATTTATAAGTGAATTTTCCTTACAAAGAATAATGATGTTTATATTAAATTAACTCATGTTTTTTGGTTTTAAAATTTCAATAATGTTTCTTGTGTAATTAACACGTTACCTGCGGTTATGGTCCCCGGGTTCTGATATTCGTCTGGACTGCCAAGTGGCTGAAGTTGTTTTGAATTTTGCCTATCTTACGAAGTCTCTAAAATGGTCATTTTAAAAAATATTTGAATGAGGGTTGGATAGATGTAAAGATACAAACATAAATAATCATTATATCTGATACAAATTTGTAGGACGCCGGAGGCCGATACGGTACGAGTCTGATAAAAAATTATTTCCCTACGGTATCACCTCCCGGCGTCCGATACATATTCCTGCTATGACAGGACAGTGCACATGCATGGTGACTGAGATAATGTTTGAACCGTTGGTGGTCAATTCTTGGATCATCTTCAACATGAAAAAAAAAAAAATGCATATCAATTACAAAGTTCCGATCAGTTCTCGCTGATGAATTTACAACTCAGCGCTGTCCACTGTCACTGCATTACCACAATATTTTTTTTGTATCTTGACATTAAAAAAGTATTAGTCAAATGATGTATAAATTATATCATGAAAATTATAATTATATGTAATAAATAAACCTTTTCTTATTCCATTTTCAATATTTAAGATTTATATCTCTAAAAATAACACTTTTTTATTGAAATAAAAAGAAATAATAAAAAACTTGTTATATAAACGGCATTGGACATCAGGGTTCACTCCTACTATTACTGGCTATTAATGAGGACACAATCAATAGAAAAAGACATTGAATATCGTATTTAGATCACTTTCGTATTTGTCTAAAGATAGTGTTAGGAACTTCATAACTAGTGTCGGTCGCCTGAGGACCAATATTGTCGGGAAAGACATTTAAGAGATATCATGCTTAGCAGCTAACGTGTTAACAATAATGGCCTTAAAGTCGCATATGTTATACTAATTTAGTGCAAAATTAATCTATCCTATCATAGTGAACTCTGTTCACTAGTCCCATTCTAAGTCACTAGTTCCTAACATTGTCTAATATTGTGTTATAGAAAAATATTTAATTTTGCAGAGGGAGTGTGTTCTTCAAGTCTCTTATTTTAACTATATATAATTTGTTGAAGCTGATAATAAATTAAATAAAAATTTACAAATCACAATTTAAATTATAAATTTGAGTTTTGGGGCTCCACCAAACCATCGAATTCCTATCGTATCCAATCCTTACAATCCAAAATCCTCCGTAAAATCCTTGATGCTCCATACTTTATCACAAATAAAACCATTCATTAAGACCTTAATGTACCATATGTCGCTGATTTAGCTCGAGCCATCTAATCTATCCTTTCATGATAAACTTTAGTCCCATCCAAATCCGCTTATTTCCACTCTTGCTTCTTCCTCGATCCCTGATAATCCTCCTAGGCGTCTGAAAAGGAGATGGCCTCGTGATCTTACTTAAAATTATTTTGAGAGTGCTACCACTGGGTAGTATCTCTTCAAGCCTGTACATGCCATTATTTATAATTTGCAAATATTTACTAGTTGTATTTGTATACAGTTGTAAATTTCATTAAATAAACAAAAAAAATTATAAATTACAAATTTAAATTTATTTTTACAAATTACATTATAATGATAAGTGAATTTTTTCCTTTATTTTTTTTTAGGAAATCACGTACTACGTTTGATACATCTGAGACACGTAGACAGTTTGGTCCTATTGCCATTGATTATGCTAAAGTTCAGAGCAAGGTAGCACTAAAATATGATTCTCTTGATAAGGAAATCTTGGCTAAATTTGGTGGACTTCTAGGCCAGGACATGTCTGGGTTCCATTCTCAAATTTCGAAGGTATGATTGATTTTATAGATAGGGTTCAGTGTTAATTAGGCAGTCATATAAAGTTGTTACTAAACCTAACATTTTTACAGTCCCGGAGTGAATTAGAACAACAGTCAATTGAAGCAGCCAGTACCTCGGATGCAGTCTGTTTTATTACTTATGTTCAATCATTAAAAAGGAATATGAAATCTTGGCAGAAACAGGTTAGTTTCATTTCCTATTGATTATTCAATTAATAGTAGAAACCAAAAGATGTATCTAAAACTACAATGTATTGTAAAATATTAGCAAACATAGCTTAGTTTAAATATCAGCTGTTTAAATTCTTAAAAAATACTTTAATCCTTGCATTTCCTTATATTTTCAATACTTTGCAATTAAATTATTTTAATTCTGGAAAGAAACTGTTTTACACCATAAAATAACTTACTTGTGTAAATTTCAACAAACTTGAAGGCTTATGTAGCCAAATGGAAGCTATTCTAACCTACTTAGCCTACTTTTTTAATTTCTTGAACTGATTTATGATGTAATTATCTACCTATTTTGAAATAGCTTTCAAAGAATTTATTTACTTTTATTTTATTTTAAAAATAGTATCCAGTAGGCATTTTTCTATCGCCTCCTTTAGGGTTCCCAGAAATTTGTCAATCATGTTTTTCAATTTTCCATTAAAAAAAATGACTTTGATCATCTTCGATTCACGTGTTGTATGATAATAGATTTTGTGAAATATAATTTTAATTTATAAATTTAATTCTTTATTTATAAACTAAATATGTCTGGTTCTAAGGAAGATGAATTAAGATAATTTTATTGTGAAATATAGGTTGAAATTTATAGAGAAGGACAAAGAATTCTCGAGCGGCAAAGATTTCAATTTCCTAATAACTGGTTGCACGTGGACAATGTTGAAGGAGAGTGGTCTGCATTTAATGAGATCATCAAGAGGAAGGACTTATCTATTCAAGCACAGGTAAAGTTGTAGTTCTGTTTTATTGAGTTTAATATTATGAAGTATAGTTTGTTTATGTCCAGTATTGTATTGTATCATTTGTCGCATATTAGGTGGTGAGCCTGCAGCAAAAGATGGTGGCTGAGGACCGCGCGGTTGAGGCCAGGACCAACGACCTTCTTTCTGATTGGGAACACTCCAAGCCGATAGAGGGAAGGCTAAGGCCGGATGAAGCTCTTGCTCAGCTAAATGAATTTGAAGTGAAGTTTGCTCGACTGAAGGAGGAGAGAGACAATGTAGCTAAAGCTAAGGAGGCTCTTGAACTACAATATACAGGTATCTAAACTTTTCTGACTATACATGAGTTATCTTTACTATTCCCTAAGAGTTACAATTATCGACTGGTGTTTGTTGATTATCAGTAAAATTTTATTCCTTTCTATAGTTACGTCATTTATTTATCTCCTTGTTTTAACTCATTCCATCATTTATAACCAGATTCAATTCATTTTTATTTCATGTTTGTCCTTTAAAAATTTCTTTGATTCATATCACTTACATAATTCTCAGGTGCCAGCAGTGGCAGTGAAGAGAGAGTGGCTGTGGTTTTTGAAGAGATGGAGGACCTCAAGGAAGTCTGGACAGAATTGTCTGGTATATGGAGACGACTAGATGAAACGAGGGAGATACCATGGCTTTCAGTCCAACCTAGAAAGCTTCGTCAACAGTTAGATGGTCTTTCTCAACAACTCAAAGAGTTGCCAGCACGTGTCAGGCAATACTCTTCATATGAGTATGTCAAGAAACTGTTGCAAGGTTATACAAAGGTCAGTTTATGCTATTTTTTCCAGAATTGGTTTTTAAAGCCTACCTTCCAATTTTGTAGATGTAAAAATGTTATTTAATAAGTTTACCTGTTTTCAGACAGGTTTTATTTTCAAAAACAATTAATTGATGTTTATTTTAAGTGATTACAATCTAACATTATTATTTCAGAATATGATCCTTACCAGAGGCCATTATATTTGACAGAAATATAATTACTCATTACTATGCATAGTATTATATATATCAAATAATTTCACAGCACTACCAACACATACAACATTACCTTAACAATGATACTTATTCATAAATAATTTTCTACTGAAAAAATCATTCCTAAATCAGCTTCGAATAGACTCACTGAAGCTGAACTATTAACTGAACTCTGATCGCCAATGTGGCATTGCTTAAATAGCCCACGGAATTTTCCAGGTCAGGCCTTAATAATTCCCTTGAACCTCATTGACCGAAAACTTTCTAGAATTAATCAAAAATGAACTAAAATTCAGTGCCATTTAGATCTTTTAATTAACTTTTGACATCTAAAACTATTATAATATTAAATTGAAGAAATCTTTATTAAAAATTATCGGTAAGGTTTAATATTTAAAAAAAAAAAGCCAAACTTTTCACTAGTCAACTTTATGCTATAAGATTATACTCTTGAAGAATGATTGAATATGCTCCATTTTCTTGTTTTATGTTATGTATTGTCCCACTGCCAATATAGTACTTTTTAGATAAATGAGCTACCTTGTCACTTTTTTACAAAAACATTTAAAAACTCCATTAACCACTTGTATTAGCCTACTATAGGGAACAAACCCTCATGAAAGACCAAATTTGATACACTCTAGTCACTGACACCAGATGACACAACAATAGCTGTGTATAGCAAGTAAAATACTGTCTTCCACTTCTACTGACATGTGAAAACAAGAAAACAGCTGATTTATGGATGTTGTCTAAAGGCTGATTTGTAGAGACCACTGTTTTTACAATTAAAAAAAAAAATCATTCTATAGTAATCCCATTCTTAATAGAACAGGTTGTTCGAAATTATAAAACCAACTAAATTTTAATTTGTCTCACAAAAATTTTTCATCAGAAATCATTAGTGTTTTAGAAATTTAAGTTGATTGAGAAAAAAAAACAAATTAAAATATATGATCATTGTTGCTTGATTAAGTATTTATGTGAACTGTGTTTTTACATTATAATCTTTATTTTATAATGGAAGCAGATCATTTCTATTTTTAAAATTTTAACAGCTAATTGTTTTTTACATGGTATGGACTTCAGGTGAACATGCTGATTGTGGAGTTGAAGAGTGATGCTCTGAAGGAAAGGCACTGGAGGGCTCTCATGAGGAAGCTGAGAGTTAACTGGGTACTGTCCGAGCTCTCCCTGGGTCAAGTTTGGGATGTTGACCTTCAAGCCAATGAGAGTGTTGTCAAAGACATTATTCTTACTGCCCAAGGTGAAATGGCTCTTGAGGAGTTCCTGAGGCAGGTGAGAAGATTCAGCAGACTAGTTTGATAGTAGTCTTAACTTGATACTTTGGTGATACGTAGGATCTTACCTTTTTCTATTTAACACTTCTATTAATAACCTTTTACAATTTTAGGTCAGAGAATCTTGGCAGAATTATCAGCTAGATTTAATAAATTACCAGAATAAATGTCGCCTCATTAGAGGTTGGGACGATCTCTTCACCAAGGTCAAAGAACACATTAATTCTGTAGCTGCCATGAAACTATCACCGTATTATAAGGTATGTTATGCTTTCATTGTGAAAAGCTAAAAATATAATTTCAGAATTAAAAAAGAAATATTTAGTCTCTATAAATTTTTTATCCAATTCTATTTAAATCATATTAGTTCAGTTTTTATTAATTCTTCAAACAAGTTATTTTATTGCTGAAGGTAGGAAAGCTTTGTGCTCTTGGGGAAGGTTAAAGAGTTTTTTGTTCTTAGATTTGTTAAGTTCTGCTTGCATTTTATGTTTTAGACATTATGGAACAAAGTTGGTCTATCTGTATATAGTCAAATCAATGTGACACCTATTACTGTTAATCCGATTTTTATGAAATTTTCTGAAATTGTGGCTTTGTAGACTCTATCTACGATAAGTTTGTGGGTGGATAGAGGGAGAGAGAGATTGTTCTTTAAGAGTGACTTATGTAGGCTTATTTTCAGATGACAAATCGTAGACTAGGAAATATGTAATCAATTAAAATGGTGAGGAAGGTATTCCAACCCTGCTTCGGTGACTTTTCTATTACTAGGGGAATAACCCCTGTCTGCCTGAGTATGGACTGACCCCCATTTTACAAATTATACATCTGTTCATTTAATTGTACTACTTGCTGCTCAAATAGTATAACTGTAATTTACATTTATTCTTTAGATTATATTATTTTTTGTTAACATAAAATAAAGGGAACGAAACCACAGTTCAGACAAATTTTTAATTTCTTTAAAAATCTATATTGTACATTGCACCTTATTGCCAATTTGTAACCATAATAAAGGAGAAATAATTCTGGAAATAAGAAGTGTTGGTGTCTTCGCCATGGTGCCACTTTGTATATGTAAAATAAAATATGGTGTGGTCATGAAAAACTTTCTTATATTATAGAGAGATGAAATATCAATTTAATAAGTAAAACCTCTTAATTTTATCTTTAACGGTATTGAACATTGGTTTAGGTTTTTTCTTTTCTGTGCATTGTTGTGTTTTTTTTTTTTTTTTGCAGAGAAATGAGCATTTATTTAAAAAAAATATATTTTACCCATAAAAATCCCTTGAAAAGAACTTTGTAAAATAATGTGCATATTTATGTATAGATAATAATATTCAATACATGTTTTGTAGGTGTTCGAGGAAGAGGCTCTAACTTGGGAAGAGAAACTCAATAGAATAAATGCTCTGTTTGATGTTTGGATCGATGTACAGCGGCGTTGGGTTTACCTGGAAGGTATTTTCTCTGGAAGTGCAGATATAAAAACCCTTCTACCCATTGAAACTTCACGCTTTCATAATATAAGGTGATAATGAATTATTAATTATTTCAGGTTTATGTCAGGAAATTAAATAAGTGACATATGGTACTTCTTTTTTAAATTAGTTTTCTTCTGCTAATTTTTTATATATTTTTTCTCATCATCCTACAAATAATAAAGAATTTTGTTTTTGGACTTGTTTTTATTGACAAAGATCTTATTTATTTTTTCCTTTTATTCTCCTTATGTCTGCTTATGATTTGTATCATTATCCTTGCTTTATATCTCAAAAGTTAGTAACCTTGAAATTCTTATTTTAGTTCTCTAATATGTTTGAATTTTTAAACTTAACTTTTATGATTTTGGCAAGATTTTTCTATTTTAAAGTAATATTTATTTGTTCAATGTAACACTTGACAGTTTTTTTAAATTAATAACCTACATTTTTTTGTCTTACGTCGACAATTTCACTACTTAGTTTAAGTAAGTTGAGGTTTTTGTTTTCTACTTGAAATAAAAATTATGGTTTTATATTTTTTAGCTCAGATTTTCTTGGCCTTATGAAGAAAGTAGCTAAATCACCTATGGTAATGGATGTTCTGAACATCCAGGGAGTGCAGAGATCATTGGAAAGATTAGCTGATTTGTTAGAAAAGATACAGAAAGCTCTAGGAGAGTATCTTGAAAGGGAGAGAATGTCATTTCCTAGATTTTACTTTGTTGGTGATGAAGATTTACTTGAAATTATTGGTAATAAATTAAATTTATCTTAATTTGACAGAACTATCATTAAGAATTCTTTAAATGTTGGGTTTGAGATCTTATTTTTTTTTAAATTATGTGTTATAAGGTTATGGCTAGTTTTTCCTTAAAAATAAAATCAGGGTTAAACCTGTTTTGAAATATAAACTTGGTTCCTGAATTCTGGTATGGTGCAGAGTATATTCTGAGAATATGTTCGTTGATCCTATATGACTGTCTTAGTCTGCACTACAGCCCTCTTTTTATCAAATTATTAACGTCCGACTAAAACTTCGTGAATGGCTTTATCTTATCGTAACTCACAACTCTTATCTATGAAAATTCTCAGAAATAGACTGTTTTCTCATCAAATTAATCGATTTAATAAGGTGTTTAAAGCTCCTGAATACCCATTTTATTTCCACTTAAATTATAAGAACATCTTAAAATTGAGGAAAATGGTGGCTTACAAAAATATTTGTCTGCTTGGCCTATATAATCTCATTATTTTGACATGTTGGATGTAGAGATCACATTTTTATGCCCAATATTTTTGTAGGACATCTTTCCTGTTGATTCTATAATTAATCAATTTTTTGTTTCATATTACCAATAATAAATTTTTATTTTTATTTGTGTTAATAGGTAATTCCAAAAATATTGCAAGACTTCAAAAACACTTCAAAAAAATGTTTGCTGGTGTTGCTTCAATTTTGTTGAACGAAGACAATACGATAATCACTGGAATAGCATCTCGAGAAGGGGAAGAGGCATGTATTTTGTCGAGAAATATTTAAATAAATTTATGTTATTGTTTATGTATATTCAGTATTGTTTATACTATATAGACATATGCTGAAGTGCTATTTTTAAAATTAAATCTATTGCTTTTATTTATATTGTACTCTAATATAAATTTGTTTTAAATTTTAAATTTAAATGTAAAAATTTAGTTGACTTAATTCAGGGGTCTACAAACTTTATGGCCTGCATGCCATATTGAGATCTCTTATAAGTTTCGCGCCCGCATTGAGACCTCTGCTAAGTAATGAAAAAATAAATGTTGTTCTGTAAAAGACAATTCAGTTGTGAAATGAACGTTCTAAGAGAAGCAACTCATACAATAAATGTACGAACCTAGTATTATCATCATTTACTAAATTTCTTTTTTTTTAAATAGTTTTTGTAATTTTGTCATGTTATCACTCTGATACTTTAGCGGGCCGTAGTTTGAAGACCAGATTTAGTTGAATTACTACATATTTTTAATTGGCTTTAACTAAGCTTGTAGCATTAGTTATTTGAAAAAAATAAAAGAGATGAATTATTAATAGTATTAACAAAAACTAGTTCTCTGAAAGTCCATCTGAACAGTTATTTACTGTTAATTTGCTGCTTTGAAACAACCTATATTTCCATAAGTGACATTTTCATATAAATGTTTATTAAAAAGAGTTTGTTATAGAAATAGATTTCACCAGCATTATTTGTCAGTTGAGTGCATAGTTCTTGATAATACCCTCACAACAGTTTTTTATGTTTTTAATTTGCTGGTTTGAAAAGATCTATAAAATGCATTCTACATAAGTGGTATTTTTATATAAATCTCCATTAAAAAGAGGTTGCTATAGAAATGGGAGTTTTCGCTAGCACCATGTGTTATTGGAGTACATGGTTCTTGATAGTACCATCACAACAGTAATTTTGTGTTTTTAATAAGCTGGTTCGAAAAGATCTCTAAAATGCATTTTCTATAAGTGGTATTTTGATATAAATATCCATTAAAAAGAGGTTGCTATAGAAATGGGAGGTTTCGCTAGCACCATGTGATATTTGAGTTCATGGTTCTTGATAGTACCCTCACAACAGTTATTTTGTGTTTCTAATCAGCTGGTTAAAAAATTTCTCTAAAATGCATTCTCCATAAGTGGTATTTTGATATAAATATCCATTAAAAAGAGGTTGCTATAGAAATGGGAGGTTTCGCTAGCACCATGTGATATTTGTGTTCATGGTTCTTGATAGTACCCTCACAACAGTTATTTTATGTTTTAATTTAGCTGGTTAAAAAAGATCTCTAAAATGCATTCTCCATAAGTGGTATTTTGATATAAATATCCATTATAAAGAGGTTGCTATAGAAATGGGAGGTTTCGCTAGCACCATGTGATATTTGTGTTCATGGTTCTTGATAGTACCCTCACAACAGTTATTTTATGTTTTAATTTAGCTGGTTCGAAAAGATCTCTAAAATGCATTTTCTATAAGTGGTATTTTGATATAAATATCCATTAAAAAGAGGTTGCTATAGAAATGGGAGGTTTCGCTAGCACCATGTGATATTTGAGTTCATGGTTCTTGATAGTACCCTCACAACAGTTATTTTGTGTTTCTAATCAGCTGGTTAAAAAATTTCTCTAAAATGCATTCTCCATAAGTGGTATTTTGATATAAATATCCATTAAAAAGAGGTTGCTATAGAAATGGGAGGTTTCGCTAGCACCATGTGATATTTGTGTTCATGGTTCTTGATAGTACCCTCACAACAGTTATTTTATGTTTTAATTTAGCTGGTTAAAAAAGATCTCTAAAATGCATTCTCCATAAGTGGTATTTTGATATAAATATCCATTATAAAGAGGTTGCTATAGAAATGGGAGGTTTCGCTAGCACCATGTGATATTTGAGTTCATGGTTCTTGATAGTACCCTCACAACAGTTATTTTGTGTTTCTAATCAGTTGGTTTAAAAAGATCTCTAAAATGCATTCTCCATAAGTCGTATTTTAATATAAATATCCATTAAAAAGAGGTTGCTATAGAAATGGGAGGTTTCGCTAGCACCATGTGATATTTGTGTTCATGGTTCTTGATAGTACCCTCACAACAGTTATTTTATGTTTTAATTTAGCTGGTTAAAAAAGATCTCTAAAATGCATTCTCCATAAGTGGTATTTTGATATAAATATCCATTAAAAAGAGGTTGCTATAGAAATGGGAGGTTTCGCTAGCACCATGTGATATTTGAGTTCATGGTTCTTGATAGTACCCTCACAACAGTTATTTTGTGTTTCTAATCAGTTGGTTTAAAAAGATCTCTAAAATGCATTCTCCATAAGTGGTATGTTAATATAAATATCCATTAAAAAGAGGTTGCTATAGAAATGGGAGGTTTCGCTAGCACCATGTGATATTTGTGTTCATGGTTCTTGATAGTACCCTCACAACAGTTATTTTATGTTTTAATTTAGCTGGTTAAAAAAGATCTCTAAAATGCATTCTCCATAAGTGGTATTTTGATATAAATATCCATTAAAAAGAGGTTGCTATAGAAATGGGAGGTTTCGCTAGCACCATGTGATATTTGAGTTCATGGTTCTTGATAGTACCCTCACAACAGTTATTTTGTGTTTCTAATTAGTTGGTTTAAAAAGATCTCTAAAATGCATTCTCCATAAGTGGTATCTTGATATAAATATCCATTAAAAAGAGGTTGCTATAGAAATGGGAGGTTTCGCTAGCACCATGTGATATTTGAGTTCATGGTTCTTGATAGTACCCTCACAACAGTTATTTTGTGTTTCTAATCAGTTGGTTTAAAAAGATCTCTAAAATGCATTCTCCATAAGTGGTATTTTAATATAAATATCCATTAAAAAGAGGTTGCTATAGAAATGGGAGGTTTCGCTAGCACCATGTGATATTTGTGTTCATGGTTCTTGATAGTACCCTCACAACAGTTATTTTATGTTTTAATTTAGCTGGTTAAAAAAGATCTCTAAAATGCATTCTCCATAAGTGGTATTTTGATATAAATATCCATTAAAAAGAGGTTGCTATAGAAATGGGAGGTTTCGCTAGCACCATGTGATATTTGAGTTCATGGTTCTTGATAGTACCCTCACAACAGTTATTTTGTGTTTCTAATTAGTTGGCTTAAAAAGATCTCTAAAATGCATTCTCCATAAGTGGTATGTTAATATAAATATCCATTAAAAAGAGGTTGCTATAGAAATGGGAGGTTTCGCTAGCACCATGTGATATTTGTGTTCATGGTTCTTGATAGTACCCTCACAACAGTTATTTTATGTTTTAATTTAGCTGGTTAAAAAAGATCTCTAAAATGCATTCTCCATAAGTGGTATTTTGATATAAATATCCATTAAAAAAAGGTTGCTATAGAAATGGGAGGTTTCGCTAGCACCATGTGATATTTGAGTTCTTGGTTCTTGATAGTACCCTCACAACAGTTATTTTATGTTTTAATTTAGCTGGTTAAAAAAGATCTCTAAAATGCATTCTCCATAAGTGGTATTTTGATATAAATGTCCATTAAAAAGAGGTTGCTATAGAAATGGGAGGTTTCGCTAGCACCATGTGATATTTGAGTTCATGGTTCTTGATAGTACCCTCACAACAATTATTTTATGTTTTTAATTAGCTGGTTAAGAAAGACCTCAAAAATGCATTCTCCATAAGTGGTATTTTGATATAAAATCCATTAAAAAATATTAATGTTTTAAGGTATCTTATGTCTTAAATTGGATGCTTTCAAACAATGTGTCAAATGCGCTCTCTTTAAATGGCATTATAATGTAAATGTCTATTAAAAAGTAGATTGCCATATGAGGTTTTGCTAGCACCATGTGTTATTTGAGTGCATGGTTCTCGATAGTACCCTCACAACAGGTATTTTATGTTTTAATTTAGCTGGTTAAAAAAGATCTCTAAAATGCATTTTCCATAAGTGGTATTTTGATATAAATATCCATTATAAAGAGGTTGCTATAGAAATGGGAGGTTTCGCTAGCACCATGTGATATTTGAGTTCATGGTTCTTGATAGTACCCTCACAACAGTTATTTTGTGTTTCTAATCAGTTGGTTTAAAAAGATCTCTAAAATGCATTCTCCATAAGTGGTATTTTGATATAAATATCCATTATAAAGAGGTTGCTATAGAAATGGGAGGTTTCGCTAGCACCATGTGATATTTGAGTTCATGGTTCTTGATAGTACCCTCACAACAGTTATTTTGTGTTTTTAATCAGCTGGTTAAAAAATTTCTCTAAAATGCATTCTCCATAAGTGGTATTTTGATATAAATATCCATTAAAAAGAGGTTGCTATAGAAATGGGAGGTTTCGCTAGCACCATGTGATATTTGTGTTCATGGTTCTTGATAGTACCCTCACAACAGTTATTTTATGTTTTAATTTAGCTGGTTAAAAAAGATCTCTAAAATGCATTCTCCATAAGTGGTATTTTGATATAAATATCCATTATAAAGAGGTTGCTATAGAAATGGGAGGTTTCGCTAGCACCATGTGATATTTGAGTTCATGGTTCTTGATAGTACCCTCACAACAGTTATTTTGTGTTTCTAATCAGTTGGTTTAAAAAGATCTCTAAAATGCATTCTCCATAAGTGGTATTTTAATATAAATATCCATTAAAAAGAGGTTGCTATAGAAATGGGAGGTTTCGCTAGCACCATGTGATATTTGTGTTCATGGTTCTTGATAGTACCCTCACAACAGTTATTTTATGTTTTAATTTAGCTGGTTAAAAAAGATCTCTAAAATGCATTCTCCATAAGTGGTATTTTGATATAAATATCCATTAAAAAGAGGTTGCTATAGAAATGGGAGGTTTCGCTAGCACCATGTGATATTTGAGTTCATGGTTCTTGATAGTACCCTCACAACAGTTATTTTGTGTTTCTAATCAGTTGGTTTAAAAAGATCTCTAAAATGCATTCTCCATAAGTGGTATGTTAATATAAATATCCATTAAAAAGAGGTTGCTATAGAAATGGGAGGTTTCGCTAGCACCATGTGATATTTGTGTTCATGGTTCTTGATAGTACCCTCACAACAGTTATTTTATGTTTTAATTTAGCTGGTTAAAAAAGATCTCTAAAATGCATTCTCCATAAGTGGTATTTTGATATAAATATCCATTAAAAAAAGGTTGCTATAGAAATGGGAGGTTTCGCTAGCACCATGTGATATTTGAGTTCTTGGTTCTTGATAGTACCCTCACAACAGTTATTTTATGTTTTAATTTAGCTGGTTAAAAAAGGTCTCTAAAATGCATTCATGACGACAATGGGTCAAATGCGTTCTCTTCAAGTGGCATTATAATATAAATGTCTACTAAAAATTAGATTGCTATATGAGGTTTTGCTTGCATCCTATTACATTATAGTGCATGTTTCTTGATAATATCATTAATTGCATAGTATAAAATGATGTATCAAATACATTCTCTGTAAATGATGTGTTAATATAAATTTCCTTTGAAGAAGATATTGCTTCCTATTTGCATATTAAGTAGGTGGTAAAAAGTGTTAATGCTATCCATATGATGACTCTACCACTTGTTATAATATATGCGTCTATTATCTGTTTATTTTTTTTATCTCGATTGCTAATGTTTAATTATAGTTTTCATTGAAATGAAATTGTTGTTTTATTGTTATTGGAGGTTTTGCTCATATCTTGAACATCTATACATTTTTGTTATATTGATTAAAATCGTAAGTACTTTATATCATCACCTGACGGTATAACAGATGTAAATTTTATTGATCTTATTTTAGCTAATCTGCTATTATGCCTTTCTTAATAATAAATGTTTACTCTTTATAATTGTTTATTAATAATTGATATTTTTTTAGCTGTGTGACTTATTTTATTATTTTTTTTAGGTGATTTTTACAAATCCAGTATCTACTGTAGATCATCCCAAGATAAATGAATGGCTATCATTGGTGGAAAAAGAGATGCGATTAACATTAGCTGCTACCCTTGTTTCTGCTGTTGGTGAACTCAGAGGTTTCAAAGATGCACCTTTGGATCCGCCTAATTACATGGCTTGGGTTGACAGGTATCTGATTTGTATTTAGTCAAGAAATTATATGTCCATATGACTTAAATCATTATTTAATCTATATCTCGTTCAGTATTGATTTTCTTTACAATTTCTATAATTATAGTGTTTAAATTAACTATATTTTTCTTCTTAGGTATCAAGGACAGATAGCTGTTCTAGCTGCACAAGTTCTCTGGTCAGAGGATGTTGAAGCAGCTCTTTCCGGGAAATCAGGGGGCCTACAGGGCGTACTTACACAGGTTGAGGGCACCCTCACGGTTCTCGCTGACTGTGTCCTCCACAAACAGCCACCCCTCAGAAGGAGAAAGCTTGAGGCATTGGTGAGTTTTTATTGGATTTTGGCTGATTTTAAGATCTAAGACATTTCTTATTATTTGAAACTTTTTGCTTTTAAGGCAAAAGGGTGCTTGTCTTTTGAAAATTATATACATCCTATATATTCAATGGTGGTTATTCCTCTTGTGCATATAAGCACTTGATTCATCAGGCTTAATAAAAAGAAAAAAATATAATTACTTTATATTAGTTTAAAAGTAAAATATTTACTTGAGATTTAAAATATTTAAAGAACTGGAACTCATTGATTTGATCAGAAGCAATAGTAATGCTTTAAAATTACGTACACCATAAGTACTTATTACAAATTCTTCTTAACAGTTTATAATTGGCTCTTTAATTTATTTTTTTCCTTAAGAATGGTGGAATTTTTTATTGACTTCTCACTGTGATATTTAAAAACAAAAAAATCATGTATAATTTCATGCATTTTTTTTTTTTTCAGATTAATGAGTTTGTTCACAAGAGAACTGTTACTCGCAGATTAATACAAGCAAATATATCTTCCCCGAAATCCTTTGAGTGGCTTTGTCAGATGAGGCAAGTTTATGAACAATCTTAATATAAATTCATGATTAGTTGTTGATATTAACAAATTGAAGACTCGTTTTTCACTTGATTGTTTTTAATTGTTATCAACCTTTCTTATTTCTAACAAAATAACTGTTTTCATTATTCATATTTGCGCTAACTATCGAGGAATCTCACTCCTTTCGTGTGCTTATAAGCTGCTCTCTAACATTCTTTTTGAGAGGATCCTCCCGTATTCTGAAAAGGAACTGGGAAAATATCAGGCTGGATTTCGAAGAGGACGCTCAACGACTGATCAACTATTCTCTCTGAGGATGATCCTAGAAAAGACTATGGAGCGTAAGGTAGTCACCCACCATTTATTCCTGGACTTTAAAGCAGCATACGACAGCGTTGATAGAACGCAACTATACTGTGCCTTGGAGGAGCTAAGCATCCCTCAGAAGCTCGTACGCCTAATCAAGATGACCATGGACAGCTCGAGATGCAGAATACGCGTCGGTTCTGACGACTCCGAAGAGTTTAAAGTGAGCAGTGGGGTTAGGCAAGGGGATGCCCTCGCCTGTCTATTGTTCGATTTGGCAGAGGAGAAAGCTGTAAGAGACTCCGGTATTCAGACCAAAGATATAATCTTCAATCGCCTGACACAGCTTCTTGGTTTTGCTGATGATATTGACATAGTAGGTAGGTCTGAACGGGCTCTCAGAGAAGCGTTTATAAGCCTTGAAGCAGCTGCAAGACCACTTGGTCTAGAAGTCAACGAGAGGAAAACTAAGTATATGAGAGTTGGCGGTGAGGTGGATCTGAACTCTCCATTTGAGGTAGGTTCTTTTAAGTTTGAGAGAGTGAAAAGTTTTATATACCTTGGGTCTGAAATTAATAGCAAGAATGACATGGCTCAAGAAATACAAAGAAGGATCACGGCTGCCAATAGATGTGTCTTTGGACTTGGCCGACACTTAAGAAGTAGGTACCTCTCAAAGAAGACCAAGCTGATCATATACAAGACCCTTGTTCGGCCTGTTTTGACATATGGCTCAGAGGCTTGGACGATGACTAAAAGGGATGAGATGAAGCTGAGTGTCTTTGAGCGAGGAGTCCTCAGAAGGATTTATGGTCCAGTAAAGGAGGGTGATGTCTGGAGGAAAAGAAAAAATAGGGAGCTCAGTTCTCTCTATGCAGACATCGACGTAGTCACGTATATTAAACTGGCCAGACTAAGGTGGGCAGGGCATGTGGCCAGAATGAGCACCCTTGAAATACCAAAAAAAATAATGATGGAGGAGCTGCACCTCGTAAGACGGGTAGGAAGGCCGAGGACGAGATGGTTGGACAACGTGGCCTATGATGCGAGAACCCTGCTTGGTGTGCGGAACTGGAGAGCTGCAGCAGAAGACAGAGCCAACTGGCGGAGGCTCTTGGAGGAGGCCCAGTCTCGGTAACGGGATGTTGTGCCATACATGAATGAATGAATGATTATTCATATTATGTAAAATAAATTACAGTCGTAACTCAGTTCATTGAAATTGAAGGTTTTGAAAGAAAAATTTGTTTATAGAAATTAATAGTAAGACAAAAGTATTTTATCATTATCATATTTTTGTGTATATATATATTTATCTAAATTTTTGTAATTAAAGGAAGTAATTAAATAATCTATTAGATATTTCTGTAAAATGTATTTTTTTGAAATTAAATAATTCATCACAGATCTTTTAAATACAAATTGGTTACATTAATTTTAAAACATGTTCTATATCAATGAAGAGAATTTAGTTGGGATTTTCAGTCCGTGAAAATACAAAGAAAAAATAAATAAATTATATTTATTTTTATTTCCTTTGTGCCGACGTTTCGGCCTAACACTGAGGACTTCATCAGGTGTCGAGAGACCACTGACTTGAAACTTAAGCTGAAAAGTCGATCTTCACTGACTGAAAATCCCTACCAACTTTTCAATATATCTGCTACAGTCAATTATTAATCCAGTATCAGGTTCTAATTTTTTTTGTTTGTTGTACTTAAGTGAAGTAGAACATATGCATACTTGGCGGTGTTTTGTATTTGTATTTTTTTTTACTTACGAATTGGTTATGTTCATGTTATAGCATGTTCCAATAATATTTATTTATTTGAAGTACATAAATAAATTAGAACATATACATACCTGATGGTTTTTCGTATTGTATTTATAAAATAGTTTTTAATGTCTTCTTTAATGTAAATAGTTAAAATTCATTTCAAAGTTGTATTAAATTCTTAAGATACAATAAAATTCTAGACTATGTCAGGCACTTGTTATTGCATTTTCTATGCTGTTTGTATTTATAGGCATAATCACAATAACTTAATTTTAAAATTGTGAAATTTCTGATTATGCTCATGGGTGAATTGTTTTGAAAATCAAGATTTTTTTTCTATAAAAACTCAAGATTTCTGCAAAAAATAATTTTATTTATATTTTCAGGTTTTATCTCGACGCAACCCAGACTGAAGCTTTGTCTCAACTCTCTATTCACATGGCTAATGCCAAATTCTACTATGGCTTTGAATATTTAGGTGTTCAAGATCGACTAGTCCAAACTCCTTTGACCGATAGGTAATTAATAAATAAAATATTGCTTTTTTTGTTTTTTATTTGGCCTCATATGACTTTAGTGAAATAGGAAACTAATTCATTATTGCTACGTCTTTTAGGTGTTACTTGACTATGACCCAAGCTTTGGAGGCTCGTTTAGGAGGGTCACCTTTTGGTCCAGCTGGTACAGGCAAGACGGAGTCAGTTAAAGCTCTTGGTCACCAGCTTGGTCGTTTTGTTCTTGTTTTTAATTGTGATGAAACATTTGACTTTCAAGCTATGGGCAGAATCTTTGTTGGGCTCTGTCAGGTAAATTACAATAGTGTCAAGTACCAATGACATAAAATAATTACTAGATATCCTTGTTTAGTTTATGTACATTATTATAATAATTTTTTTAAAGGAAATATTAAAACTTTGAAAATTACTCATTTTATTCGTACATACTGAAAATAAATTCAATGAAAATTTATTTTGTTAAAAAAAAAAAGAGCAATTTTGAAACAAAAAATTTTTTTTTTATTATTAAAAGAAAATGCTTTCAGGAAAATAATGTTGTTTTGCACAACAAAGTTGTTTTTTGTTCTGTAACTAGGTAGGAGCCTGGGGTTGTTTCGATGAATTCAACAGGCTTGAAGAAAGGATGTTATCTGCTGTTTCTCAGCAAATTCAAACAATCCAAGAGGCATTAAAATTTCATATGGACTCCAATAATAGAGACTCCAGTAAGTAAAAAGAATTATACTTACACGCACATTTAGGTGTATAATGGTATAAAAAATACATTATTTTTTTAATTTTCCTATTTTAGCTTTAACGGTTGAACTGGTTGGCAAACAAGTTCGTGTATCTCCAGATATGGCAATATTTATTACTATGAATCCTGGATATGCTGGACGTTCCAACCTTCCTGATAACTTGAAGAAATTATTCCGATCCCTTGCTATGACAAAACCAGATCGCCAACTCATTGCTGAAGTTATGTTGTTTTCCCAAGGTTTCAGATCTGCCGAGAAATTGGCCTCTAAAATTGTACCATTCTTTAAGTGAGTTTCTTAAAATTTTATTCTATTTGAGTTTTCAGATAAATAAAAAAAAATACTTTAAAAAAATAAATTAAAAAATATTTAAAAATACTATGCATTGAACATTAGAGAATCCTTAGTTTATATACATACGAATTGGTAATAATTAAATAGGGAAAAAAAGAAGTTTCACCGTGTACAAAAATTGTGATTCGATTAATTAAATATTAAAAAGCTTAGGAGATTGTAAACAATTCAGATCTTTAAAAACAGATTAAGTGGTGTTGAAACGTTACACCCTAAAAAAATTGTCTTTCGTACTTTGTTAACCATAATAAATAAAATCAATTTGAATAAATATGACGAGTATGAAAAATTTCAAGATATGCCTGAATAAAACTGCTTTTAAAGAACTTTCATGTTCAAGATATAGAGAAATTTTAATACATATTTAATAAAAAAAGATATATTATTTATAAATACTTGGTAGAAATAAAACATGTTTTTGAGAGGGAGTAGTTTGTTTGGAGTATTCAGTCACAAGTAAAAATTAAAAATAAATAAGTATATTTATTTTTGCCAATGTTTCGCCCCAAAGTTTAGGCTTTCATCTTACGGGAACCTTTTGTGAGATCAGTCCTGATGCAGGCCTAAACTTTAGTACAAAATGTCAGCAAAAATAAATATATTTATTTATTTTTAATTTTTTACTTGTGACTGAACACCCAAACCAACTCCTCTTCAATTTATTCATGACAGACAACTGTTAATCCTTTACTAAAACATGTTTTTCTATACTAAAAATATTCCTTAGCCAGTACAAATTGACCACTGATCTCCAAGCCTTTTTATTTTAATACATATGTGTAGGTTTTTGTAACTGTTCTGCAATAAAGGTTTTTCCCTGGATTTGTGCTGCCAACAGTTAGTTTTGTTGAGTGAAGAAAATTTAATTGATGAATGAAAGTTTTTTGTTAGTAATTTACTTTGATAAAGATGAGATACAAATATCAATGTAGCAAAATACTTTCATATAATAATCACAATGTTGATCCAATGATCTTTATGAATTTCGGACAATTTCTTTCAAGTCCCAATATTATCACTGGTTAATAATAGTAACTTGGATAAAGATGATAGGTGAAGGTTATAAATATCATTAGGGGATTTTAATATTTATGAAAATCACTTTGTTCCCCCCAGCCTTTGAGACTCATGTTTTGAAAGTTAATCTGTACATGCCTAATTTTTCTTGTGTTGTTAATATTTCAGACTATGTGATGAACAACTCTCCAACCAATCCCACTATGATTTTGGACTGAGAGCCTTGAAGTCTGTACTCGTTAGTGCTGGTAATGTTAAGAGAGATAGGATTCAGAGAATCAAGGAAAAGAGAGAAGGTGGAACAGGCGATGAAGCAACCATTGCTGAAAATCTTCCTGAACAAGAGGTATGTATTTATTTCCTGGTATAAATTTCATTCTCTCATACCTAAATGAATGAAGTTCATAACAAATAATTTAATCGTGGATTATTCCTATTTATATAATATAATTAGAATTGGGTATTAGTTTTGAAGTGCTAGTCTATGGCAAATCTTTCAATATCAATCTGTCTACGACTGTTAACAATCAGCAGATGGTCTGATTAAAGTAACGAAACCGACATGTCAGACATGGGGAAGGATAACACCCAGCATTACCTCTTCTCTGTCTTGAATCAATTACCATGGTTTGTTAAAAAAGGAGGTCTCTCATCCAGCGCCTTTTTAATCTCCTCCTCGTATTGATGGGCATGTCAGCTGAAGCCACATCTCTGATTAGTATGTAAGTAAATTCCGTGTAAATTTGTGTGAAATCGTTTATAAAGAGTTCTTATGTGTTGGTGATCTGTAGGCAGGAGGAAGTCGGTTTGTAATGTTTTGCTTGTCACGTACCAAGGTGCTTTAGTTATAAGTCCTAATATTTTTTATTTTGAAGTTTGTGTAAGTGGGTCTTTTTAGCTGTACCATATATCTGTGAGGAATAAGTCCATATTGGTTTAAGTAAATATAGGTATATATTTAGTTTCTGTCTCAGTTCTAGTTTTGAAGATTTGGAAAAAAGTGAGTAAAGTAGTTTGAGTCTATTGAGGGTCTTCAGTTTCATTTTGACATGTGGGCTATTTAAATTTAAATTTAGTAATTACTATATTTATTATTAATTTATAATGTAGAATCCCGAAAAATGTGTTAGAAAAATGTATTTTGGTTTGATTCATTTTGACTATTATTTTAATTTGATTCCTAGAATTTTAATTGGTGCTATTAACTGTTCTTGACAGAAAGAGTACAGAGAATAATGCTTATTGTTGGCAAGAAACATAAAAATCATATTTATTACCTTGGAAGAAATGAATGAATAAATTTTATGAATGAAGAAATGAATGAATAAATTTTACACTGTTATTTAGTCATATAAAGAACTGAAAATAGTGGGGGCTAGAACTTTCCTAACCTAACCTAAACATTCTGTTTAAGTGAGGATGAATTTCCTCTTCTAAAATTGCAAGTAATTTACTGATTATGAGTTAATTAAGAATTAGAGATCAGTTATCTCTGTCCACTTTTCGACACATTCGAGTAGTCTAGCAAGGGTCTTGGAATAGTGCTTCAAAATTAGTTCCCAGTATTGTTTTAGTGTAAATAATTACTTTAAAGGTCATAGTGATTTTAATTTTATCCATTAATTTCATGTTTTATTTTTTTAAAGAATTGTCATTGAAATTACACACAGTTTTTATTGTGGTGGAGATCGTTAACTATGCAGGTCTTCACCTGAACATACTTTAAAAATTATCTATCATCATAACTACTTCGTTTTCCCTCAATCATCATATTCTTTATTAATCAAGAGAAAGATGGTTGAGGTAATCAGTCAGAAATAAGGAAGCAAAAATAAATAATAATATTTATTTTGACATTTGCCGACGTTTCGACTTGAATTTCAGGCCTTCATCATTGCTAAGAAAAAGTACCAGATAACAAGGTATGAGAAACATAAATAATGTAGGTAAAAAAAAAAAAAAATTAAAGTAAAACGAATTTAAAATGAAAGTAAAATATTTTTCCTCCTTCCTTTCATTCCTTTTCTCTGTTTAACTCTTTATTCTATTATACGTTGTCAGTACATTTTGTTAGACTTATCTCAATTTTCTATCTAACTATTCTATTTGCAATATCTTAATTTTACTATTTATCTTTATTTCTTATATAAGTTCATATTCCTTTTTTCTGTTTTACATTTTATTCTAAGATTACCATTTTAATACTTCTGTCACCTTTTTTGATTATGTTTACATCATCATTCCACACTTTGTAACGGTTATTATTATTTATCTCTTAGTTCTTACTATTGTCATTATTCTACCCACTTCATTTTACTTTAATTTTTTTTTTACGTACGTTATTTATGTTTCTCATACCTTGTTATCTGGTTCTTTTTTTTAAGCTGTGATGAAGGCCTGTACTTCAGGTCTAAACATTAGCAAATGTCAAAATAAATATTATTATTTATTTTTGCCTTCTTATTTCTGACTGATCACCCCAACCACCCTTCTCTTCCTTATTCACGACAGTCAATCATTAACGCACAATTATTCTTTATTAAATTTATTTATTACATTTTAAGCCATAATACGATTTATATTTATTAAGAAATTTTATGTGGGTCTAATAGTAGAATTATAAATACTCATTTTATTTTTTCAACTTCGTTTTAGATCTTGATTCAATCAGTTTGTGAAACAATGGTACCTAAATTAGTGGCTGAAGATATTCCTCTACTGTTTTCACTCCTCAATGATGTTTTCCCACAAGTGCAGTATACCAGAGCTGAAATGACAAGTATGAATTATTTAGATTTATTACTCTTAAATTACAATTAAAGATAATGTTGTTTAATAGTTTAAACAGTTAATAGTCTATATATCGAAGTTAAAAAATACTAAAATTGTTCATGATTTAAATGCATGAAGTTTTATGTATGTTAGAAAAAACCTATTTACAAAAAAAAATCTGGCTTATGTTTATTTGGAAACAGTATGTATAGCAACTACTATCAGATGGTTGATATTTCTCAGAAATTAATTATCTTTTCATTCATTTACATAAAATCAAATATTTAAACTTTTTTCTGAAATTTTATAATTTTCAAATGCCAAGATTGAACATTTTGAGGTTTTTATGTATGAATATTCTGAAGGAACATCTTATGAAAAGTTTTAAATGGACACATTAGGGCATTCTTTTTTTTTTTTTTATCTCATACTTTTTTTTTATATTGCAGTTATTTATCTCCCTCCCTTCAACAAAATTTTCAGTTAAAAACTTAACCTTTTACACTCATTATTAAGGTATGATTAATATTAGTTATTAAGAAATCCCTTCAAATTTGACTATTAAATCATTTAAATACTGAAGTAGTTTAACCTTAGTGTTGAAGGTATATATTATTCTATATATAATAATATTCCTCTTTTATACTGTTCATTTTTATGATATTCTACAGTCTGTTTAGGACCAATGGAATTTTGGGCCTAACCTAAAAATTAAGATTAAAAAAATTCTTACTTGAAAGTTAAATAGATACAGATTCGTATGTAATGTTTCTAGTTACTAATTTTATATTTTTTTATTAAAGAATTAAAGGAAGAGATTCGGAAGGTATGTCAGGAAGAATACCTTGTTTGTGGAGAAGGAGATGAACAGGGTGGACCTTGGATGGAAAAGGTATATTCCAAGTTTTATATTATAATATTGCATTGTTATTTAAATATTTATTATTTTTAGCAGTAAAAGATAAATATTTTTGTTTTCATGCCAACCTATTAGTATATGGGAGAAACTTGGATTGAAAAGGTAAATCTCTATACATGTGGTGGTTATTGAATGTTTGGGATACTGTTATGATAAACTAACAAATTGCAGGAAAGGACACTGTCATGTTGCCAAGCACTTCTCTTTCAGAAATATGAATGAAATGAGCGACTCATTCATATATATGTTCATCAAATTTTATTTTAGCTATATTTGTGCATTTATGTTCACTTTTTTTTTTTTTATAGTGAACAATGTGGGATTTTTTGTAATTGATTATCTTGTTTTCTGAAATTATTTTCTAAGAAAAAAAAAATTTCCTTTTGAAATATAAATTCAAAGAAAACTAAAAGGTTTTAACATTACAACTGATTTAACTTATCATGGCCCTTATTGTAAATTATTTTTATTCTTTCCAAAATTAATTTATAATTAGATTTTCTCGCAACAATTAAAAGAAGAGTATTTGAAGTTGTGGCGCAAGTGAATACAATAATTTATACAATGAGCGTGGAATTTTATTTTAAAATGAAACATTTTGTCAAATAAATAAACTATGTCGTGCCATCTTTTAAATTTTATACATTGGTTATTCTATGGTTTTTTTGAAGTGGAAGCTACTTTAGGCGCGTTACACTTTTTTGTGAAGAGTGAATTAGATTAATTCGTCAGATTTCTAAAGTTTTAACGCTCGGCTAGAGTCGACTAATTGAAATGTTTTTACATATGGATTAGAATATCTCAGAAACTTAAAATCGGAACTGCATACTGTAAGCAAGGAGTTTGTTCAGCATTTCATCCTTTCTGTAATAGGCTATAATTAAGAATTGTTTCTAATCCGATGCCGTATCAGGGAAGCAAATACGAAATAGTATTGTCGAAAACCAGATGATAACAAGTATTTCATATTATTAATTTTGCCTTGGTGATGTTTTCACTTTTATCGCGTGATCTTAAGCATACATCTTAGGTTTTTTTTTCTATTCCTCACTTTGTGAAAAGTATTTTTCTTTTAGATAGTAAATCAAATAAGTGATTGAAGCACTTTAAAGATTTAAATTCCAATTTCTTTCATTTTAATAAATGTCACCTTATTGATAAATTATTTAATTCCCTATATTTTCCAGTTATTTTGTTAACCAGGGTCAGTTTTGTATGAACTGCATGTATTAAATAAAATGGAAAAGTGAAAGCATTTTGATGACTAAAATGGGCTTGCAAAATTTTTAGTTGGGGAATGAATCATTAAACTTGGGTTTTTATAAAAATGTGGCTATTTACGAAAAGATTGTGAACACTATATGGTGTTCGTAAATAGTTTAGTTTACTGGTTAGTAAACTTCATAATGGATTTATTTATATTTGACTGCAAGGAGTGTAAAATGCTAAGATGTACGCCCAAGACAAATTTCTTTTAAAAATTGTTATATATATATATATATATATATATATATATATATATATATATATATATATATATACACATTTTCTATTTAAAGGTTTCTTTCTTAGATTAATCAAAAGTTACATGGTTCTTTTCGTGCACTTTATATTCATGTTCCTCGCATCTTCATTTGAAATGTTATTCAAAATAGTATTCATTATGTTTGCCTGTTTAGATTGGGCTTATGTGTTGTCTCTTTTTTTTTCAACAATTTTATTTCATTTTTTTTTTTTTTGTGTTGTGAATCCAATGTTATTTGTGTGTTGTTTTGTTTAGAAATTTGATCATAATGAAGTAATAAATGTTTTCATAATTAAAAAAAGGTAAATGAAGGCTTCTTTTGTCCTTTAAAAAGTAAAACAGTTGGTGATGCACTGTTTTGTCAAATATACATGCACTGATATTGCATGTTGATGTCTACTATAATTATTATTTATTTATTTTTTGTTATTATTAATAGATTAATATTTGTATTCTGTCATAATTAGGTGTTACAACTGTATCAAATCTCAAACTTGAATCATGGTTTGATGATGGTAGGACCCTCTGGGTCTGGCAAATCCTCAGCTTGGAGAGTGTTACTTAAAGCATTGGAGCGCTTTGAAGGAACCGAAGGCGTGGCCCATGTTATTGATCCCAAAGCGATGTCTAAGGAAGCTCTCTATGGTGTCTTAGATCCAAACACTCGGGAATGGACTGATGGTCTCTTTACTCATGTTCTTAGGTATATTTTACTAAATCTTTACTATTTTCAGGGTTAATTATAGACAATTTTGAGTTGATTTTATTTATATCATCAGTTTATTGCAATAATTCACCAAGTACTTTTTTTGATGGACCTCTACACCTCCTTTAAGTAGATTTTTTTTTATTTTGACGTTATTTTATGATGCATAAATAGTTAACTATAATAATAGCTATATATTGCTGCCAAGATAATTGCATTAGAGCTGGGCATAAAAATGGATGATAAATGTATATTTCAACAAAATTAAGATAAAAATAAACTTCCGACAGAATGCAGGGAAATGCCACAATGGAAGAAAAGACTCCAAAGCAAAATTAACAACTTACGAGAACCGTAATTGAAAGAAGAATGAATTACGGTTCCCGAACGACCCTGAAATGATTAAAGTGAGAATAACAGTGGAAGATGTCTCAAGAGCGGTCAGATATATGAAAAATTGGCCGGAACCTGGTCCTGATGGAATTAAAAGATTTCCTTGTTTGCATGATTAGCTGGCCAAGGGTTAACAGAACATACTTGATGACAAGCAGACACCCGCCCCCTCTTGATTTCTCTGATGGGATCACCTATATGCTTCCAAAAAAGAATGAATTAAACCTGCATCCTGAAGATAGTCTATATTTGTTAGTTAATAATAATAAAAAATTATCATACAGGCCAATATTATAGATTAATAAAAAGTTACATGGTTCTTTTCGTGCACTTTATATTCATGTTCCTCGCATCTTCATTTGAAATGTTATTCAAAATAGTATTCATTATGTTTGCCTGTTTGGATTGGGCTTATGTGTTGTCTCTTTTTTTCAACAATTTTATTTCATTTTTTTTTTTTGTGTTGTGAACTTTTATTTATTTTCCTCTTAAGTGGTAAGGAATGTAGTGTGACGTTTGATCTGAAACTATTTTTACAATGACCTCCATTTGGCGTAGATTAGTGAATTTGTTCACACTGAGATGTTTCATCATTCCTCATGTGGTTTCAGTTGGCTTTTTCACTACGACTTTTCTTGTCTTTCAAATCAAAATTTGTACAGGGAAACTAAATGCTGGACTTCAGCCCCATATTAATGGGCTGACCCAATAATTTTTTGCTATTATTAGCAGTTTGTACTTTTAAATTTATTTAATTAGTAACTTCTTGAATCTATCTTTACTTCTTATGGTAGAAAATAATGAAATATTTTTATTTTCTCTGTAGGAAAATAATTGACAATGTCAGAGGAGAGATAAACAAACGACAATGGATTATATTTGATGGAGATGTTGATCCAGAATGGGTTGAAAACTTGAACTCTGTTCTTGACGATAATAAACTTCTTACGTTACCTAATGGTGAGAGATTGTCTCTACCTCCGAATGTCAGAGTTATGTTTGAGGTATTTTCTCTTCTTTAATAACTATGCTTAATTATTGAATATAAAAATTTGAAGTATGCAAACATTATATCACATATTTTCTTTTTTAGGTACAAGATTTGAAATATGCAACCCTCGCAACTGTTTCTCGTTGCGGTATGGTATGGTTCTCTGAAGATGTTTTGTCTACAGAAATGATTTTTGAAAATTACCTTTCCCGCCTCAGACACATTCCATTAGAGGAAGCAGAAGAAGAATCTTCTTTCCCACAGTTCAAGAAGATTGGTGGGGAAAGAAAAGAAGAAGGAATATCACCAGCAATGCAGGTTAATAATTGTTTTTATTTGTCTAAAATTATCTTCATTGATACAATTTTATTAGAAGATTAAGTGTAAAATTGATAAAATCATCCTTCAGACATGTTCATACAACTGACATTTATGTGATATTTTAAAATACACAACTAAATATTATTGCTAAAGAAAAATTTACTTTGCAGGTGCAGACGGACGTTGCTAACATCTTGCAGAGCTATTTTTCACCAGATGGACTGGTGGTCAGGTGCCTGGAGTATGCTCTCAAGCAGGAACATATAATGGATCTCACTAGGCTTAGAGCTCTTGGTTCTTTGTTTTCCATGCTCAATCATGGTGTGAGGTACAATGTTTATCATAGTTAAAATAATTGTGTAATTAAAGATTATTAGCTCATCTTTTATTTGAATTGTTTATATTTCATATTTTCACATTTCCATTAACAGACGATGCCACTAATAGGTGTAAATCATTAATATCAAGGAGATTTTTTATGATATAGTATACAGTAAAAATATACTATTTGATGAATGTAGATATTTTAGCCCTCTTTATAGCCTATAGCTCTGTAGCTAGGATCCAAAAATTGATCTCATCGCAGGCGAAGATTTGAATGTAAATTATGAAAGTATTTGTTATTTTAAGTGAAAGGAAGCTTGTCTGCCATTCCAAAGATGCTGCTTTAAACAAAGGTGACTGATTTAAAGAATATTAGGCAAGTGACTTGATGATCGAAATGGTAAATATATTGAATATTTAATAGTGGGCCGTTGCATTATAAAGGAAGAAGATGGTCCAGGGTGGCGGTCATAAATAGGCTAATAGTTTTACCACTATTTAGCCACTATTAAGGACCATCTCCTTCCTTGGTAAATATATTGTGATAATATAGGAAAAATTATTATTTTTTTGACTTGAGTATAGGGATTCCTACATATAAAACCGATAATTACTAATGCGAGCCACTAAGGGAAAGCTTCAATCAACATTCATTGATGGAGATTTTATACCGTATCACTTTACTAAAGTTATAAATTTAGGTGCTCGTTTGATGCACAATTTAACTTAAACTCTTTAATTTCTTAAAGATTACATTTTTCGTTTTGATGTACCGTTTAGGGAGTTATATGTGAAAAAGCAAAAAAAGATTGGAAAATATGGTTTTTATGGCTTCAAAATGTTTTCTCCTGGTGGCCCATGTTATGAATTTCAGTTTTTACATGTTTGAATCCATAAATTCAAGTTAAAAAATAATAATTATTTCCACATTGATCCTCAAGTTGCTGGCATAATATTTTTTAAATCAGCAGCTGTAGGATGGCAGACAGTGTTCATTTTACTTGGAATAAACCACTTTTGTTATTCACAATCAAACTTTCACCAGTGATGAGGTCGATTTTTAAGCCCTTCCTCTACGGCTATCACAGTACCACATAAACTCTATAATGCACCTGCTCCTGTCTCCTCCCTCCCCTCTCCCCCAAAAAATCAGCATTCATTAAACTGTGTATTTTATTTTGATCTTCCTCTCCCAAACTTTATCTCTTGTAATTTAATTATGGTCACCTAAGAATTTTATAAGTGGGCAACCTAAGAAGACCCTTGTGAGAAATTACGTTCAAACCGTGTCAAATGTTCCACTTTTTTAAAACAATTTTGGTATTTTATATATTCTATTTATTGTGGAAACTAGTTTGCGAGCAATTTAATTGTTATTTTAATAATAAAAGATTGCCTGCACGCCATAAGGCTCTCCCTTAAGTTGTTTTCCTATACATAATTTAATTTATGGTGGGGAAGGTGGCTGGGCTAACACGTGTGCACAGCAGCATGCGTTGCCCGGCAACCTGATAACCAAAGTTATGGATGATAAAATAATTATACGAGTTTGTGTTCCTGTGCCAAGGGAGGCCTTTAACTCTTGTCATTAATCCCCTTTTCTCACTCCCTGGCCCGGAAAACCCCATCTAGCCTAAAAGGCGAGAAAGGAGAGGACAAAAAATATAACTTAATTTAATTAGTACCACTGTCTAAATTTTCTCAGGCCATATCACATGTTAAAATTACTTATGTTAGTAGCCTGTATTATTATTATATTGGACTGTTTCTTGAATAAATCATTGAAGAGAATAGAAATTATTTTATTTTTGTCTTTTTAAATCAATCTTAGTAACCATATTTATATTTGAATAAAATTCTGTAGTTAACTTCTGTTATGACTTTGAGATATAATTATCTTCATTATAGTTAATTTAAAACTTATTTAAAATTATATATATATCTTTTTTTGTTTTAGAACTGTGATACAGTATAACCAGAGCCATTCTGATTTTCCATTACCAGCAGAGCAGCTGGATAGATTTATTCCTAAAGTAATTTTTTTTTTCTTTTCATTATTTTAATATTAGAACATTTTAATATCAGTTATTATGTTTTGAGGCAAGCTCTAGGATCCTCTGTTTCTTCCTGCATGTGTGAGCAGAGGTTGGTTGATTTGTTAAGAAATCCCTGGGCGGAAAAATACTGTAATGCTGGAAAAAAAATAGTATAATTCAAAAATATATTTTCTGGTTCGTTGAGACTAACCATTGTTCATGTTTGTGTCTATCAACTAAGATTAATAGATACAGTTATCATAAAGCATCTGTTCTTCTATGGTTTGGAAATATATTTTATTTTAATTTGATCTTACTTCTTCAGAGTACATTAACTTTATTATTATTAATTATGAGAACATTGAGTTTATTGACAATGACCACATTGGTGCCTCGGAGTGTCAGGTTAGAGAGGAGGGATTTGCATTCCAATATAGCACTCGATAAACATTATTCATTCGTGTTTGTAACAGTGAGGATGGCTGCTTGAGAGTTGATGAATAGAACAGCGCTCTGATCCCTCCTTCTAGACAATGTTCTGAAGGCTATGAGGATCACTGCTATCTCACCATCGAAATTTGTTCGATCTTTACCCACTGCAGCGCTGATATGGAATTCGCTTGAGTAAACTCCTGCTCCAGCATGTGATTCTACAGTGGATCCCCAGCCATTGTGGGATTCCAGAAAACGTTGAGGCTGTTATTCTTGCCAAGTTAGGAACAGATTTGCCTCAGCCGATACAACCAAAACCTTACGACTCAATATGGCGAATGGTAAAGATGATATTGAAGGAAGAAATAAGAAAAGCACATTTGGGCAAAGTGGAAGGGAAACATTATGAGTGTTTGAAGGATAATCCGATTCCAGCTGAACTGCCGAAAAGAGATGCAGTTGCCTGCTTCCGCCTGGCCACTGGTCACGACTATATGCAGAGTCATCTCTACAAGATAGGCTTGGCTGAGGATCCTAGCTGTAAATTTTGTCATCAAGGAATAATGGATGCAGGCCATCTTGACGCATGTCCTGCCTTGAGGGTTATAAGAGAAAAAATATTTTCAAATATATATATTAGAAAGTCTAAATTATACTGGGCAGCAAGATGTGGGATGGCCAAATGACCAACGAAATGACCTAGCATAAGAGAAAAAAAAAAAAGATTTGTTGACAATGGGGTTTTATTTATTTGTTAACAATATTCTACATAATATTTAATATTATGGCATTATGTTTTTGGTGATTGAAATATATCAAAAGATAATTAAAGATTAAGATTGTGCCACTTTATATTTTGAAGTTGACTTTCAATAATTAATTTTTTTTTTTCAGATTTTAATTTATTCTCTGCTATGGTCATTTGGAGGAGATGCTAAACTGAAAGTACGATCTGACCTAGGTGATTTCATCCGGTCTGTTACCACCATACCATTACCACCGAACAACCCTAACATACCAATCATTGATTATGAGGTATTTACTTGAGGTATTCAAATGTATTAAGTAATGTTAAATCTATTTACGTGAGATTTTGTAAGCAGTCAAAAAATCAATTTTTTTTTTAAATTATGATTTGTAAGGTGTATTGTTTCATTCATTGTTCTTCATCAATTAAATCATTATGAGGAGCTTGTTAATTTAATAGAAATGCATTCAAATAATTTTTAAAATAGAGTTGTTAAGAGCAGATATGTAATAATTTCATTTTATTAATTATGTTGTCTTAAAATAGAAAAGCCAAAATTCAAATCATTCTCTTTTTAAATTTAGGAAAACTTTAATGCTGTTTGGTTGTTTAATAGAGATTTAGTGGTTACTAAGATGTTTAGTAAGTGTATTGTATTTTTATATCAAAATCTACATGTTGCTGTTGTGCTTTATTCAATTTTATTCCAAGGATGTTTAACAAATAACAAAAGGTACTCTTATACATCATTATTTCTTTTTTGTTAGATTGTGTTTCAATTTTAGATGGTTTTAACAAATATTCTTTTTCTGAGTTAAACTATAGTAACTTGTGGAAATTTTTGCTGTTTGTACAAATTAATTACTAAAGCTGAAAATCATAATTAATTTTAATATCTTTACTGGTACTACTCCACAATAAAAGGGCCTTGTGATCCTTTTTGTCAATCCTTGATTGCCGCAGCTTAGTAACCAGGGTAATCAAGATCTATTTTTCAGGAATGTCGATTAAATGGGAGTCCAGGTGGTTCCAGACCACCACTCTTGAAAATCACCCTTGCCCCACTTTGCTCATCCTTTCATCCTCAAACTCATCATAAAATCATAATCAAATTATTATTGCAAGATTTCAATCCAAAGTTATGAGTCTCCTCAAATCACATTAATTGTGGGTTGATGGTTGACTGTCATAAATAATTTAAGAGAAGGATAGTTGGGGTGATCAGTCAAAATAAAAAATAGTAAAAATAAATAATTATATTTATGTTTATATTTACTGATGTTTCGGCTTGAAGTTCAGACCTTCATCAGTGCTTATTCATTGAATAATATTATTCAATGTTTATAGTTTCTCATACCTATTGGCCCTGATGAAGGCCTGAACTTTGGGCCGAAACATCGGCATGTATAAAAATAAATGTAATTATTTTTTACTATTTTGACTGATCACTCCAACCATCCTTCTCTTCAGTTGATTCACAGTAAATGACTTAACAGTCAACATTTCAGCAATTCAAATGCCATCAGAACTACAACCTGCTATGTCACATTACTGATTTCTAGCCTTCAGTAATAATTTGTCAGAGATGCATTCCTTGTTATTGGTAGCATAAATACCTAAAGCAGATCGAATATCTAACATTATAATCAAAATATGCTGTATGAGAAATTAGTTCTAATGTTGCTGATTAGATAATCAAAGATTATACCTGTATCGTTGAACATGTTCAAGGGGAGTACCTGTATGTACCAACAATCTTGATAACAGAAGATTGATACAGATATGAAAAGGCTCTTGAGAGTTTGAATGTGATGTACTCTCTTTCTGTTGTTAACCCTTTATTTGATCAGTTCAACAATTAACCTGTTAACCTGACGGGACGTATAAATACGTCAAATGTAAACGTACACTACTTATGTTTCTCATACCTTGTTATCTGGTTCTTTTCTTAGCCCTGATGATGGCCTGAACTTCAGGTTGAAACGTCGGCTAATGTCAAAATAAATAGTATCATTTATTTTTGCCTTCTTATTTGACTGATCATCCCAACTATTCTTCTCTCCATTATTTACGACAGTCAACTATTTACCACTATTATAATTAACATAACATTTTCAAATAGTTTAATGATTTAAACAGTCTGTAGGCGTTGATGATCTAAAGGTTTTACATCTCAAAACAAAAGCAAATAAACATTTACAAATTTTTTATAAATACTTAGGAGTACTTGGTTTTTTGCTTTAATTTGTGGATGAATAGTTTATCGATCATTTTTATTGTTTTTTGCAGGTAAATATATCAGGTGAATGGAGTCCATGGTCTGCCAAAGTTCCTCAAATTGAAGTGGAAACTCATAAAGTGGCAGCTCCAGATGTTGTCGTTCCCACTCTCGACACGGTCCGTCATGAATCTCTTCTGTATACATGGCTTGCTGAGCACAGGCCTTTAGGTAATAATTGTCTCAAAAACTACATTCAGTTTGGTTTATAAAGTTTTAGTGCTTTGTTATTTATTTTTTTAGTTGAATACCTAAATTGTACTTCGTTTTAAAGTATCTTTTCTTACATTTCACACTGTGATTACTTTATTTCAGTGCTGTGTGGTCCACCTGGGTCAGGTAAGACTATGACTCTATTTTCTGCACTAAGGGCTCTTCCAGATATGGAAGTGGTCGGCCTTAATTTCAGCTCTGCTACCACCCCAGAGCTTCTCCTGAAGACTTTTGATCATTATTGTGAATATAGGAAGACTCCCAATGGAGTTGTCTTAGCACCTGTTCAGGTACTTTTTTTTTTTTACTAAGTGACTTTAAGAATTATTACCTTATCGACTCTCCTCACTAAGACTTGATATTAATCATGTGATGATTTCAGTTAGGAAAATGGTTAGTCCTTTTCTGTGATGAAATAAACTTGCCTGATATGGACTCTTACGGGACTCAACGAGTTATTTCATTTTTGAGACAACTAGTCGAACAGCGAGGATTCTACAGGTCTTCTGATCTTGCTTGGGTTTCCCTCGAGAGGATTCAGTTTGTGGGTGCTTGTAATCCGCCCACGGATCCTGGCAGGAAGCCCTTGTCTCATAGATTTCTCAGACATGTACCTGTCATTTATGTCGATTATCCTGGAGAAACATCTCTCAAACAGGTAATAAAATTTATGTTTTATTTCCTAAAATTGGTTTGTTTTTATTTAATTTTAAATTTATAAAAAAAAAATGAGGAATTTAAGGTAAATTGTGACATCTTTTGTCACTACATTGTACTTAATTTTTAACAAATATATTCCATATTTTATAAGATTATCCTTTCCAATCTTGCTTGAAATCCAAGGATGCCCAACGGAATAAATGACATTAATCTTAACCTACCAACTTACAGAACTGCTTCTTTTAGAAAACATTTTTATTTATACATAACCACAACATTAATACAAAATAACAAACGTACCTCCATTCTTGCCATGTAGTCTAGATTTCACTGTCATCCCAAGCTTTATTGCCTTAACAACATCCAAGCTATTAAAAAGATTGTGCAGTTCTTGGTTATTTTTTTCCATTCCATTACTTTATAGGATTGTGTACCAAATACCATTAGACTTTATTAGATTTCATCCCGCAAGGAATCTACGCATTTATATTACTCTCAATGAATGTAAAAGAATAAAATTTATTTTGTTCCATATATTTTATTATTATACTTCTTTAATATATTTTTTCTCTAAGCTTTATATGGTTTTTATTTCTTTCAGATTTATGGAACATTCTCACGAGCTATGTTGAGGCTCATTCCTTCATTGCGGGGTTATGCAGAACCATTAACGAATGCGATGGTTGAATTCTACCTCTCATCTCAGGAAAGGTTTACACAAGACATGCAACCCCATTACGTCTATTCACCTAGAGAAATGACTAGATGGGTTAGGGGTATTTGTGAAGCTATAAGGTGATGTATTATTTTATTCGAATTCAAGATCATTTTTTTTTTTTAATAACAAAATATTGAACAATTTTTTTTATGAATTTAAATAAAATCAGTTCTCCTTTTAGTTATTAAAATATTTGTTTTATGACTTTGCTTCGTTGAATTAACAATATTTTATTTTGTAATTTCAGGCCATTGGATAGCTTAAAAGTGGAAGGACTTGTAAGATTATGGGCTCATGAAGCTCTCCGCCTTTTCCAAGACAGGCTTGTTGAAGCTAGTGAAAGAGAATGGACCAATGAAAATATTGACAAAGTTGCTTTGAAACATTTTCCATCAGTGGACAAGGAATCAGCTCTTGGCCGACCGATCCTTTATTCCAATTGGCTATCAAAGGACTATATCCCTGTTGAACGTGACCAGTTGAGAGATTATGTTAAGGCAAGACTTAAAGTATTCTATGATGAAGAGTTGGATGTACCTCTTGTCTTGTTTGATGAAGTTCTTGAACATGTACTCAGAATAGACAGGATATTCAGACAGCCACAGGGGCACTTGCTGCTCATCGGTGTCTCTGGAGCTGGCAAAACCACTCTGTCTCGCTTTGTCGCCTTTATGAATGGACTCTCTGTATTCCAAATAAGAGTTCATAATAAGTACACTAGTGAAGATTTTGATGAAGACTTGAGATCAGTTTTAAGGAGATCTGGTTGTAAAAACGAGAAAATAGCTTTCATCCTTGATGAATCAAATGTTCTAGAATCCGGTTTTCTAGAGAGGATGAACACACTGCTTGCTAACGGTGAAGTGCCTGGTTTATTTGAAGGTGATGAGTACAGCACGTTGATGACCCAGTGCAAGGAAGGAGCCCAACGGGAAGGATTGATGCTGGACTCTAACGAGGAATTGTACAAATGGTTTACTGGTCAAGTGATGAGAAACCTCCATGTTGTGTTCACGATGAACCCGAGCCATGAAGGGCTTAAGGACAGGGCTGCTACATCACCTGCTCTGTTCAATAGGTGTGTTCTCAACTGGTTTGGAGATTGGTCGGATGGTGCATTGTATCAGGTAAAATTATTTATTTTTTTAACTAGATAGATTTATAAGGAGTACATAGATACTCGATTATAATAAAGTATATGTATGTTATTTGATCTATTTGTATACTGTATTACTTTAATATGTTTCAATTTCAGGTGGGTAGAGAGTTCACTAACACTCTCGATTTGGATGGACCTCCTACTTGGAAAGCGCCAGACTTTTTCCCAATTGCTTATGCAAATTTACCATCACCTCCGAACCACAGGCAAGCAGTTATAAACGGATGTGTTTTTGTTCATCAAACTTTGCACAAAGCCAATCAAAGGCTTACCAAACGTGGAGCACGCACAATGGCCATCACTCCTAGGTAATTTGTATACGCATAGTTTTTGAGTAGTAAGTGGTTAGTTTATTGCGAAAAGTGACTGAGTCCATTTTTGATATAGGTTAAATTAAAAAAAAAGAATATATTAATTTAGATTTTTTTTATTGATACAGAAACACTTTAATGAACATGAATTTAAGGACATCAAAATAAAACAAACTTTCTTTATACATCAAATATAGTTAGAAGTGCACAATTTTCTTATTTGATAAAGGAAAAATTGTTCAAAGTCCTCAATTATTTAAGGTTATGAAATGACTTTTGCAATAAACTGATGATATTTTCTAATATATACCTGTTTGTTTGATTCAATCGTTAAAATACAATTAAATAGGTATTAAAAAATATATATGTAGATATAATTTAAGTTAATATTTTTTATTTCTTTTCTACTAGAAATACAGTAATAAACTTTTTTGGATATGGTAGTAAATTATAATTTGACTGAAATAATTTATTGGTTTTTGCAACTCTTATTTTATTGAAATATTGACTACATGATATTTTTATCACAAACTTATGTTAGCACTTAAACACTTTTTTTTTTCAGACATTACTTGGACTTTATCAATCATTTTGTAAAGTTATATAGAGAGAAGTGTTCTGAACTTGAAGAACAGCAACTTCATTTGAACGTTGGTTTAGGAAAAATAGCAGAGACTGTTGAGCAGGTCGAAGAGATGCAAAAGAGTTTGGCAGTTAAATCTCAGGTTTGTGCTATTCTCTACTTATTGAATGAGTTATATTCTTATTGCTAGAGAGCTTATACTACTTTATTTGTAAATTGTAACACACAAACTTGAAATGATCATTGGACGAATGTAAATATTTTTTAATTCACAAATTTCTTTGCTTTGTAATAGCCTGTCTTGTATTTAAATGTTTCTTCGCTCAAATATTTTTGAGAAAGCTCCAATTTTTAAAGTATTTACATTTCTATATATATATATATATATATATATATAATAACTGTTTTGTTGAGTATTTTTCTCAATTTTGCCAAAAGTTTTATTTTGGAGAATGAACTTAATTTTATTTATAAATTTTACTGGTACCAATTTGTGTCTGTGGCACTAATATCACAACAGATGCCTGAGGTGATTACTGTGTTATAGTAAAGTCTTTTTTTTTATTTGGGTTTTGCACAACTTGAGGAGTCATATCCCCAACACCCAAAAGCCACTGCTCCCTGTCCATCCAATCTCCCTCACGAAGCCCTCTGGCTGCCATGCTTTCTTCCACGTCTTCTGTCCATTTCTTCTTTGGCCTTCCACGCTTCCTTCTTTCAGGTGGCATATAGTTATAGATTTTCTTTGGCCAGCGGTTCTCATCCATCCGCATTAAGTGGCCATACCACTTTAACCGTTTGGTCCCGATCAAGTGAAGGATGTTCTTTTGACATCCGGCCTTGTCTCTAATAGCTGCGTTTGGCATCCGCTCGATTCTGGATATGCCACAGCTTCTTCTCCAGAAATTCATTTCCATGGAAAGCAGCTTATTTTCCATCTTTTTTGTCAGTGTCCAGACTTCTGATCCGTAAGTGGCTACGCTTTCTACAAAGGAATGGTATATCTTCTTTTTAGTTTCTAATCGTATCTCTTTACTCCATAGGGTTGAATTTATCGAACTTATTATTCTTTTCCCATTATTTATTTTATGTTCGATATCAACCTCACTACCACCCTTTGAAGATAGCCAGTATCCGAGGTACTTGAACTGCTGGCTGACATTTAGCGTCCAGTCATCAATTTCAAGGGGCAAATTTGGAGCGTTGAAAACCATATACTCTGTTTTACTTTCACTGATTTTCAGACCCCGTCTGGAATACGTGTCTAGCAGCTTCCTCATCATATAGCTAACATCATCCGGATCCGATCCGATTATGACTTGATCATCGGCATACTGCAAATTGTAGATGACATCATTCCCGATTTGAACACCCATTCCACAGCACGATCTTTTCCAGTTTTTAAGGGCTTGTTCTATGTAAATGTTGAAAATCAGGGGTGAAAGGCAGCAGCCCTGTTTCAATCCTTTGTTAATGAAGAAGCTTCTAGACACTTTATCTCCTATTTTTATAGCCCCCTTTATATTTTTATAGAGCTCTTGAATTGCTCTGATGAGGTATCTCTTAATAGATGTGGCTTCCAAAGCTTTCCACAATTTCGCTAGAGGTACTGAATCATAGGCCTTGTGTAAATCTACAAATATCATATGGAGTTCACGGTCGTGGGCCATCCTCTTTTCTATAAGTTGTGAGAGACTAAAAATGTGATCAGTGCATGATCTTCCAGCTCGAAAACCCGCCTGTTCCTCGCTGATCTCTTCCTTTAAATCATTTTCAATTCTGCTTTTAATTATCCGGCCGTATAATCTACTCAGCGAGCTGGTAACAGTAATACCTCTGTAGTTGGAAACGTATTTCTTTTGGCCTTTTTTGAAAACTGGAGTGATATAACCCTGTTTCCATTCTTCGGGGATCTCTCCACCATTTAACAGAAGTGTCATACTTTCTGCCAGTGCCATTTTGAGTTCGGTCGGGCCTGCTTTAATTAATTCAATTGGAATAGAACCAGGGCCGGGAGATTTTCTATTTTTCATTCCTTTGAGAACTGAGTCCAGTTCTATAATTGTGACTGGCGGTATATCTTCCTTATTTGATATCATTTCATCGGATTGGTTCCATGCGAATTCGGGTCGTTCCTCATGAAATAATTCTTCAAAGTAATTCACCCATTGCTGCTCTTTGATCAATGGGAAGTTATCTCCACATCTTTTGGGATTTTTCAATTTTTTTAATGTCCTCCAAGCAGCACTAGACTTTTGTCCATCAATGTAAGTGTCCACATACTTGCAGGTTTTCTCCCAATAGATATTTAATGCCTTCCTTCTAATAGCTTTTACTTTTTTACAGGTATTTCTATATTCCCTCAGGTCCTTCTCATTTTTAGAGCTCAACCATTTATTGTATAAATATTTTTTCTCTTGAACAGCCACTTCAGCATCCTCATTCCACCAAGGCTTGTTTTTTCCTCTAACCTCTTTCCTTTCCTCTCCGACAGCTTCTAAAGCTGCGGCATGCAGGCACTTTACTATATTTTCGTAATTTAGCCGATCATTCAGATCTTTCTCATGATTCAATTTCTCCATCAGTCGGCTTTGGAACAGTCCTTTTACTGATTCTTGATTTTTCATACTCTCAATTGAGTATCGAATCGTTTTCGGAGAGTCTGAAATTCCTCTGGTCACAGGAGAGTTTCTAAGAAGATTATGGGGTTTAAAATTCAGAATACTCTTTAAAAGAAAGTGATCCGAACCACATTCCGCCCCTCTCATCACTCTAACATCGTTCACCTTTATCCTAGTAGTGCGCCTGAGGATTATATAATCTATGATTGATTTTAGACCTTTAGTGGGCTGGTGCCAGGAGAATTTGTGAATTTCTTTATGCTTGAAGAATCCATTTAATATTTTCATGTTTAATTGCTCACATAAACTAATTAATCTTGCACCGTTATCGTTAGTTACCTCTTCTCCAAAGCGTCCCACGGTCTCATCGTTGAACTTGCTGCCAACACGTCCGTTGAAGTCGCCCAAACAGATAACAATCTTACGATCAGGTGTTCGCTCTATCAAGTCGCAAATATCATCGAAAAACGTGTCTTTTATGGATTGCTTGGAATCTTCAGTTGGAGCATAGATCCCAAAAATAACAAACTCTTCTCCAAATAATGCCATTTCAAGTTTAATTATTCTTTCATTTACACATTCATAATTTTTAATATACCTGCGCAATCTTTTGTTAATCACCACTGCAACCCCTGCTCTAGCTCTCTCACTTTTTTCCACTCCACTGTAGATATACACGAAATCTCCTGAAAGTTCATTGTAATTTCCTTTGATTTTAGTTTCACTGAGGACTGCCACATCGATATTTTGCTTTTTCAGTTCATTTTCCACTTCGTTTTTCTTGGTCCTCAAACCTTGAACATTCCACGTACCAAAAAACATGTTCCGTTTCCGCGCCTTAAGTCGTTGCCGATTAGATCCGTCCGGTTTTCTTTCTGTTTTGGGTTTGAAAGCGAAATATTTTTTTCCGATGAAGGGGTGCTGGCCCTACGATCAACCTTTTTTAAACTGCAAGGACAGTGGTTTGATTTTGGGGTTGCCTTCCCCTAGACAGGTTGCCTTCACTATGGCTATGAGTCCTGTCCACCCAGGTCGCAGTTTAACGTCATGCCCGGGACGTAAAGTCTTATGAACTGGAAACTTTATTAATAACAACCAATTTTCTATCAATATTGAATGTTCATTTAAGTTTAATGTGAGATAATACTGTAGAATATGTGTAAGCAAATTGTATAAAGTTCCTTTTGTTATTTAGATATAAATTATATTTTTTATTGAAATTAGGGGGGGGGGGAGAGGTACACTCTGTCTGCCTAACGGCTCATCATCAATCCCCATTCTACTAATTAAACAACTGTTCATCTAAATGTACTGCTCATTCCTCAAACTTTTTAACTTTAATTATATCTATTTACTTGTTCAGATTGTATTATTTTTTATCAATATAAAATAAACTGAACGAAAAAACAATTCGGACAAATTTTTAATTTCTTTAAAAATATATATACATCGCGCCATATTGCAAATTTATGTTATTACATTTTTATAATTATTCTTATTGCCAATTTGTAACATAATATATATTCAACTTGTTCAGCTTTATATAACCCCAACTATCATTTGGGCCTTTATTTCTAATATTTTCATTGTGCTTTCTTTTCTATTTCATAATAATTATACTAATTTTTAGTCTAAAATCTTTATTTTGTATTAGGAGAGTAGGAGCTCAACTCAACACATTTGTAATTAAATGAATAGCTGTATAATTTGTTAGTCAGTGGTACAGACTCCTTGTTATCAAATTATTAACATCAGTCTGAAACTTCGTAAATAGCTTCATCTCATCATAACCTACAAATATTTTATTTACGAAAATTCTTGGAATTGGACCGTTTTCAATCTGTAGGTCGCCAAACTTTGTTTATTTATTTAGGTACTAAAAACTCGTAAATACCCATGTGCTTTCCATTTAGATTGTAAGATAATTTGAGCTGGAAGTCGAGAAAAAAGGCGGTCTTAAAAAATAACGAGGTTATATAGGTCAAACTGGCCCAATATTTTTGTAGGCCACCTTTTTTATCGGTTTTATAATCAAATTATCTTATGATCCAAGGGAAAAGCAAATGAGTATTTACAAGTTTTGAGTACCTAATTAAATAGAAAAAGTTTGCCAAACTCCAGATTGAAAATTCCCAATTCCGAGAATTTTTGTAAATAAAATACTTGTAGTTTATGATGTGATGAAGCTATTTATGAAGTTTCAGGGTGATGTTAATAATTCGATAAACAGGAGTTTGTACCACAGACTATTAAAATATCACCATTGGATTATTAAATCACCATTGGAGAGGAGCACTATGAAGCCTATAGGACTAAAAGTTGAGCTCCTACTGTATCTCCTATTTTCCTATTACTAAAATAAAATAAAATATGAAAGTTACTATAAACTTTTTTATATGATAGAGAGAAGTGGTTTGTTGTTATCATTTATTAAGCAAAAGAAATTAGAATTATTTTACTTTGGATGGAAAAGTTGAAATTTGTAATCTCCAAACCAAAATTGATTAATTGAATATGAATAAACTTATACAATAAAAATAATTCTGGATTCAAGAATACTGTTTCTTGAGCAACAGTCGTACAAAGAGCTGAAGTTAGCATCCATCCACTCACAACCAGCAGGTTTATTCATCCAGAACTAAGTATCCACTTTATGTAGGATTGTTGATTCCAAGTGGAGTCCCCCTATCCTTGAGTTGATACACAGCTGGTATAATAAAACATAACTTTACTGCCATAGCCGCGCTCTTCCCAAAGTCCCAAATATCTATTAACGCTTGGCAAATTGGGAATGTAAAAACAAATGCAAGCTTCCACACTCATCTTGTGAAGGCCTTTATTATTTTTAGGATGATTTATTGAACAGCCTTAGTACGACAATTATTTTAGATGGTTTTGAAATCTAAAACTACTTCTTAGCTCATCCATCTAACATTCAATTGTATAATTAGCATTGGTAAAGTATTAATAATATTAGAAGTGTTAGTGATACACTAATTTAAAAAATGTAATGTTGGTCATAATAGTATTCAAAATGAATTACATTTGTAAAAATATTTAACTTGAATAATTATCTAACTAGTAACTTCGCATTTTCTATTCTTTGTAATGATTAACAAAATCAGTGTATCATGCTATTTCTGTTGCATAATTATTTGTTTCAAAATATCTGTTTGGCTCTGTATTTTTTTATTATAATCATCTTTCGATTTTCTTTACGATTATTAATCTTATTAATTCAAAATAGTAGAAATTTCAAAACTTAATAACAAGTAGCTATTTATTTATATAAATAGCTAGAATATTGTTTTGTTTTGTCTAGGATTTAGAAGATGATGAACCAGTTACCTATCCTCCTTACCTTCCTTTTCTGAGAACCTCACTTCCTACTTCTCCTTCCTCATACAGGTACATCCTTCAGGTAATATTTCCTAAGGGGTACTTAGAGTGGTATCTGATCCGGTTAAGATATTTGGTTAGAAAGAAGGATCTTACCAATTATGTTCATTGCTTAATTCTTTATTTGTCTTCAAAACTATATTTTAAAAAAAAATATAGGCTAACTTCTTTTAAAGAAGAAGTTATATCTGCATGAATAATGTATGCAGGATTTCGTAAAGGGTGTTAAGTAGCAATGTTCCTACTCATCAAATTTCAAATCTTCTAAATGACAAATATCTCATTCAAAAGTAAATAAATGGTTCTAGAAGTGGTTATTAAAAACAATTGACTTCAAGTCGTGTGATCAATCCAAATATATTATCATAGTATTATTTAGATTTAACCTATTATTATTTTATTCTCATCTCCAATTTAGAGATTGATGAATTATATAGAAGGCAATATTGTTACTGTTAGTGCAAAAGATTTTATGTAAAAATTGAGTTTTTTTTTACAAAAGGGCATACAAATTTATTATTTCTTAATGATGTATTAGTAAAATTTCATATTTTATTTTCCTATACTGTTTTCCACTGTAGCAGACTATTTATTGCAGTTGCAGGCTACAAAATGTCACCTTTTGCACTAACAGTAGCGATAAGTATATATTTTTTAATGTTCAAAAAGTACTTATTTAACTATATAATTATTTATTCCTATTTTAGGAACTTCAAGCTAAGAATGAAGCTGCTAATGCCAAGCTAAAGCAGATGGTCAAAGACCAACAGGAAGCAGAGAAGAAGAAGGTTCAGTCTCAGGAAATCCAGTCCCAGATTGAAAAACAAAAACTACTTATAGCGCAGAAGAGAGAAGGTGTGATGGCAGATCTTGCCCAAGTGGAACCAGCTGTTATTGATGCTCAGCAGGGTAAGCTTATCCTTTTTTAATAAGACCTCGTTTTTACATAAGATATACATATTTAGGTATGTATAAGTATAAGTAAATCCTTTTTTCTACTACTGAAGCAGAGATATCTCCAGTGTTTATTTCTTGATAGGTGTACTGTGATTCCTCTTATTTATCATAAGTAACATGTACTTATTTTTATTGTAATCCAGTTGTTCCCTTGTCTCTGCCCTCCTTTTTTTATTATAGTTTTAGTTCATTTAAAATATTACTGTTTAAGGCTGTGGTCAGAATGTTAATTTTATGTTTTATTAAATTGTTACGAAAGGATAATTCTGTATCTTCAAGTAAAAAGAACCAATATCCAAAACTTAAAAATTTAAGTGAATTGCCCGAAAAAAATCATGATGGAATATACATTAATTGTTAATAAGGCCAATGACTTCTCATTATTTGTTAGATCTCCATCAGCGTAAGAGGGTGGGCTCTTTTAACATTTAGGCACTTGCATGAATTTCAGTTTTTGTTTGTATTAGATTAGGTTACAAAAATAAAAATGCAAACATTTTTAAGACACAATAATTTTCAATTCATATCAATAAAGGTAATTAGTATTCTAGAAAACTAGTGTGGGACCTAATTGTGGTGGAGCTACGTCATAAGAGTGGAGACATAGCTATATCATGATTTGCCTACTCATACCGTTGATTATCTCATTATTTCAAGCTTAGACCAGTGTTTCCAGCTTGAGAATTTCAACCCAAGAAATATTAAAGTAGTATTATTAAATATTGTTATACATTTTAAACCTAGCTGTATAAATGCATATTACTTTTTATAAATGCATGTTTATTAACTAAATGAGAGAGAAGTATAAGAGTATCATGTTTGACAGCAATATATGCCAAGCAACAATGGACTCAGGCCACACTCCAAGTCCCCACTACACTTCTGAGATGCACTGTTATTGCTAGGTTTTAGCTAAATATTAACCTTTTATTATTATTATTTAATAAGTACAATCATAATCTGATACACATTTATTACTTAAATTCTATTGGAGCTCATGTTGACCATAATTATTACCATGCCAGTACCTAATTAGCCAAATTTTCAAAGTGACAAAGCAAGACAATATTAAATTAGGAAAATATTAAATTTTTTTAGTCTAAAAATTTATAAATAGCATACTCATGATTAAAAATGATTTAAATTTTTATTGATAAGGAAGGCAATGAAATTCCACTATATTATTATTTATAAACCATAAACAATTATGTAACACTAATTATACACATAAATTTTAGAAATAATTTTTCATGCATTAACACCTTAGCCTGTGTAGTTTCCAATATATTTTTGATTACTCTTGGTATAGTTTAACAAAAGTATATCCACTTTTTATTCATAAAAAATTGTATAAGATCTTTTTTAGAATTAACAATTTGCTTTAATAATAATTAGATCTAAACAACAACTATTTCTCTCATCAATTCATTTATTTTAATAATTAAAAAGTTGATTATAATTATTAAATTGAATTCTTTCTACAAATGTTGAGGAAGATGAAGGATCCGTCCTGTCAGGAATTACTATTAACTATGAAAACAGTGTAATATGGAATCTAGACTAAAATAGTTTGAAATATGAAATGTATTAATAAACATCAGTTTATATGAACTGTAGGACTGTCCTACCGAAAATAGGACACCTGCCAACCATATATACACCCTACTGTGATTTTTTTGTGTAGTTCATTCAAATTTTAATGTTTTGGAAATTGTCCCTTTTTGTTCCAAGATACATAATTAATGATATAGTAATTATTATTGTTCCTTTGGTTCGATATTAAACTATGAGATGATAATGATAATGGCTTAGCTGTGAAGTCCATAAAGAAGCAGCACCTGGTCGAAGTGCGATCAATGGCAAATCCTCCAGCTATAGTGAAGGTGACCCTGGAGTCAATCTGCTTGCTGCTCGGAGAGGGCACAACCGATTGGAAGGCCATCCGCTCGGTCATCATGAGGGAAAACTTCATCGGGACTATTGTCAACTTCAACACTGATGATCTTACGTTCGTCTAACAACTGCTTAACTATCAATTATTTTATTATACCTTTATTAAGTTGTTGTTCGCATGTGAAAAGTATTGGTATCTTGGTTAATCATGCAGCTTTTTGATTGGATCATCTTTGTTATTGTTGCAATCACGTTGTGTTTCAATGTTCCTATTTGATATGCTTCTTTTTATTTTCACCCCACCCCTTCTTTTTTTTTTTTTTTTAATGTTTAGTTATCTCAATATCTTATTTCTGTCATATTTACCTTATACTATTAATTTTAAGGAAGATACTGATCTGCTGTTCAAGATTTATTGTTAGGGATTTTAATTCAATATTTTGCAGTTGCTTTATGGCTGTTTAAGAACTTTTGAAACAAAATATCTGAAATTATTAATTCATTTTAACTAATCATTCTTCTTCTATCTTGGCACTATAAGATCTACTCCAAATATCTCCTGTATTGATTAATGGTTTTCTATTTAACTAGTTAAATATATTTATTCTGCTGACAGCGCCTTGAGTGTCTCTATAGTGTATTTTAATACTAATCTCAGTATGATAATGTGTTTTAAGAAATGGAATAACAGTAAAATACACAATAGTTTTTTGTTTTTTTAATAGTGTGTTACCCTGTTAGATATTCATCTTACTTTCTTATAATTTATGATTCTTTGATACTGAGAACTAAGTTATTTTGGCTCCTGAAAATGGAGATAAAGATAAAAAGTTGCAATTATAAAATTAGTATGTTTTTTTTTTTTTTAATTTAACAAGTATCCAAGATAGAAACATTGAGATAGATTAGATACAATATTGACTGGAATTTTTTTAAAAATTGTTTTTGAGGCCGTCTAATCCAGCCTAGACAGATTAAAATCCATTTCGTGAACCCATAGAATAAATCTCAACCTTTTCGCTCTGGCTTGAATAAATTGGTTACATTTAAGATAAGGCTGTCCTGCTTGGGGTATATAAGGACAATAAATCCCAATACACTGCTAAATTATCAGTATTAACTGGCATTGAACTTGAATAGTTATTTTATGTTTTGTACGTAACTTTGGTAAAATATAATTATAAATATAATATTAGAATTCTGAAATGATAAATTTAAGAATTTTAATGTTATATAGGTTTTAATGTTTACTATTTTACCAGTTTGAGAACTATTCCTTAGATATATAACCTTCTTTTCCCTCCTAAATTCGAAGGTAAAACTATTTGAGAAAACCATCTTTATTATATATGAGCAGTAAGAAATATCTAGAAAGTTTATTCAACACCCATTAATAAAACTATATACTTCATAATGACTTTGTCGAAGTAACTGTTTACCTAATAAATAATTAGTATGCCATAAAATGAGTTTATTACTATATATTCCCCAGTCAGGTGACGTTTTTATCACCTGTGGTTGCTTCCTGGCGATGCTAGACCATTCCTTTAAATCTAATTGGTCAAAAACCAATACCGACCTTCAAACTATTAAGAACCTTCTCCCTATTTTTAAACTTTCATGTACATAAAATCATTATAATGAAGAACTCAATGTTACAAGTAATCAAATTTCAATAAACGTCTGGATTATCACTACAATATATAGTAGATATGAGTTTCTGATTATATAATTTATTATTAAGTACAATATGCTGAATCTTTGGTTAGGAGCCGGGTAGTTTTTCTTAATATGTGTATATAAAGAAAAATTAATGTTATAATGAGTTAAAAATTATTTTTCCAAAGTGCTAAAATACTTATTATTATTATAATTTAAACCCTCATTTACTAGTTCCACAAGGCTATAAACCAATTTTTCAAATGCTTGAAGTATTTTTGTATTAACTCTGTTTAAACAATATTATATTGTCTTTAAAATACATTTATCTTCCTTACTAATACTCGCACTTGGCATTTATGAAATTTTATTGAGCCCATTTCATTTTTTCAGTTTCAAAGAATCATAATATTTACTGCAACCGTTAACTCTTCAATCTCTCACTAACTATTGACACTTATAAATGTGTCTGCATTTGATGTTCAATGTTTTATCATAAAAATTATGTTTATAGTATATAATTTATAGGTTCATTTTATAATTCAGTCTTCTTCCTTATTTGAATAAAAAAATATATATATTCTGCATTTTTAATGTGTGCATGTGAATGATATGTTTAAAGATAGTTTCACACTTTATTGCTTATGCCCCTTTTTTTATGTTCTTTTTCTTTTTTTTTTCTTTTTCCATTTTCCTCCATACCTTTGATCCATGAACACCCTACAGCCGTGAAAGAGATAAAGAAGCAGCAGCTGGTTGAGGTTAGGTCTATGGCCAACCCTCCCGCTGTAGTCAAATTGGCACTCGAGTCCATCTGCCTCCTGCTAGGTGAGAGTGCCACTGACTGGAAGTCCATCAGGGCCGTCGTCATGAGGGACAACTTCATCAATTCTATCGTCAACAATTTCTCTACAGAAAATATATCGTATGTAATTTAATTGAATTCATTTAAAAGTATTGTAAATGACTGCAGTTATTGCCATTTGATTTTGCATTTTGATTATTTTAATTAAGTTTAATATTGTAGTGAAATATGATTGTAAATAATGATATTAATTTTACATATCAAGGGTTTAAAAGAAGTTAAAGAAATTGAGAAATTATGATAATTTTCAACAAAATATAAGTTAGTAATTTTTATATTTTTACCGAAAGTTGTAGAAATAATATTTTAATGGACTTTTCATTTTGGTTCACGTATTTGGCCTTTTATTACAGTCTGTTTCACCTCCAATTTTCCTACTGGTCACAAGTGTTTAAAGTCTTTATTGAACATTCTTTAGCATTCAATATTAGTCCAAATAACTTACGATTACGAATTGGACCTACCCAAGAAATACTAAGAGATATTAAATGCTGGAGAGAGCTTCACAGTATTCCCGAAATGTTTGAATAAAAACCTTTGAACTATTTAGTTTTTTTTTTTTTTAATTGTGACCTGTTGGCAAAGTTAGAAAAGTACAGGGCGGTCTCAATAATCCGAACCTTTAGTGGTCCTAAACCCCTGGAAATCTGAACTAGAAAGAAAAAAAAAAGTTAAAGTTGACTGACGAGAGACGGAATGAAAATGGCTGTTTCTCAGTACGTAGGAATTGCTTCGTGTGGTAGTATCAAAATTGTATTGTGTCTCAAAAAAAACATTAAATATGTGGTCATCCAGAAGCTTAAGAATCTCTTTATATGTGGTTTTTGCAGCTGAGGTATCCAATTTATGGGAATATATTAGCTGAAAAGTCAAAATTTTTCTTTAATAATTTTTGCAAAAAGGGTGACATAGCAGATTTTAATGCTAGTAAGGTCAGCTTGATAATTTCAAAAGCTGGTATGGGTATGGAATAAATTTTTTATATTATTTTGTATTTTATTTCAGAAATAATGTGTTTATTTTAAACTGATGTTATATATATAATGTTACCTTGTGCTATTTTTCCATAATTTAAATTTAACCTTCGACAATCTGAACTAGGAATCTATACGTTCGGATTATCAAGACTGTCCTGTAATAGATTTTAATTTCGGAATAAAATAGTAGTTAGTTTTACTCTATTTTCTCATTAAAACATACCAAAAATGACTGGTGAATAGTAAGTTAATTAGAGAACACTCAAAGATCGCTATTGCATAAAAATTCTTTGAAAATGGTCTGTGTTATGTGTGAGCTTCTTCGTTTACCTGTAAACTCCTTGGTATACTGTTGATAAATTCACACGATTTTCTATATATTTATTCTTTCAATTAAATACATTTCAAAACTATTTTTAAATAGTTTTTTCTCAAGTAGTGTTTTAAGTAATGATTTCTAAAAATTGCAGAAACATCAAAATTTCACTAGGTTTTTTTTTTTTTATAATAAGAAATGCTTATAAATTTACAAATGATGGTGTTAGAGGAATATTTTATTGGTCATTTTAAAGTTTATGATGGATGAAAATGATATAAAAGCTTATGTAATAAACTTTACATAGAGCTATCAAGCATCTCTCTTCTCCTCCATTATTGGTTTGTAAATCTACTAGAATTTTTTATTATAAAACTTGGCTGTTCCTGTAATATTTAAAAACTACTCTAGAAAAAATATTTAAATCATAGATTTGTTATCTATTTAGGCCGTGTAACTAATGTATCAAAAATCATGTAAATTGGAGAGATGGAGGTTCAAAATTTATTTTTCATTTGATTATTTGATATGGAATGACCCTTAACAAAGCTGCTGCCTGAACAACAATGGTATTGATTTCTTCGAATTAATGTATTATAATTTTTCTTTATTTTCGTTTAATTTATAAAGTAGTTAATTTGGCTAAATATTCCTATGAAAAGATTAACTTATTTCCAGTTACCATTATGTATAATCAGGTATAAAGTGACTTATCATTCTTAAATTCACTATAATCTTATATTGATTCTTGAGACAAGACCATCGCTACTTGATTCAATCTGCAACTCACCAGCCTCATAAGGCCGAGTTCCAAAGATCCTTGTTTGTGGCCTTAACTTCTTCAGACGGAAACCTTCCAAACTCTCGGAAATCAAACCTGTGTCCCCTTAGTATTTGCAGTACCGTACCACCTGGTTTCCTAATGGTATCATGACCATTCATGTAATATCTATATCATTTCTTTTTTTTTTCATTCCATGTATTACGTTATTCTGTCTTATATAGTTAATATTTAAAGATAGAGATTTAATTATTACTAGAAAATATCAATTGCATTTGGAGATAGATTATTTTTTGCTTATTACAAGTTAATTGGTTTGCGAAATGAGCATTTGTGATTTTAATTTATCAGAATGATATTTACCTCAAGTTGTAAAATGATAGAAATGTTATTATGTATCTATCCCTATATCCATTCAAACTACATAACTTTTATACACATTGTTTGATATGTTGAAATGAATGTCATGTTCGTAAATTCTGCTTATGCTATTATTGTGTAGCATGTCCCCACTGCTTTTTATATATTTGATGCTTGTTCTATTTAAATTGAGCACTTTTTTTTATATTACTTTATTATTTGCTTTGCAAGTTTCATTGGATAATTTGTTATAACTTATTGAAATACCTATTCAGTATTTTCATTACTAATATTTGTTTTTTATTTTCAGCTATTACGCATTCTTATTATTTTAACCAATCAAATTTATATTAATCTTAAATGTAATATTTATTTATTTAAAAAAAGTTATTAAAATAAATGCAGCAATGTTTTTTTTTTATTACTAATTTGGTTGTATAATTGAGTATCTTTAATCCATACTTTACATTGGTGGGGGGGAGGGAAGAAGAGAGGGATTGTAATTTTAGTTTGAGTTAAAAGGGTAAGAGAGTTAAAAGTTAAACAAAGAGTTAAAAGAGAAAATATGTTACTTGATACGTGTATTTTATTTTATATAAGTAAAATCTTTTAAAAGATCTTTCAACATCAACTGAAGCGAGTTTTAGTATTCCAAACCATTGTATCAATTTTTTTTTTTCATCCATTAACTCTTTAATTGAGATTTATTTTAATAAAAATAAAAATAATTGTCTGTAATTGAAGTAATTTTACTTTTATCAAAATATTCTGAAATGTGTACATTTTTTTTTTGTGCATATATGTTCTTCAAATATATGTCTTCATACACATACAGAATGGAAAGGGCACAAATCAAAGTTCTGTATGGAAGCTTCCTCTCCCCTCCCCAGTTTGTTTTCTCCAAAGGCCAATCTACACAATTAAGTTTCTTCATTAAAGCCTTCAAGAGAATCACTTTGAATAGAAAACTTGACTGTATAAACGGGTTTTGATAAGTTGCAAGACTAAATTGTTCCAACATGTTGCAAAATTTTGATTGAACTATAACAATGCCCTACTTGGTCAAGAAACACACACTATATGTTGAACATATATTAATCTCGGTCCTTAGACTTTTTCCTATTGCAAAAAGTATTAGTAAAGTTATAATAATATTAAAATTATAACTAAGTTCTTTTGTAATTTTATTTTTTAAAAAAGAAAAGAAACATTGAGCATACAATAGTTTTATGATTTATCAAGAAGGATGGGTATGAGAATGTACAATACTTAAGAAACGAGTATTCGTTATTGAACGGTTGTGACACTGATACCACATTGATTTCAAAGTAACGTTACTTTCTTGGTACACCTGGAGGAAAAATGCAATAGGTATATAATGCCTTAGTCAAGACGTAGATTTAGAAACTTAATTGTGCAAACCAGTCTTAACACATGTCGATAGTTCATCAATTGTGTCTATTTGTTTGGATTAATAATTGGGATATAGGGTGATTAGGGTCCACCAATTATATTTTCTGAGATAAAAAATTGAAAGTTGTGCCTCTTTCATTCTGAATGTGTGATAGATCATAGTATTTTATTTTGTGTTACAGTATTATTTATTTACCACACTAAAAACTAAATTGCTTTTTCTTTATAATATATTTATGTTAAGTAGTTTGATAAATAAAAGTACTGTTTCAATGTGGTTAATAAATATTCTTGCCTTTTAGGGCTACCACTTATGAACTTTTTTTTGGAAATAAATTAATAAATTTTTTATTTTGGTATTTGAGATATGATTTTTTTATTTTATTATTAATTCAAGTTTAAACTAATTTTATTATGTTCTAATAGCGATGAAGTTAGAGAGAAGATGCATACCCGTTACCTGAGTAACCCAGAATACACATTTGAAAAAGTTAACAGGGCCAGTATGGCTTGTGGGCCCATGGTGAAGTGGGCCGTTGCCCAGGTATGTTATTGTAGAAATTATTATTTCCTTTATATACTTATAATTTATACTCACTGTTTGGCTGAGGATGGCGAGTCCATACAAAACTAAAAACACCACGGTTGTGTTTAATTTATTCTTTCTTTTTTTTTATATAGATCAGTTATGCAGACATGTTAAAGAAAGTGGAACCACTGAGGGAAGAATTGCGATCATTAGAAGAGCAGGCTGGTGAGAATGAACAAAAAGGAGAAGATACAAAAGCACTCATTGCGCAGTTGGAGAAGAGTATAGCAGCTTACAAGGAAGAGTACGCCCAACTAATACAGGAAGGGCTTGCGATTAAGCAAGATTTAGAAAACGTTCAAGCTAAGGCAGGTATCTTTTTTAATTAGAAATTATAAAATATATATGTTGGTATAAGGTGCTGACATTTTTTAATTAATTGAACTAATTTTTCAAATTTTGAGTTTTTGAAAACATTTTCTATACTTTATATAGAATACTTTATATTAAAAGTAATGTTTAAAGATATTATTATAGATACTTTTGGACAATACAATTACTGTGTGTTGAAGATAAATATAATGAATGTCTTAAATTTTAGGTTGATCGGTCTATTGCTCTCCTGAAATCTCTTGGTCTTGAAAGATCAAGATGGGAAGCCACATCAGAAACATTCAAGTCTCAAATGGCGACCATTATTGGTGATGTCTTACTATCTTCAGCTTACCTTGCATATGCTGGTTATTTTGACCAACACGTAAGTAGATTGTATTTATTGTTATTTCCTGTTTAAGTAAAATATTTTTTTATTCCTAGTTAATCTGCAATGTTAATGAAACTGATTTATTAAAATCAGACAATTTAAGTATGAATTATTGTTTTTAAAGTTAGCCTTTTAACCTGGTATTAATCGAAGTTTAATTTTGTTTACAGTCTCGACATAACCTTCTGTCCCGGTGGACGGAGCACCTTAGTTCTGCGGGTATCCAGTTCAGGCAAGACATAGCTCTTACGGAATACCTATCTAATCCTGATGAAAGACTCAGGTGGCAGGCAAACAGTCTGCCGACCGATGATCTTTGTACTGAAAATGCAATTATGTTGAAGGTTAGTTCATAGAAATATTATTTGTAATTTCAAATATTGTATATATTGCTGTTTTATTTATATTAAAAAAAAATTCTTCTATTCCAGAGATTCAACCGTTACCCACTAATCATTGATCCATCAGGACAAGCTACAGAATTCATTATGAATGAATACAGAGATAAAATCACCAAGACCAGTTTCCTAGATGATTCATTCAGGAAAAATCTTGAGTCTGCTCTTCGATTTGGAAATCCTTTACTTGTTCAGGTATGCTCTCTTAAGGTTCATTAATCTGAAAAAGTTTCACCCTTCTTACATTACAGTGTAGTTTATGTAATTTGAACATTACAACAGTTAGTTTCAATTAGCAAAAATTCAAATTAACATTTATTTAAAAATATCTACATGCATATATTTAAACTTTATATAATATGGTAGTATAGATCCCTTTTAAGAGTGATGTATTTTGTTGAAAGAGGTATCAAACAAAAGGGAATTTTATGGAGAAGTGATGAATTCAAATTTTAATCCTTAAATTTCTTCAACATATTTAATGAAATTCATTAAAGTTAGAATGTTTCAAAATTCAGATGGTTTCAAATTCAGTGAATTGAGTTAGTTTAAATTGTATTTTGAAGATTTTAACACAGTCACTGAGATTGATATAGTTCCTATGGAACTATTAGGCTCTTTTTTGATAAGTTCAATGAATAAAAAATACCCAGGTATGGCTTCTATACTCTTAATGAGATAAAGTCAAACAAATAGATCTTGAGTGAGTACAGTAATGAATTAGTATAAGTTGGAAGTAATAAATTTGTCTTATTGCTTAACTATTAAATACTTAGAGATATTTTCCAATGAGAAAAGTTTATTAAATAAATTGTTGCTTTAAATTTTTGTCTGTTATATAAACTATCTTGATAATATATTGTTTACATAAAAAAAAAAGTTTCCCTGAGGTCGCTTATACGTCAAATGCATTAGGTAGAGTTCTCGCTAGGGTATGCTAGTAGATATTTAAAACATTTATGATTCCAGTAAAATTCACAATATTGATTAATCAAAAGCAATTTAAAAAAAAAACAAATAAATTTGGAGTATAAATACTTTCAATTTTTTTTTATTTGAATATAATTGTTTTATAGGATGTGGAAAATTATGATCCTATTTTGAATCCTGTACTCAACCGTGAAGTGAGACGAACTGGTGGCAGAGTATTGATATCATTAGGAGACCAGGATATTGATTTGTCACCATCATTTGTGATATTCCTCTCTACTAGAGATCCAACCGTTGAATTCCCACCAGATATCTGCTCCAGGGTTACGTTCGTCAATTTCACTGTCACCAGGTTTGTATATCATGTGATCTTCGATAGTTGTTTCTTTTTCATCAAATAAAAATTTATCGTAATACTGTTCGTGATTACAGATCCTCATTGCAGTCGCAATGTTTGAACCAAGTACTTAAAGCTGAAAGATCTGATATTGATGAGAAGAGATCTGACCTTCTTAAATTGCAAGGTATGCTTGTAATTAAATAATCTATCTAGTTGATATATTTTTCTATTTAATAGTTATCATTGCTGTAATAGCCAGTAAATAAAGTTATTTTTATTATTCTGAAGGTTGCCAACTTATTTTAGCCATAGAGTGATGGTCTAAATTCATTCCAAAATAAACTTCATAGGACAGATTTATCATTTATTATTTATTATTCTAGGTGAATTCCATCTGAGATTGAGACAGCTAGAGAAATCTTTATTGGGAGCTTTGAACGAAGCCAAGGGTAAGATCTTAGATGACGACTCTGTGATTACTACGTTAGAGACACTGAAACAAGAGGCTGCAGAGATCAGTAAGAAGGTTGAAGAAACCGATAGGGTAATCGGGGAAATAGAGACTGTTTCACAACAGTATAAGCCTCTATCACAGGTTAGTCATTTCATTATTATGCTTCAAAATATATAATATTGGCTTAGTTTCGACTGATAAAATTATCTTAAAACAAATATTCATAATTGGTAATTGGTTGACTGTCGTGGATAATGAAGAGAAGAATAGTTGGGGTGTTCAGTCAAAAACTACTCCATTCTCAATGTTTTAATTTTAATATTTATTTTCATTACTTATATAACTTCATATTCTTTTTTATGTTTTACATTTTATTCTAAGATTCGCATTGTAACACTTTAGTCACCCTTTTTGATTATGCCTACTTCATCATTCCACACTTTGTAACGGTTTTTATTATTTATCTCTTAGCTCTTAGTCATTATTCTAACAATTTCATTTTACTTTATATTTATCTATTTTATTTTTTCTATTTTTTTTTTTATTTTTTATTATCTTTTTTACCATCATTACTTATGTTTCTCATACCTTGTTATCTGGTTATTTTCTTAGCCCTGATGAAGGCCTGAATTTTAGGTCGAAACATCGGCATATGTAAAAAATAAATGTTAACATTTATTTTTGCCTTCCTTTTTGGCTGACCACCCCATCTATTCTTCTCTTCATTAAAACAAATATTATTTGGGTAATGCTTAAAATAAATTGTTCCTATAGCTTTTTAAACGTTTAGCGTCAATGTCACTGTTACTGCATGGAGATAAAAGCCTCAGAGCTGCTCCATAACATTTTCTCCTTGTAAGGAACTGTCACTATTCAAAATACTTATCTCGCTTATTTCCCAATATAAACGGGGTAAAATATTCTTCATGCTATGAGATAGAAAATGGTGACTGTAATTCAAACAATTGCTTACCATTATCATTACAATAAGTTTTTGTATATGATGTGTAATAATTATTATATCATTCTAGGGTTAATTTGACCTTGTAATTGTATTTTATTTAGAAAATTAATGCCTGCAAATTATAACACAATAGTGTATCACAACTGTTACATAACTTTGTCGCTAAGTATTGTATTAAATTTAAATTTTTGTCTGTTAGTTCAAAAAAGTTGATTGTGCCATAGAGATAGTCTCTGATATGTTATATCTACGTATAAGATGCAGTACCTTATAATAATTTTGATATTAGTAAATATCTTTAACATAAGTGTATAGGTTATTTTAGAATTGGAGCATAATCAAGAGATGAGACTAATGTTAAAACATAAAAATTTTGCTTACTTGGTATTGTTTTATTCAATTATTTTTGTTTGTGTGTGCATTTTATTTCAAACCATTAACTTACTATACTTTGTTTTATTTACAGGCATGCAGCAACATGTACTTCACCCTCGATTCTTTACACCAAATACACTTCCTCTACCAGTACAGCCTCAAGTTCTTCCTTGATATTTTCTCAGCTGTTCTTTTCTCTAATCCATCTCTGGATGGACTTACTGACCACACCCAGAGGCTGGGTGTGATAACGAAACAGCTGTTTGCTGTAAGTAGATACTTTTATTAATCTATTTTTTTTTTAATTTACTGAGGTGTCATTTAAATTATTCGATTTAAAGTGGTTTTTTTTTAATATGTTCTGGATAAGATTTGGGTGTAAACTACAGGTTTAGTAGCTAAGTTTGTGCTGTTATTGATTATTATGAGTTAAAAAAATATTTTTTTTCTGAATATATTATTATTAATTAAATAGAAGACTTACAAAAACTTCAGAGATATATCAATATAATAAATACATCTATTTTTAGGAAAGGTACAGATAAACAAGTTAAGGGAGATGCTTTTAATGTGTATACATCGTTTAGTTATTTAAATAACAATCAATTTAAGAATTAGTGCATGCAATTGAAAGATTGTATAATAAATCAAAATTAAATGGTAAATTTGAGAGTAATCTCCCAGCATAACCTATAGCCACAAGGACCTCCCTTAAGGTATTTGTCTGCCATCCATAGGCATATAATCAATTTTGTGGACATAGCTTATCTTATTGATCAATGATTTTTTTATTTAAAAATATCTTCAGAAGTTTAAATTGATGTAATTACACTTTTTCGAACAGATTTGAAGCTGTTTATATTTTTCCAATTTTAATGTCGGTTTCATCTTATTTTTCTTTTTTAAATTTAAAATGGGCTTTCCAATCAAAACAATTGCAGTCATCCAAACAATATTGTTTCATGACCAGCTGCAGACAGCCTTTTCACAAAATTTCTTACCAAAATAGATGGAACTTAATAAAAAAAAAAAGTATTATGTAGCATAATAACAAAATGTTTTGTTTTTATTGTAAGTCATTAAACTGATTTATGATTATTAATTATCCTGATTTACTATATTCAGCTGACCATCCATCTCTCTAAAGAGAAATATGAGTTTGTTTCTCCTTTCAAGAACTGCCATCATCTATTTTTTTAGTCATTCTAATAGTTAGGTTGTTTTAAATTGCACGTTTTCATATAAATGTATCCTTGCAGGTTTGCTATGAGAGAGTGGCTCGAGGTATGCTGCATACTGACAGATTGACACTTGCATTGTTATTATCTAGAATATATCTCCGTGGGTTGCCCCAAGAAGACCAGCTGGAAGCTGAGTTCCATCATTTCCTCAGAGGCAAAGAGGGAGTCATAGCTTCAAGTGGAGGAGCTTCCCATCTGGAAGGGTTGTCCAGTGACCAACTAGAAGCCCTCATTAGGTTAAGCAATAGGTAAATTATAGAGATTTTTACTTCTTTGTGTCGGTAATGTAACCTGTTATGTTACCTATTGTTTTTAGTAATTTTTTCCAACAATTCACAATTTTTATTTTTCATCATTCAGGCTACCACAATTCAAAGAATTAATGAAGAAAGTTAATGAAATGCCTGAGTTTGTAGCGTGGCTCCAGCAATCAACACCAGAGCAGAATGTTCCAACATTATGGCATGAAGACAAACCCTTATCTTCAATCGCAACTGCTATGAACAGGCTTCTTCTAATTCAAGTAAATACTTCTTTTTTTTAAATTTATTTGGTTTTACTTTTTATTTATTTATAAATTGTCTCTCCCATCAGAGGTTGAATACAACTGCAGGAACCATAACAACAAATCATAATATAGTTCAATCTCAATAATCTGAACTTCCAGTATTAACACTGCAATAGTCCGAACTAGGATTTAAAAAAAAAGAAGTAGAGTAAAGGAAAGGTTTTGGGAAAGTTTTATTTAGAAAAGGATAAAAGAGAAATAAGGGAGGCGGAGACAACTTTTGACAAATAATAATAAAAACTTCCCTATTTAGACGAATCTCAGAGATTTTCGTAGCTCATATGCACGTACTCTCTTCCTGTGTTTATAGTGTGAAAATAACTCATCTTTTGTTATTTGAAAAAATACAGGGAAGCATGGGTCTCTATACGTCCACTGTGTCTTCAGTATCTCATTTTTATTAGTTATTCCATGTAAAATAGAGAATAGTAAGTGTTGGCAACAAATCCTTCAAAGTGTAAGAATTGAAGTAGTGAAAAATTTCTTCCACAAGTCAAAACAAATTCTTAATTCTTAAAAATTGATTTGTATATGTATGAATCTTACATTTCCATTAGATTGTTCCAATGAATTCAGTCAGTAAAGTTAAGTATTTTTTAAGCAATTTCTCTCATTTTATTCAATTTACTTAATCCTTGGATTATATTGTAAGAATATAAGTTACTTTTACGAGAAAATAAAACATTATTTTTCTATCATTAAATTATTAATTTCATGCCTATTGTAAGTAGATTTCAAGAAACTTGAAAATAAGCTTTCGTTAGTTAATTGTATCAATAAATTAGTTGTATCAAGGTTAGAGTAAGAGGTTAATGGAGGAAAGAGGGTGTTATGTTTAATATTTTAAATGTAAGATTTTTGAGAGAGTTGGTTAGGAGGAGAGAAGGAAGGATTAATTGTTAGAGGTATTCACTTTAGAATTTATGTAATTTATATATTTAACGACTTTATATTTTTTATATAGTTCTGATATGCATATATTTTAACATCTGTAATATGTCATATAATTTTCTAGGCTGTACGAGGAGATAGGGTGACTGCAGCCGGTGCCTGGCTTGTTAGTGCGGTGCTCGGTGAAGGCTTTACAGCTCGAGCTGAGAGGGAATTAGATTTGGCTCATATTGTCGAATCTGAAATGACCGCTGGCGTGCCTGTTCTTTTATGCTCTGTGCCTGGATTTGATGCCACTTCAAGGTATTAATTTAGATTTTCTTATTATTGTCGTAATTGTCATCCTAGGAAGTAGGGACGAAGATGTCCCATTAATAATAGATTTTACAGCTACTGTAGATCTATAATACACTGACAGGCAAAAAATTCCACCCACTTGATTTTTTCATGTTTTCATCTAAAAATATTTTACCCACTTGTAAAAAAAGTTGTATTTGTATATAATACATGGTATCTGTAGATAATACTTAGTATTTATGGAATTATATAATCTTTTTTACCTTTAATAATCAAAATGTGATTGGGTATGAAAGATTAGAGAAAAAAAAATTTAAAAACGTACCATTATTATTCTAAAAGAAATTAATTACATCATCGTTTAGTAGCGTGTGTTTCCTCCTCTTGCCTTCACTACTTCTTGAAGACGCCTCAGCATACTTTCCACCAGTCAGGAAATATCCATTTGCTGGAGGATAGCCCATTTATCCCAAAGAACCCTTACAAGGTCCTGCAGTGTATCAGGAAGTGTTGCACGCGCTCTTATTCGTCTTCCGAGGTTATCCCATAAATGCTCAATGGGGTTCAAATCTGGAGAACATGCTGACCAGGCTAAAACCTCAATATTCTCCTGTTGAAGGAACGTCTGCACTATGCGGGCGACATGTGGGCGTGCATTAGAATAGAACGATCGCCGATTTCTTTGAGGATAGGCAACACATGAGGTTCCAAAATCTCATCTGCATAGCGAATGACCGTCAAAGACCCTCCACGAACAACAATCAATTCTGTGCGGCGCTCCATTGAAATCCCAGCCCACACCATTAAGGGACCACGTTGGAAAGGTTGGCTCTGGGAAAAATTACAAATTCTTCTCCACACCCTTTCACGCCCATCTGGAGATCGAAGAGTGAATCTTGACTCATCTGTAAAAAGTACAGCACTCCATTCGTCCATAGTCCAATGGCTGTGTTCTCGAGCAAAAGCCAGCCGTGTTACTCTGTGAGTTCTGCTCAACTCTGGTCCTCTTACTGGACGAAAAGCCATTAATCCATACTCATTTAATCTTCTCCGAGCGGTACATTCAGAAATTTGCACACCTCAAACTTCTTCGAGCTGATGAATCGCTTGAACAACGGTTAGGTGCCGGTTTCATAAAATTCTTAAAGTCAAAAACCGGTCATCCCGTGGTTCTGTTACCCTAGGCCGTCCAGAACCGGGCCTTCTATTGTAAGAACCAGTTTCCCGAAAACGCCTGACGGCGTCTCGTAAAGTTTCATATGGAACTTCGATGGCATTAGCTGCATATCTAATGGAATGTCCATCATCAATAAGTGCCACACCACGCGCAACATCCTCTGCACTAAGAGGCATTCTTAAACTTAATATTGAAAAAATTAAAAGCCAGAGACTAAGAAATGTGCTGCAAGAAACGGCACTGAACTAATGATACTGAATAAACATTTTGATTCCATAGAAAATAAACATTGGTATCTAGAATCATTTGGTTGAATTAAGGATAAGGGTTATTGTCCTCTATATTGAAAATAAACAAAAAGATTACCTATTTATTCATTAAAAACAATAGACCAATACAAAGCAGAAGTATTTTTAGATGAAAACATAAAAAAATCAAGTGGGTGGAATTTTTTGCCTGTCAGTGTAGATTGTATATAACAACTATTTCTTATTTCTCAGTATAATATTTGAGAATCATAACTTGGACTAAATTTAATGTTGTTTTTAGTTATTCTTCTAAAATAATGCAAAAAGAACTGCAGCCACAGTACACTTACATTAAATTTGAGTGGTTTTGTTTAAGTTTTATCCAGTTGATGTAAATTTTAAAATAAATAATTTTTTTAATAATAATAAACACATCATAGGTTACAGGAGCTATATCTATTCAGTATAAAACAATCGGCAAACATTTGCAACATTTTTATGAACGCAACAAGTACCAGACTTATTTTTAATGTTACTTCATGCCTGAGGGATAATTCTGTTTAAAATTTATCCAGCAAATAAATTAAATTTATTTTTGTTATTTATAATGGTAGACTGAAAATATCACAGAAGTAAGCTCATCTTTCGGTTTGCACTCTTAATTCATAAACCAAAACTATATAAATCCAAGTCTTGTCCTTATCTGTTTAAATTATTTTGTTCTCTGATTTTTCACTGTTGCTTTTTTTTTCTTGTGAAATAATATCTAATTAATAAGTAGCGTTAATCCAAACCAATAAATTTATTATAAGAAAAGATCATATTAATATAAACTATAAGTACAGATAAAAAATAAATGCAAGAATAAGAAAAAAGAAGCATAAATAGTGACATAAGAAACATTTTTTTTTTAACTGTGTAAAACTGAAACTGTCAGTTCTTGAATTATGGAAATGTAAATTAATTGTTATTCAAACATCTAAATTTAAGGGATAACTATATATTTATTAATTTAATTTCTGTGAACAAGCCTTTTTGTCCTTTTTAACCTGTTTGTTTGTCCGTCATTCTATTGAGTCTATTGGTTTATTATTTTCAATAATCAACCATTGTGACCGACTGAAAAATTCAAAAACTTAACCCCCTCTCAAAATTTGAGATTTCACATTTCAAGATTTATATAATTCGAAAAACGAATAAAAAAATTTTTGTCCGTCCGCTGTCGGCACATTTTATCCAAAACCACTCGACCGATTTTTCTCAAATTTAGATATAAAATCAGAGCTGACTCGAGGATTATCCTCCTTCAACGACATTACTATCTCCCTTTTACTTTCAAAATGGCGGCTGAAAAATCTGCGTTGCTATAAACCTAAATGAATGTACCAATTTCAATGAAACTTCGCTAAAGTCATTTTCTCGATTCCCTTCAAATTTATCTATATAATATACTTCAACAAAAAGAAGCTGGAAAAAAGTTACGAGGGATTGTAAAATTAAATTCCAAATAACTCAAAAAGTATTCTCTTTTTGTGAATATTGTGATAAGATGTTTCAAAGATATTTAAATTTCCTAAAAAATGATGAAGGAAGTTTCATCGAAATCAAAGCTCTATTAGTAGAGATGTCGCAATTTTAATATATTTTTGGTTTATTATTTTCAATAATAAACCATTATGATCGACCAAAAAATTCAAAAACTTAACCCCCTCTCTTTTTTTATGAAATGATCACCTATAATGTATTAAAATACCATAACCTCTATTAACTTTATCGCTCTGGTTAGAGTTCATTTATAAGGGTGTATTTATAATGGTAAAAACCATTAAAAAAATAAAACAAATAACTGGAACAGCCCCAATGCCCTGGAAGAAATAAAATATGACATAATTATAACAAAAACTGTTTTTGTGTTCATGAATTTTTGCATTTAGTTAAAGTTTATTAATTTTGCTACTCTTAATTTTTACAGGGTTGATGACTTGGCTGCTGAATCGGGTAAACAGTTGGCATCTATAGCTATTGGTTCTGCTGAAGGATTCTCACAAGCAGACTCTATAATCAATATGGCTGTGAGATCAGGAAGGTGAGCACTTAGTTCTGTTAATTCCTGTAGTACAACTTACATTGTTTTTTAACATTAACATACATTTTCCAATTTCATCTAGCTATTTTGTAACTGCAGGCATTACTTCACTTTATAATTTTATTGATATTGATACTCGATTGTTTATATGGATTGGAGAGCAGATAATACTTATTGTTATTTTTTAATATGTGTTAAATAGATGCAATGGTTAACACTTACAATTTTACTATGTGGAATATTAATAATGTCAACATAATTTTGTAGAAATTTTGAAATATTATGCAACAGGATTTATTGATTTATAAGTATTTTTCCTAACAATATTTTAGGAAACATTTGAATAAAAAAAAAAGTTACAGTCAAATATTTTATGTCTGAGTCAAATGTTGTGGCTTTTTTCCCAGACTGTTCTTGATTCAGATTATGGTACCTGGTAGTTAGATGGAATTAGATAACATCTAAAGAGTAGAATAATTGATATATCTTCTGTTATGTGATTTTAAATTATTTTTTAATGTATGAAATCCGATTTGAAATTAATGAGATTTGTCCGGAAAGTTTGAAAAAAAATTTAATTCAATTAATAAAACAGTGATCCTCTATTAATGTTAATTCAAATACCACAGTTTTATTCTCAGTGGGCACTACTTTTTTTTTTTTTTTAGGTGGGTACTGCTTAAGAATGTCCACCTCGCTCCACAGTGGCTTGTACAATTGGAGAAAAAACTTCACTCGCTGCAACCGCACTCAGGCTTCCGGCTGTTCCTTACAATGGAAATTAATCCTAAAGTTCCTGTTAATCTTCTGAGAGCAGGTCGCATCTTCGTCTTTGAACCACCTCCAGGAATCAGGGCAAACCTATTAAGGACATTCAGCACTGTTCCTGCCTCAAGAATGATGAAGGCACCCAGTGAAAGAGCGAGATTGTACTTCTTGCTGGCCTGGTTTAATGCTATTGTGCAAGAGAGGTTGCGATATGCTCCCCTTGGCTGGGCCAAGCATTATGAATTCAATGAGTCAGATCTTAGGGTGGCATGTGATACTTTAGATACTTGGATTGATGCCACAGCTGTCGTAAGTTGTATTTTCATATGTTATATTTTTTTATTACGTACCTACTTATAAATTATGTAGTAAGCATAAGTATTGTTTTCGTTAAAAATTTTAAACCCGATTTTTCAATGGAAATACACGTTTTAAGGTCCTCTGAGTTCAAATAATCAAATAAACTCTTAAAAAATGGTTTGTGATTGTATGTGAACACCCTAGCTGAAAGACAAAAGTTATTCAAAACTGAAATTTCATATTAAGGAAGATTTATATTTGCCTAGAATGTTACAGCCAATTATTTGTTGGAAGCTACATGATGTAGCTATTCAAATTAATGTGAAGGACAGAAAAAATTTAATTCCTAGTATCATTAAAAATCAATTGGTACTCAGCACATCTTGTAGCTGATTTAAAATCTATGTGAACATCGTTCCTTGTATTAAAAGGGAAATAATATTGCAATGTCGTCAGCTATGAAGTTTTCAAAACTGTTTAATAGATCACACCAAATCAGTTATTTTATAAGTTCTTATGTATTGAGTACATACTAAAGTGTTAAAATAGAACTGATAATTGTTGGATTGTCCGGTCAAAAGCTATCAAAATCTAGCTCATCTGTCGTTATTATACATTGTTCTCTTCTTCAATATCGCAAATAATCTTAGTGAGCTACCAAATACATTTTTCAATTATTTCTTCTAATCACTAAAATTTGATTTCAACTTCAACATTTTTAATGATAAATTATTAGGGAATTAGAAATGAATTTTGTTTAGAACACATTTCAGGAGAGGTAAAGTATCAGTTTGAAACAATTTACAAATTATATCTATTTGTAAATTGAACTTATTTTTATTCAACCCGTGGTGTTCAAATTACAAAAAAAAAAAGATACACTTATAACGATCCTAAGTTTCAACTGACTATAATAGTTTATAATTACCTAATTGTAATATTATTTTTCTCTCAGTGTCAAATCTGTACAGTTACACTTTAGTTAGTTCTTCTGTAGCAATCGCATCTTAGTTAAATATCGCATCTAACATAAAAATATGGAAAAATATGTTTTTCTTTTTCATCTCTTGAAGGTTTTAAGACATAATGAACTTTCAGTAAATTGAACTATTCAATTATTTTATTTATTTTTTATTATATTTAATGAAATAAATACTTCTAACCATTTTTTTAAGTTATGAATGCAATAACTTTTTTGCATTTTCATCCGTAAATTCTTCCAAAACTAATAATAAAAATTATGTGTTTTGTTTTAGGGAAGAACGCAGTTGCCACCCGAGAAGGTACCTTGGGATGCTTTGGTTACTCTTTTATCACAATGTATCTATGGTGGTAAAATAGATAATGACTTTGATCAGAGGTTGTTATCTTCATTCCTTTCAAAATTGTTCACACCGAGAAGCTTTGAGGCAGACTTCGCATTAGTAGCCAATGTTGATGCTGGAGCTCCAGGAGGTCAGAGGTAGGTTGTTGGAGAATTGCTATATTGTTTACTATTTATTAACTATTATTATTTTAATGAATTTTGACTGTATTAAAAAAAAAATATACCGATTGTCGAATTATAAATTTTCAGGCATATAACAATGCCAGATGGAACGAGAAGGGACCATTTCTTACATTGGATAGAGTCTTTGGCTGATAGACAAACTCCATCATGGCTTGGTCTGCCTAATAATGCAGAGAAAGTTCTTTTGACCAATAAAGGTCAGTATTACACAAATTAGGTTGTTATTTAACCCATTCTTTTTTTTAAAAAATGTATTGCTGTTGCTTATTTTATTTGAATACCCAAGAGAGGTATAAGTAATAGATGATAATGGTTGACTTTAATGTAGCTATGACCATTGAACATCTATGGATATTGAATTCAGAATAGGATAAGGAAGTACTGTTTACAATATAACTCAGAATGAATATCTTTTTCAGGTACTGACTTGGTTATTAAACTTCTCAAGATGCAACAGCTGGAAGACGAGGACGAGCTTGCTTACACCGAACAGGAGTCAGGACCTCCGTCGTCCCTGCAGCCAGGAACTGACCCGGGCAGGCCTGCTTGGATGAGGACACTGCACAACTCCGCTCTCACCTGGCTCCAGTTATTACCAACAAGTCTTCAGGTACTTACGTCTCACATTTATTTTTATGTCGAGAAATGCACTGTATAATATGACAATATTATTTTGTTAAGTATTAAATTAGTTTGTCCTAAAGTTCAAGAAATTACAAGATAAATCAAAATATTAACATATTATTTTATAATAAATATAAATTTATTATAGAATATCTGTAAATTTCAAATCCTAAAAATAATATTTGACTTTGAAGAAATATTGGGTGGATCCATAAGTTCATTTGGGTGGAATCAAACAAGTTTTTTTTCATATAAAGAATAAATTTTACTCAATAATTTATTTGCCGTTTTTATTAATGACCTCTTGCATTATTTCATTATTCCGCTCTCGTAAAACATGTGAGGCTTAAAAGCGAAAAACTAATCTAGATACATTTTCACTTCTCTCTCACCAATGAACGATTTTCCCTTGGGAGTTTTGGAGGGTCCGGATTAAATGGTTGTAGGATGGTGCAAGGTCTAGAGAATATGGTAGGTATAATAAAATATCCCAGCCAAGCTGCCCTAACTTTTGCTGTTTGATTTTACTACTGTAGTGTGGTCTGGCAATGTCATGGTGGAATACAACACCTTTGCGATTGTCTAGTTCTGGGTGTTTCTGTCCAATTTCGTTAGCTAGCTGCAGATAATCCACTTTTTGTCACCCGTCACTATTCGTTTGAGAAATGGGTCCTTTACATGCTGATTCAGAAAAGAGTTGCTGATTGGGACTTGGCCAAGCTGTTTTAAATGCCTTTGAACAGTTCTAAAACCTATTTTCAGTGTCTCCCACAAATTCTCATACCCGTAGCGAGCAGTCTTGTTCGATTAGAGTCTTCATATCACTCAAAACAACCTCAGTAGGGCGACCATAGAGGGGTGCATCTTCAAGATTCATATCTCCAGAACGAAACTTGGCCTTCCATTTTTGAGCAGTACATTATATTAAGGCATCGTCCAGGTATACCTTATATCTCTTTTGGTTGGCCTCCAAAGTTTGCTTGTCTTTTTTAAAATAAAAAAGCAAAATATGCTGAAAATGTACTTTTATCATTTCACATATTTATTACACTGTAGCATATAGAAAACTAGTGCCAATACAACCCTAATACAACAGATTCGAATCGCAGATTTTGACCTTTCTGATGAGTATTATTATTGTCAAATAAGGCCAAGAAAACTAGATATTTGAAAAACAATTCACACTACTAACAAAAACTGAACGAACTTATGGATCCATCCAATATAATTTCCTTCATCTATTAATTCTGTTCTGCTTTGAGGTTATTTATCCTTTTTCAAATTAACATATTAAAAGTTGCCACTCTTTTGTACTTATTTTATTATAAATTCAATGATTTAATATTATCTATTATTTTGCATTGTATTATTTTCACCGAATCATCGAATTTGGTTGAGTTTTGTTTTTTTTTTTTATGAAATTCCATTAACTTTCAAATGAGCTTACATATAATCAACCTTGAGGTATATACTTTTTGAGTTATTCACAAATAAAATTCTGCATTCATTGTAACTTTTTTTCTAGCTTCTTTCTGGGAAAACATATAGGCTTAATTTAAAGGGCTTCAAGTACAAACTTGAGGCAAGTTTCATTAAAATCGTTGAAGCAATTTTGGAGCTACAGTCCATTGTGACAGATTTTTTTGGCCACCATTTTGATAAGAAAGGTCTGATGGTAATGTTGAGTTCCCAGATATCATCCTCAGTTGACCTCTAATATATATACAAAATTTCAAAACAATGGCCCAGTAATCTCGGAGAAACGCTGCACACAAATCACTCATATTTCTAATGGAATGTGTTCTATAGACATTATGACATAATTTTATTTTTAAATTGTTATAATATAAATATTTTTATTGTTATAGAATGTAAACTATATTTACTCTGTTTTACAGACATTGAGGAGGACGGTAGAAAACATCAAGGATCCATTATACCGGTACTTTGAGCGTGAAGTCAACTCCGGGGCCAAACTTCTTAGGGATGTTATTCATGATCTTACTGATGTAGTTGCCATTTGTCAGGTTTGTTTTCAATACTTAATTCTCATATTTTTTCTTTAATTTATTTCCAGTTTATGAAACTGCTAATAGTTATATTAAAGCATCTTCCTTTCTAATACTAATACTAATCCAATATTTATAAAATTTTATATCATTTCATTTTAGACTTTAAAAAAAAATGTTTGTTTTATTTAAGATTGATGTTGTTTAACATATTTGTGCCTTTACTCTATACTTAGCAATCCAAAATTTATTTTGGGTTTCTTAAGAACTTTCTTTCCATTTAGTAACTTAATTTAATAAAGCGAATTTCAACACAGGGAGAGAAGAAACAGACCAACTACCATAGGACCATGCTGAGTGATCTCGTTAAAGGAATTCTCCCTTCAGGTTGGAGGAGGTAAGTGATTAATATTAGCTGTTAATTTTAATTAATATGGATTTGTGATATTTGCTAATTTATATTTAAAGTAGAAGTAAAAAAAAAAAATTGGACAGTAATAATCGAGGGTGCGGGTGGGTACTTAAGTAAAAAATAAAAATTATTGTCAAGATAAGAATATTATGAGCTAATTCAGATAAATTTTTATTGGTTAATAGAAATTTTATCATGATGGTTTAACAATTAGAATGACATTAGATTTTGGTAAGCATTTATTATTGGCTGACTTAAAATTATTTTAGAGTAAATCATCCTAGATTCTTTGTTGAAGGTCTGATCAATAGCACTTTGTTATCCTGTGTTCCAATTGCTATCTTATTTGTTATATAAAAATCACATTATAATTAACATTTGAAACAGTTATTTTATGACTATTATTCTCATTGTTTAATCCGGGTTCTGAATTGAAGATGTACCAAAGATTTCAGATTTTCGAACGTGAGATACATATTTAAAGTCCGAATCATCAAATTGTACTTTCATGTTATATGTAGCTCTACTTTTACTCCATTTTCTTTGTTTTTTAATAAGAGCTCTTAAAAATAAATTTTAATTTTTTTTTTTTTATTTTCAAGATCCCAAAAAATCTCATACATCACCTAAAATTATGAAGGCCTTGAATTTATTTTCCTGTTTTTTGTATAGGTATACTGTTCCTAGAGGGTGTACTGTTATTCAATGGATAACAGACTTCAGCAACAGGGTGAAACAGTTGGACACAATTTCACAGCTTGCTTCGCAAAGAGGACCATCTGAAATTAAGGTTACATTTTTTTTTATTTCACAGTTATTTTCGTTTAAACATTTTATTATTTCTTAATATATTTCTTTTTTTAAATTTAGAATACTCCAATCTGGTTGGGTGGTTTGATGAACCCTGAGGCCTATATCACCGCCACTAGGCAATGTATTGCACAAGCTAATAGTTGGTCTCTTGAAGAGTTAATCCTAGATGTTACTATACCTGAACCAACACCTAATAACTCTATTGCCACTGATGAATGCAGTTTTTCTGTTACTGGTATGTTAGCTTGATTATTATTGCAGTTTTACTTGTTTTTTTAATTATATGCCATTTCAGGAAACAAAATTTCTGATCTATAAGATTTCATCAGCAATCTATTATTTCTCCACAATTCTGCTAACTAACATTAAATGATCACCATTATTCATTTTTTTGTTTTTTCTACTGGCATTACAGATCTTGTAGATATTTTGTCACCTTAACAAGCCTGCTCCATCTTTGCCTGTTTTGATCTATTTCTTTCCAGTTATCTCCATGCAGCTCTATTGCATCTTTGTTGATTCAATCTACTTTTCGGCATTCCACGTGGTCTTTTGCCTTTTATTGAGGCATTTATTGTTAAGTGGATTAGATGGATTCTTACGAGCTACATGCCCCGCTGATATTAACCTCTGTGCCTTCTTATCATGGGATATTGATTGGCCAGTTCCTGTAAGCAATTCTTTATTGGTCTTTCTTTTCCGTGTGTTAGTAGTCTGATCCCAGATTGCTCCGGTTATCGTTCGAAGGATTTTTCATTCAAATCTTTTGATACTTTAATTCTAGAGTGCTGGTAAGTGTCCAACTGGCTTTATCACAGCATTGTACTCCCTTAGTTTGCGATTTTTCAGGATTAATAGTAGTAGAGAATAGTACCTTTGAAAGAGAGAAGAAAGCTCTGTTTCTGCTAGTTTCGAACTTTGAAGGCTTCAGATACATGTTGTTCGGTTCGTCCTTCACCTCTTCATCTATCGTGATATTAAACCAATGATCTTCGACTCGTTATTCATTAATCCTTTCCTTTATCGGGGTGAAGTTTATGATTGATTTCCGGCTGTTGTATTTTATCATTTCTCCTGGAGTAGAATAGTGTATTGTCGTCGATAATGGTTTCACCACCTTCTGGCCAACTTACTTCTTGAATGACTTTTAATGGTATGTTACACCTTTTTAGTTCTTTGACTACCATTTTTGTGGCTCCTGGTCTGTTTAAACTACGTACATTTCTAGATCCAATGTATAGTCCGTGATTCAAAGCCAAGGTTGTTACCATGTTGAGACAGTCCGATTTTCTGAGACTTTGTTTTGGTTTCATATTAAGGTATTTTTTCCAGGATAATGTTATTATGTCCTATGTCCAACCCCCAACCTGTAGGACAAGGAGCTATGGTGTAACTTCCATGAACAGGATTGGAACTTAACAAAAATTTAAAAAAAGCCTCTACACGTTGAACAATTATGTTGTATCTATTTTGGTTTTATGGGTATATGTTCATACTGTATGATAATAAGTAGCTATTCCGGTAGTCAATCAGAAAAACAAAACAAAGTAATTGCTAATTATTTATGTTTTTTTCTGACTATCTCTTTCTTGCATTTTAGTTTATTATTTGTAATAAGTTCGATAAAAATTATCATTGATTGAAATGTGGATTTGAACCAAAAAGATCAGTGTTTCAAAATAGAGGCTGTCTTAATAATTAAATTATAAAGACCGTATCTCATGATTACATTATTATTATTATTTCCATTCTTTATTCTCGCTTTGCGGGGTAAGTTTCTGAGGTCCCACCTCCAAATACCAGAAGTCCAGCCACTTCAGATTAATATCTATTACCTTTTAGATATTTAAAAACTTTCGAACAATACGTGCCGTATCCAAGAGAACTGAGTGTTGAGCCTCTTTCAGCACTTCAAGAGGTAATTTTAATCCCATCGTGCCTGCCACTGTTGTCTTTGGTATCAATCCATTGGAGGATATTATAATTGAAGTGGTGGTGACGTTCCCCAAATGATACAATTCCTTCAGTTCGATTGCCAGTTCCTGGTATTTTCTCAGTTTTTCTCCAACTGTGGAGCTTATATTATTATCATTGGGGATCCCGACATCAATAAGCTCTGCTCTTTTCTCTCTCGTGTCTATCAGAAGGATGTCTGGTTTATTGTGACGCACAGTATGGTCAGTTATAATCGATTCATCCCAGTATAGCTTGAGACTACCTTTTTGGAGGAGTTTATTTGGGTGGTACTTATAATATGGAGTTTTGTCATCTAACAAGTTGAACTTCACCGCCAGAGCCTGATGAAAAATTCTAGCCACATTGTTATGCCTCTGGAGATACTCGGTGCCAGCCAACACTCCACACTCACCTGTGACATGTTGGATTGATTCCAGCGTTGCTGAGCATAATCGACATTTATCTGTAGTTGTTGCGTCTTTAAGAACATGCCTTCTATATGATCTAGTAGCAATAACTTGGTCTTGGATGGCGAGCAGAAATCCTTCTGTCTCGGAGAATATCTTTCCAGCTTTCAGCCATTCAATGGATATTTCCTTGTCAATCGAGCTATCATTTAATTTGCTGTAGAATCTTCCGTGCAGAGATTTATTTTTCCATTCTGTCAAGCGTTCATTTTCTGACACGATTGTAGAGACCTCACGATTGCTCAGGTTAAGTGCGGTTAGACCATAATCCAATCTTGAGATTGCGAGATAAACCTCAGTTGTTTTTGTAAGAAAGTATCGGCGTAGGGCTGCTTCCTGCTTGCGGCAAGCTTCTTTGATATTTAGCAAACCACGTCCTCCTTCTTTCCTAGGCAAATACAGACGAGCTTTGGAGGATATTGGATGGTGGGCCCGTTCTTGTGTGAGAGTTGTTCGCACAAGGCGGTCGATCTCCTGTAGGCTGGTGTTTGACCAGTGCAATATGCCGAAACTATAACCGAGAGCAGGTATTGCCCAGGTGTTAATAGCCTTGATTTTTTGTTTCCCGGTTAGCTGGGTTTTGAGCACTTTCCGCAATCTAATTTTGAACATTGTCAGAAGGTCTTGTTGCACGTCTTTTCTTGCAATTTTAAGATGTTGTTGCATTCCCAGATATTTATATAACCTATTGTCTTCAAGCTCCCTGGTGTACTCTTTTTCATTGATTAGAATATTCTGCATACTAACCACTTTTCCTTTGGTTACATGGAGCACCGCACATTTATCCAGACAGAGTGACATGCCTATATCACTACTAAAAGATGAAACGGCTTCAACCATACTTTGTAATTGGTCTTTGTTTTTCGCATATAGTTTAAGGTCATCCATGTACCACCTATGACTGACTATGGTGGCTTCGTCGTTGATGATTAATTTGTATCCCATCTTGTTCTTTCGAAGAATCCTGCTGAGTGGGAACAAAGCCATACAGAACCATAAGGGGCTTAGACAATCTCCTTGGTATATTCCTCTCAATATTTTAATTTGATTCCCTGTGCAGATAGTTCCAACTTTCAGCGTAGTTTCCCATCCTGTCATTAAGTTTGAAAGGAGCCTGCTTACTTTAGATTCAACCTTTTATATATCTAGCACTTTAAGTAGCCAGCTGTGGGGAACCGAGTCAAAGGCCTTTTTATAATCGATCCATGCCATAGAGAGGTTTCGCAACTTGTGTTGCGATGAACGAATCTATTACTAGGAGTTCTTTACAAGCCCTAGCACCTTTTTTGCACCCTAGCTGTTCTATGGGTATCATATGGGTATCTCACTTTCGAGATGCTCATTATTATTATTATTATTATTATTATATTATTGAAATATTCTACTCTTTTAAAATGATGTCTGTTTGTGAATAATTTAAGGGCTCAAACTGCAAGGTGCACAGTGCAGAAATAATCAACTTCTCCTCACATCAACAATTATGATGGATCTACCAACAACATTACTCAGGTGGCACCGGTTAGTAATCGTTATTATATCAATATATGTTACATCCATATGTTTGTTCTTATTTTAATGTTATCATTAAGTTACCTCTTTCCTAAATAGATAGAAAATATTTTTATGGTGTTATATTCTTTTATTTTTCTTTGTAAATGTTAGTTGTTAATTAATATCAAGACTGGTATAAATTAAATGAACTCATTCTAACTTGTCAAAGCATGGAATATAGTCTATTTTAAATTATCGAAGGCCATAACGTTCCCATGAAACAAATTGGAAAAAGTAAAGGCCTATTGACTAATCTTCAGTATTCATACAAAACTCCTAAATTTGAAAAAATTCACAAGTTATATTCACACAGTTTTTTTTTTTTCATTTATAGTTCGACTACTACTAGTTGGGCAACCCGAGGGGCAACTTATACAGCATTAAGTTTAAACTCATAATTTTTTTTTTTTCCAAAACCCTCTGACATTACTTACTAAATTTACTAATATATACTATAGGGGAAGGGACTTTATCAGAATTAATCACAATCCTTCTTCCCTATTGTAATTCGCTGATTCTAATGTTGCAAACAAAAAAAATGTTGTATATATATATATTTGAGGATTAAATAAATTATTTATAATTTGATTAGTTGTAGAATTTATTATTACACAATTTTAAAAACAAAAACATAATATCTTTAGTATTATCAAAAAAAAAAACACAAAACAATATCTTTAGTATTATCAAAAAAAAAAAAAATGATCTTATTACAAAAAAAAAAATCAATGAAATATAAAAAAAATAACTATTAAATTATATTCATTAATATTGTTGAAAAAAATCTAAATTAGAGTAAAGAATATCTTTACAAAAAATGGCAAATTAAAATTCTAATATATAAATCATAGGTATATTTTAATTAACATTAGCATTTAAATTTACATGTGAGAAATAAAAAGAGATATTAAAATATAATGAACTTCTTAAATTCTTGATTAATATTGTTGATTTTTAAATGTTAATCCAGTCGCATGAAAAGGTACAACAAAATGAAAATGAAACAACCTTCGTGAAAAGGTACAACCTTCGTTTTCGTGAGTTCCAGCTGGTCATAAGGTTGGAGGTCGCATTGACGATGTTTTCTCACGTATATGTTCATTCGCCAAGCTCGGTGAGGTGGCACTTGGATGATCAGTGGAGCCAAATGTCTTTAGCCAGCTCTTCTTTTTTCTTACAAATGATGCTCGTCTGCAAATATTGCAGGAATTAACATCGCAACAACTTTACTTGAAAAAAATTGTTGTTTCTATCCATCATATATATTTCTGGGGGTTGTAATTATAATTAATTGGTTTAACTGGGTTAACTTATAATTTATAGTCATTAATAAAAATATAATTCGGGTCTTAATATATACATAATTAGAAGATTACAATATCATCTTTCAATATATTTGTGGATATATTGCAAGTAATTTCACAACTTAAGGGAAAAAATAAGATGTGAGTTTCAACTTAGTGTTGTATAGAGTTTCCTTTCAGGCTGGCAACTAATTTTGTTAAAAATATAGCATGCAAGCCATATATTTTCACCATTAATTAATTTTTACCCTAATATGATTAATGATTATGTTTTTCAATGCGGCAGAAATCATTATTATATTAAATTCAAGAACTTCATTTAATAACTTTTGCTTAAACACCAGTAATATTTGTTATTAATCAAACAAATTAAATCAACATAATTTAAGTATGGTTCTTCTGCACATATATTTCACTCAATTTCTTATTGCTGTTTATTTTATGTTTTACACTTCTGCAGTGTTCTCAGTTATGTTATTAACATGGTACTGTTAATAATTGAATCCAAGGAGAACTGGTCTGATTAAACAATAATATAAATGAATTTAAAATTGTTAATTAACCTATTAAAAATGAAAATTTTTTGGCAAACCAAAGAAAGAAGAAATAAAATATGGTTTAAATTTGACCAACTACTTTATATTGAATAATCTTTAAACTGAAGCATTCTAAGAAGAATTAGAACTCAAATTGTTAGAATTGTCGGAATATTTAAATATTAATATAACTTAACACCTGCTGTCGTTGAATTTTATATTTTTAATTAACTATGAATAATTATAGATAGTGTACTTCGTATTTGAAGAGTAAATTTGGTAAATGAAAGGGATAAGTAACATTTTTGAATATTTAGAAAACTGAATTCAAATTATTTACTACAAGGCCGATGTTTATCGTCAACAGGCACCTCTATCAACTCTGCTATGGACCAAATATTGAATTTGTATAAATGCAATGAAGAAATGTTAATAGTATATCACTTTACTCCTTTATCCACTGGACCCTTTATTTATTCCATGCGATTTTTATTTAATTATTATTTTTTCTATTTCATTATTCACTGTTAATAGGGCTGGTGGAGAGGGAGACTCTGGGAAGCTGTCTTTACCGGTATACCTTAATTCAACACGTAGCGAGCTTCTTTTCACTGTCGACTTGAACATTGCTCCTGGTCAAGAACCACACAGCTTCTACGAGAGAGGAGTAGCTCTCCTCACTTCAACAGCGCTCAACTAGTGCTAGATCATATCTCTCTTTATATTCTGTGTATATATATATCACCTTTTTCCTGTCGCCCTTAATCCTATCCTTTTCTACCCTTTATTATTTTTAACTTAATTGCTGGCTGTTAGTACCTACTTATCTGTATTAGTTTTTAAAAAATTATATAAAAGATTAGATGAAAAAAAAAACAAAAAAAAGAGAGAAAGTATGTTTATATGGAAACATGGATTACTTAAGGGTTCAAAACCGCCTCTGTGTAATTATTTTGGTTATTTACTAATTATTATTACTGCGTTATATTTATAATATATTTTCTCTGTATATATTTATATTTAGATATAAATTTTAATGAAGAGCAGTAAGTGTTTTAAAGAACCAATGTGTTACTTCATACGCTTATTTTATATTTTCTTATGTAATCATGTTAATAGTGCTTGTCTATGCATTTTTTTTATTTATTGTATCTAATTATTTCTCGAATCGGCACCAACATAATGGTTATTTTTTATTTAAATTCTTATATTTATAAAAGCGGAATTAATTTTATTTTAGTGTTAAAACAGAAAGCCTGTGAATTATAAAATGGAGAAAAAAAGAAAAGAAAAAAAAATTAAAAATAATGGAAGGAAAATATAAATGGCCTCAAATTATATACTTGTTTTATTCCTCATTTTATAACAAAATCCTCTTATAGTCACCATAATACTTTCTTCTTACACATATTTGTTTATATTTTACAAATTAGTTCTTCAATTTAATATATTCCATTCTATCCTTCATCCATAGTGAAGATTTTTTTTTTAATGCAGTTGACTACTTTGTAAACAGTGTATTTTGTTTCAAAATCGGCCACTTTTTCTTTTCATATTAATTTTTGGACTTCACACCTAGAGTGTGTTATTATACCAATAATACGATGAATCTACGGGCTCTATATGAGTTAGGGGTCTCTCAGAATAATCCTTAATAGTCATCCAATATCAGCTTCTACTATTAGGTCCTTGTATAGCTAACTGAGGCCTTATTATTATTTAATTTTACAATAACTTCTTTATTCACCATTTTATTTATTTTTTAAATGTTTTCTGTGATATTTCTTTAATGGGTATACCTCATGTTCTCTTTCAACTGATATTTGTTGCCAACTGTTACAATTGGCAAAGTAAGTCATAATGTCATTGATTGTGAAGATAAGCAATGAAGTAAAACCGATTGAGGGGAAAAAAATAAAATAAAACTGCTGCAGGAACTTTTCCAGCTAATAGGCATTTTTTACTCAGGATTATATTGGTGATTCCATATCTGTATTATGTGCCCCTAAATTTATTCAGAATTCCTGCCGTTTTGATTTTCTCCGAATGAGCTCATCAATAGCTGCTTTCTTCAACAATGAGCCACCAACTATTTTTAATAAGTAGGAATATTGTTATATGAAAGACTTGTCCTAGGATACTGTGTCATGAACTTCGTTTTTAACTTTGTTTTTTATTGTTATTAAATTCTTTGGACCACAAATACACTTGATTCTATGACAGTGTAGTGTTAATAATGTGTCTTCAAAACAGTAAGAATTGTCTATTGTTTAACGCCTTCATTAGTATATATATTTATGTTGTGAGAAGTATAAGAATGGACCTGCTCTGTCATGGATTGCAAGAACAATATAGCATTAAACAACTTAATAAGTTGACCACTCCTCAAACCAAACATCTATGTTTGATATGAAAGGTCAAATTGCTGAACAACTTTCCCAAAGTTTACTTGATTTTAAAAGAAAAATGACATTGATATTAAAGCTATTACAATGCCACCAAGATATAGAGAAATAGTTCTCTAGTTTGCTCATTCATTGAATTTGTTTGCTAGATGTAATATTGAATTTTTGATTTTGTTAAAATCTGTATATTATTTTCTACTTCTATAGATATGCCTGTGGGCACACATCACGTTTTGGAAATTATAAAAATTCACAAAGCCTATAAAATACCTTAATTTTACTCCATTAACAAAGCAACTAAATTTCAGATATTTTGATCAGATGAAATACTATTCAAACATAAATTATATAATGTTCTTCACATATGTTTTATTTTATTTTTCTAAACTATCCATATTTTTGCAGAAAGATGTCATAATGTCCGGAGGGTGCCAAATCTAGGGCTCTATTATTGGGCCAAATCTCTCATTGATTTTCTATTTTTACCTATTGATGTGGCTATTTTACAAATGGCTATTAAGACAAAAGTTAAGAACTTCCAATTTCAAAGAGATGGTAATAAATACCAAGTGATTTGGGATGCAACAAAGGCACTATTGTATGGTTTTACCATCATTAAACAATTTTTGAATGGCATATCAAATAACGTGGATCAAAAGATAAATTGTAATAGTGATCCTATATCAGACTGATGGTATAGGAGTGAGCCACACAGCGGTGCTTAAAAAAAATTACTACTTTTTCTCTGATCAAATGAAAATTTTGTTGTTTTCAGCCGTAATTTTCTTACTGTGTATTTTTTTAATAAATCTTATTAATATACTTATTAAATAACTTAAGCATGGAATATGTCCATAAACATGACTAAACAATAAATTTTAATTTTAACTTTTGTTTAGGAATCCTGAAAAGTAAATCCATTCCAGGCTTCAAATAGTCTAGGTATGCCATTGGTGCAGAATAGTTTCGAAGACTTGTAGTTGGAATAATGATTTATATGTTACTCTACAACATGGATCTCCAAATATTTTAAAGGCCACATTGGGACCTTTACTATGTTGCATGATCACATTGAGACCTTCACCCGATAATAAAAAAATAATGTAAAAAAAAAACGTTATAGATGTTGTAACCTCGTGTGTGTGAGGTTTAATGTAATTTTGCTAAATTTCATATTTTTTAAATTTTACCAAATAATCAAAGGAACGTTTGCGGATTGGATTGAGAGTAGTTAAGGGACATAGTTAAGAGATCCCTGTTCTACAACATACTCAGGTTTCTGGCATATTATTATTGCCACCTGATCAAGTCAAAAGATATCCACTTCATGAAGAAAGATTACAGCGGTACGTTCAGGCAATGTGTTCCATATTTAGTGATAGAGGACAAAAAAGAAAAAGTAATTTTTCAAGATCGCAATACTTTCCCTTACCATATACTTCATGCATAGGACAATAACACCGTTTTGGTTTCAAACAAATAATGTTTTTTCTCTGATTTTGGAGGAGTTAGTTAGCAGGAGTGCCCAGAAGGGGTTTTCATGGCGCAAGTTGCGCCATCAGAATTTATGAGGGGGGGAAATTTCGAGGGGTTATGAATTTTCGGACTAAGGGACAATTATGGAACATACTGCAACAAGCTTGATTGTGTACGATCTACGATTTTCTTAATTCTATCTTAGCTTGCTCTGTTTTTAAGAAAAGATGAGCAATAAAATATGTTGGGTGGAGGGAGGAGGTAGGTTCTTGCGGTATCGACCTTGGGAGAGATTGGCATCCCTGTTAGCATAAACCACACTGGAGATCGCCATTGATGCACCATCCAGGTCGATTTATAGACATTCTTAAATAAACAAGTGGTTAATACTATTTTTTTTTTTTTTTGTATAGTTATTTACTATACAAATACTTTAACATTTTAATTTTTTAAATGAGTGAACATTGTGTTTTTATAATTTCTTCTGTAAATCAGACTGACCAGGACCACGCAGACTTTAGATAATTATTAATAAGAAAGGTAATTATTAAAAAATAAGCTTTATTCAGTAAGTGTTAATTAACATTGATCATGTTATTAACAAAAAATATTCATTAGTGGGTTTTTTTCATATTTTGTTTTCCCAAGTGTAATTTTGGAAACACATAATATTCTTTGTTTAACTTAAATCGGGAAAATGTTATATTACAAGTTATAATAGCAAATGCTTAAATTACTTGTTTTATTTTAATAGTATATTTATAAATAAAAGGTAATCAAAATTTATTAATTATTTAATAATTAAAAATATTCACTTAAGTACATCAACATTCGATAATGCTTTAAGAAAACTAAAAATAACCATACAAATCAGTGAAAACAAAAGAACAAAGAAGAACATACATATGCTATAATCTTTAATGAATGGATATGAAAAAAGAAAATTTTAATGAAAGAAAAAGAAAACATTTTTTAAATAAAAATTTGAAGATTAATTTCCATCCAAGAACAAAAGCAAAATAAAAAATAATAAAAACGAGGTGCATTTTATATGAACCTCCAGCAATGAGGGGAAGAATATATCAATATTTTTTGCAATATAATATAATGTTCTGGCATAGTGAGTTATAAAATTATATCCTGGGGAAATTGTAATTATGCCAATTTTATCGAATATCCAACCGATAACACAGAAAAATTACCAGATCCTCTAGTTTATTTTTCAGTTACGGATATGACAAAATTCACAAGGCTCATTCTGTAAACCGAGAGAATTAAGTTTAATTAGTAAATAGTCCACACTCGTGGACACCTATAATACACTAGTGGATCCAGGATTTAATTTTTGGGGGAGGGGAGCTTCTGCCCGAAACAAAAATTTTTCATATACATATAACGATAATTAATTAGAAAAAAAAGAAAGATATTAACTACCTATAGGAAATGGTGTTTAAATGGTTCTTGAAGTCCTATTAAATGTAATTACACGAACAAGAATACTTTAAGAGATAGTTTTTTAATATTTTTTTCTGTAAAACATAGTTATATTTTATCATTTTAGGGAGGCTTCAGCCCAAAAGTCTCCCTCCCTCCCCGTAGATCCGTACAATAAACCTAGTAGATTTTCTCAATCATAAAAATCACTGTGTAAGCTATTGAACATTTTCACATTTAAATGTGAACATTAACATATACTTAATATAAATTAAAACGTATTTTTTTTTTTTTTTTTTTGTCAGCCCACTATTGCAGGATTCCTACAAAAATCAGATACGTTAAAACTAATCCTTCTCTCTACTCGATAGAAAATCCAATTCAAAAAAAGGACTCCGTACCCTCTTAAAGCCAATAAACGATATCTATATAGAAGAAATCATCAAAGTGCGCATGCGTGAACATAAATCCAAACATGAAATTTGTAATAGCATCCTTGAAAATTAAAAGAAAATACTGGAAGTTCGTTGACTGTTCTACACACCATAGATGATAAAAAGAATTTAGTCAATTTCTGGATTTCTTCATTTTCCCACGTTTAAACCCAATCTTGTGAGCCATCATCAGGGCATCTTTTTATCACAATGGGTGTTTAAATATTAGACTAGCTTATACCATTTCGATGCAGAACGTTGAAACAGCATCCTGTTTAACACCTTGGTTGCGAACGGGATACATGCCTTCCCGTTAAGAGTTGAGTCACCCGTGCGGTCGAGATACCTGCCTTCCCACATCGGCTATTGCCACTTGTAACGGTAGGGAAAAGCCCCCCTTCAAATTTTCGCCTTGCAGCTTGGTCCAAGCATTTATTAGTCCTCTGGAGCTCAATCAATTCGGTTTCTGACCATTTGTTGGAAGCTAACAGTTACAGATTTATTCTGAACCCAAAATTAAATAAAAAGGTTTTAAATATATTTGACATTATTAAATACATTTTTGAGGGTGACTCAAAATAGTATTTTAAGTCATTTTAATATCTTTCAGTATTTTAAACAAATTTAAGGGGAAAAAATCCATTTCCGAACGTCTTTTTGGATTTCGGAATCTGCCATCGGGAAGAAACACTGATTATGCCTCCCAGTCAAAGGGTTAACAGTTCTACGTTTTGATAGAGAACGATTCCTCTCAGCTGATGAGAAAGTAAAACTAATCGTACTTCAATAACTTCTGATTATAGATTGTACAGTTATAGGTTGGATCCACTTCTCCTTAGGAGAGAGAATAGATGATGCTCCCAGAGAACTGCAAATAGCGGGGATGAAGCAGTGGCCAAACGTCGAATCAGCAGAGTAAGCTATGGGCACATGTCAAGAAAAATTGTTTTACTTTCAAACCCTCAAGCACATTAGTGCCAGAAATAAAATTTGGTGTGCGCATCACACAACTTTCACTTGCCGCTCTAATTTGAATAGAAATTATTTTACGCCAATGTAGGGCTTTTAGAAAGTTTTTGAAGAGTATTTTTAACGGAGCTAAACCTTAAAGCTTACAGCTAACTAATCATTAAGAACATTAAAATAACAAAAACCCTATTAATTGTATCAACGGTAGACAATGAAAATCTCTTTACTCCATCTGTTTTCGTAAACCTGTTTTTGTAAACTCCAATATCTGAGTTATTTATGCCCAGAGAGATTTGAAAATACATCTATACATTTAATCTATAAATTATTATGGATTGTACTACTATTTGTTATTAAACTCTTATTTTTCGATTGTAAAGGTTACTAAAATATAGTTACGAGATTTTCATTGACCTACCAACGATAGGTCAAAAGTTGTTACAATAATTATAATTGAATAATATTGTGATTTTACTGAGGGAAAATACATCAAATTATTCACGAATTTAATTTATTTAAATATTACATCATGATTTTTAAGAATAAATGGACGATAGGTTACTAATTATCTAAATATAAAATTAGATCTAGAGTTATTAAAATTACAATAAATGTATTTAAGGTTATAAACATATGTTTTACACACCCATGAAATATTTTATTTTTTACTTCTTCTTTCACACACATACAATTAAATAGATTATAAAACAATATCATCATCTTCATTCAGTGAATTTTATACATTTTTTTTCAATTAAAAAATAATTTTAAAGGTTTACAGATAATTGATAAATGTCATTTTATTTCCTTGGAAATATGTGGTTTCCGTTAAATAATGTTAGTTTTCAGAAATTATTATTTATAATTTTTTCATAACTCAACAATACCTTCCACGACTTTGTATACTAGTCATATATTATTTGTATAACTTCTGATTATTATGTCCAGAAATTCGTTTTCAACCTAAACAAACATTTTCCTTTATTCAATCACAAAATTATTTGAAACGTTATATTTAGCCTTTTTTCATTATTGCTAACAATGAGAGGCAGTTATTTATTTAAAATAAACCAAATTAAAGATACTTTAGAGGAAGAAATTTGGAATATAGAGTATTTAAGTTAAGTCCTGTTAGGTGACATCAATGAGAATATGAAATAGCTGGTTTTGAAAAACATTTAATTTTTCATCGATATTTCGAGTTTAATCAAAATCGTTTGAGCCGTTTTCGAAAGAAAATATGTAAAATTGTTGGTATAAAGTGGTACTTCCGGTTAGCCAATTTTAAAGGAAATGTTTCTTCTATAACACCCCAGGCATATACTTAACTTAAATATATATTTTCAGTATAGTAAGACTCGTCATTTTTGAGCTAGGCTGTTCACTTCACACGCGGACCATTTTGCGAGACTTGGTTATTTGGACTTAGGGGAACCTCAAAACCTGCATTTCCGTTGAAAGTCAGATTTGAAATTTTTTACGATTGCAATACTTTCCCTTACTATATATTTCATACATATGCATGTGAAAGCAATAATAAGACACAGAATTGAAACGGCACTTTTGCTAAAGATAATACAACATTTAATAAAAAATCTTTATTTTTTTTTTATTTAAGAAAAAGTCAGGTGGGTCCCTGAACTTCTCCCTTGACTAGGCGGAATTCCATACCCTTAGAACATATGATTAGTTACCAGCACAATTACGTAATCAATGAAAGATAGTTCATTTCAGAGGATGGGTGGTTTTGAGCCAATTTCTGAAAAAAGATGTTCTGTCCATCTGAATTTGAGGTCATGCCAAGTTGGAGTATTAGTAGGAGGAGGTCCTTTCTAACTGTGTACGATAAATAACCCCTATGAAGTATCAATTTTTGTATATCTATATCCACCTTTTTCTGTTAATCAGATTGGAACATTGTATTGTAATATGTGAATGTCAGGTAAGCCCAAGCCCGAATTTTATAATTATGTTAATGTTTCCATATCATAAAACATATTGATGAATAAAAGCATAACAACTGAATAGGTGATAATTGGTTTGGGATTTTAATTGGTGCCGTTGTTTCAATCCAAGCATGTGGACTTAGGTAGGTAAACATCGGTACCAATAAAAATTTTAACAAAAAAAATAAATGGCTACTTCCTGACCATTTATTACCTATGGTATATAGAACAGTAGACTAAGTTCCTTCATTTATATCATTTTTTTGGTATGAAATAATGCCTTGGGTGTGAGCTATTGTTTCACAAACATTTTATGTCCTAATGTAACATAAAGTTGTTCGTTTTTTTTCAAATCTGTGAAAAACAAAAACAAAAGACGCAACAAAACTAGAATAAATTTCAGAATAAGTGTAAGTTGCCAAAAACTCCTCATAATTTTAATAATCAATTAAGTGATAGAAATAATTAGATCTATCACATTTTATCTTCTATAAGAACTTACAGATTTTATACTTCTTAATCTCTTTCCGAAAGAACAGGTGTTTTGGAAACATATTGGTTTTGTTTTTAACCATCAACATGTCCTAATGTACGGTCCTGACAAATAATATATTGATTTCTTTGCCGATGTATTGTACTGCCAATTCTGAAATACCAAGGTAAGAGCTTGTATTTTATTGATTGTTACATTAACAAATGCATGAATTATAGCTCTTAATTGTTACAGATTGTTGGTTACCATATTTTTGTATGAAATGCCGCTAAAATTAATAGACGTCATGAAATTCTATCAAACCTGGACATTGGTGCTATAAAATACGTTGCAAATCAAAGAGTGAAATAGGAAGTGAGATCTGGTTCCATGGACCACCAACTCCTTCATGTAATTGAAGGCGACAGGTATAAATTGATTTCGACTCTATGATTTATTGTTATTATCGGCTCTATTAGTTTTTGAAGTAATAGAAATAAGTCATAATTTCTGTAGTGAGTAGTGGCGTACCTAATTATTATGGTAGCAACCCAATGCAAGGGTTTTTCTTATGCCTCCCTCATCCTTCTGTTAATGAAAAATAAGCATCTTTTTTATTATCCTTACTGCTTTTCCTGACTTCTTTCAAATTCTCTCTTGAACGCACTTAACAAAACGAAATTATGGTATATATATTAATTATTATTTGTTTCTATTAATTTTGCCATTTGTTTCTATTTAATTTATGTACAGTCCTCTCTCGTCCCACACAGACTCTGAGACCCAGTGCTTCATGGTTGCATTGGAGTAATTTATGTCACCGTCATTATTAGATACCTTCTGCCAACCATTTAAAAACCATGATAATGATATGTTTTGATTGCAAGAATAGAAAAGTTCAAAACGGTATTACAGTTTGCTATCATAGGCAGGTAGCACAGGGACGTAAATGCTGGTGACAAAAAACAAGAGCTTCCACTCAAAGGAGGGCCTGAAATAGTGAACGGGGGATTACATAACAATGGAATAAAAATTCAAATTATATTTAGAAATACAATTAATAACTAACATTGTATAATGTGTAATTTTAGTAAGAAACTGAAGGGGTCTCAAAAAATAGCTGCATCGGGCCTTCAACATCATACTAAAGTAACACTCTTATTTCTTGCAATCAAATAGTTTTATTTGTGAATTTAACTTACTTGTACATGAAGTATTAAGTGAAGGTATTGTAATCGTGTAAAATATCGAATCCAAGTTTTTAACAATACACGTTTTGAGGTTCCCTAGATCCAGATAACTAAGTTAAGGAAAATGCCTATGTTTGTATCTATATGTAAGTGAACCGCTTAGCCCAGGCGAAAGTCTTATGAAAACGTCTTTAATTAAATTAGTTATACCAATTTACAATTACACGGTTTTAAATAATAGATAGTTCTTATCCTAATTGAAATTTTCTGCCAGAGCTTAAATCCTGAATTTTCAAAACGGTTTCCTCACTGTGCCTTTAATATATTTTTTTCTATAAACCATGGTTATATTTTACCGTTTTGGGGGGAGGGCTTCAGCCCGAAAGCTCTCCCCTCCCCGTAGATCCACCTGTCCTCCTCATAATTAGCTCATCCTCACGTCTTCACCATTATTCTTTTTCTTAAACAAAACAAACCTCCCAACAGCTTAACATCCAATACACCATATCTCATTAGCCTACTACCAATTCTTTCATAATCCCTTTATAGATTTCCAAAATCTTCCTTTCCAACAGTTTGGACTTCGCTTGCAATATTACACAGTCCAATAAGGTCTGCGAATAGTTGATGTATTTCCTCAATCCTGGATAACAGACAATATAGCTCGGGTGCATTTGTGGACGTTACGCAAGCTGTTGAATATCTCTCCGTCCGTTGATGCACAGGATTTTTCAAGTGCTTTTCAGTTAAGGCCGGTATTCCAGAGGGTAGGTATTGACGACGTGCTCAGCAGTTTCCATAAAACGATAACAAGAGTACAGAATATTAATGTCTTTTTAGTGTATCCCTCCCGCCTCTAAAGAAAATAAATAATTCATTCTTACTCTCAAGGTACTTCTTCAAAACATTTTTTAAATCCCATGTTAAATGTTTCAAACGGGGAATAATTGGAATCATGTAAATAAATAAACAATTTAATTAACATGTGTCTCAACATGGGTAGATAAATCAGGTTTCAGAAGCAAAACTAAAATGTTACTCCTAGAATTCCAACAACGGATTCAGTAATTCTTTTTGAACAGGAATATCTATAGTGATGTATTCCAAAATGATTTAGCAGGTGAACTTCGTCAAGAATTTCTCCATGTAAGAATAAATGTCAGATGATAAAAAATAGTAGGATGAAACGTCATTTTCTTATAAAGGACCAAAATTCCTCAAAAAATGATTAATTGTTTAAGTAAACCAGTTAGGCAAGACACTCAATTCCGACTTATAATCTCAGACATCCACAATATAAAGTGACATCTACTATTGTCGATACGTCCAATTGCTAGAAATATCATTACATGGAATTCTTAGTTATGTTAACACTGCTGATCGTAATTGGATGATTTTTAATATCTGATGAGTTTGCGTCAATGAAACCAACTTCATTAGGACATTCACGATATTTTAAAATTGTATTTGGGATCTTCTACATTGTAATATAATCAGTTCCTTTTATTGCATATTTATAAATATAAATCTATATATTCAATAACTATTATTTACAATAGTTACCGTATTTCAACAGCACCTAGTTACATTATCACTTGACATTATTGTTCTTCTTCGGCTCTTATAACCTTCTCTTGATTAAGACAATCATACGTTCCGGTCAAACTTGACAGCTGGTTGTTTTTCTCATTTCCATAGTTACCTACTTTTTCCCCTTTACACTCAGTTAGAAATTATTTACCATCTGTGAAGAGAAGATGGAGACAATTGCCATCAAACAGGAACCATTGTTTTTTAATGATTCTACTTTTACTAATGGTGAGGAATATCCTAAAGTTTGAATTTTTAATGGTTATTGTTGAACTTATTGATTAAAAATTCCATGTTTCAATCAAAATTATCTCACATTCCTATCTTTTAATTCTGTAGGATATAGCTCTTTTTTCAAATTGGCTATATCTCAGTAGTATCTTATAATTAAAGTGTTACTAGCTTTATTCATATTTATTTCTGAATTGTTATACATTTATTTACTATATATTTTTTTTTATTGTAGTCGCGGATTGCTGTTATTCAATAAAGCAAGAACCTGACTTCGAATATGGTGAATTATCCCAAAGCAATGGTACGTATTTTTCATAAACTCTTAAATTTTATTCTGGAAGAAATTTATTTATTTAAAAAAAAAAAATGTAATTTGTAGGTCTTTTAACGGAATTAACTGCAGCTGAAGTCCCAGACTCATTTGTGGAAATTAAAGAAGAGCCCCCTTTTCTCCATTTAACAGGTTGGTAATTTTTTTTTTATTTTTTATTTTTTTGTATTTTCTAATTTACACTTCATATTGCAATTATATTGTTTTATTTATAAGAAATAAAACTGCTGTTCTAAGATAGTTACCTTGGTGATTATCAGGTTTGTTAACTTTTTCTTACAGCTGTTACTCTTTAGCTAAAAAATTATTTTTACTAATTGCCATTAGCAACCACACATAATAAAGAGTTAAAATAACAGGTGGAGGGAATGAAAAGGTTGCTATGGGAACTAGAATAGAGCTGTTTAAAAAAAACTTAAATATTACTCACTGGTTTATTATTCTCTAATAGTTTTATAACAAAAATGTTTGGGAGCTTCAATCACTAAGCTTTTCTTATTACTTATGGTGAATGTCCATTACAAAAGTTGTTTGCTATTTTCGCACTAATATTGGGCCAATTAAGTTTTTTTATTTTTAATTTCACTTATATATGTATATATATGTATAAGTGAAATTAAAAAAAACAAACAACTTCAACAAACAAACAAACTTAATTGGCCCAATATTAGTGCGAAAATAGCAAACAACTTTTGTAATGGAAATTCACCATAAGTAATAAGAAAAGCTTAGTGAGTGAAGCTCCCAAACATTTTTGTTATAACACTATTAGAGAATAATAAACCAGTGTACATATGAAATATATAGTAAGAGAAAGTATTGTAATTTTGAAAATTTTAAATTTGATGGCTTGCTTTTCAAGCTCAACCCACTTTCATATACTTAGTCCTCAGATCTTACTTATCAAACCATTCCTCCCGAATCTGCTGCGGCTTAGAATTTTCCAATTGTTATCTAGTTAAGATCTGTGTTCCACACAGCGTCTAGGTGTTCTATACATCATCTTCACTGCTGACATTCCTACAAATTCCAGGTCTTTTTGTTGCTTTTTGAATTTTGGCAGAGTCTTTAGCCTCTGTAGCTGAAGTGCTCTTTCTCATCTCCATTGGCTTCCAATACCAGCGACGTGGCTGGGAGAGGAGCACTGGGATCATCTAGAGTTCTGCTTTGCCTTCCGCTTGTGGAAGGGAGATAATTAAAGGCAATGGAGGCAATGAAAGGGAGGATGCTGTTCCACCATATCCCCACTACCCTGACTATATCTTTAGATCAAAGCATGTATTTTTTGATTGTTGGATAGAAATCATTGTCTTTTTTGTTTTAATTCTGATAATAATTCATTCCTTCTGTATGCCCCTTTCTTCATAATCTATGTTTCTATTCTATATCTATTACTCTTGATTTCTTTGTTAGGCTGTTGTCTAATTAGAAGAATGCTAAACTTTATTATTAGGATGGTTTTTATTGTGCCCTCCTTATTCCAATTATATTTTTACATGGCTTGAAATGAAATTTCAACTTTTATTTTTTTAAATTTTCAGTATGGCTGGAATCGTGATTTTAAATTTGTTTCTGTTATTTCAGACATAGAACTTTTTCCTTCGCAGTATTTCAAGTTAAGGTTTTACAAAACTTTTATTTTGAAAAAACATTTATTTCAAAGTTCTGTTATTTCATCTACAGGTCTATATATAACATGACATTTATTCTGAGCTACTCAAACAAATGATACATTAAAATCAAGTAGTTCATTTAAGATAAATTATGAATCTACTTATAAGCCCAATTACTGTTTATTTCTAATAACAACTTCATGTGAGAACTTTAAAAACCTAGAACTTCATCCTATAAAAGTTCCTTAAAACTTTTTTTCTTAAAACGTTTCACAGAAACTGTTATAGTGGGATGGCATAGAAACTGTTATTGGAAAAGTTTTAATCCCTGCTTTTTAATTTTTATCCCTAGAGACATTTAGTTCTGTTATATTTCCTTTTTAGAGTTTGCTTATTTCTTTATTAGATCTGGAACAGAACCATCTTGCAGCTGATGAAAAACTTTTCAATAAATGGAATCAACCTTCAACTTCCATATGTAAGTTTCCACATTTCAGATTATTATATTATGTTGAAAGTATTCCAAGCTACTTCTGTTAGTGACTTCACTACTAAATATGTTTAGATGACATATTCTTATAATGATTTATTTTATGATCTCTATTTTTTAAGATAATACTAGATTTTTACAAAAGCCCTTTTGAACAGGTATAGCTTTTCATATTATAAACATTATTAAATACTACTCTTCAAAGTAAAGTCGATTGTTTTCAACTACTTTCACCCATATTTTTGATGGTTATTGGATTTGATAAGTCTGATTCATAAACGTAATGTCACGGAGCTTGGCATTCTAAGAAGTTTGTTCTTTGAGCTGGTCAACAATCATATCTGCTTTGTCTCATTACACTTACGAATTCAAAATTTTTATTATTCTGTGGTTTCTATTTATTATTTATACTTATAACGTTTTTCACCAGATCATACTATTATATATATATTATATTGTATACTATTTTTAACTTTTTTTATTTGCAGGTATAGCAGAAGAAATTAAGGATACTATAAAGTTAGAAAGATGTAATTCTCCAAAAGGTATTTAATAGTTTTCAGATTAACATGATATTTCTTGTATTGTTTTTTATGTTAACTGTGTTCCATATGTTTTGATGGCTTAACAACTTAGTATACCACTTGGTATAATTCATTAGTCAAGAATGGCATCTTCCAGTTGTTTCTAGTTTAAGTTACAACTGTAATAGCTGTATTTTAAAACATTTTTGTTAAAGCATTTGATTTATCACTTTCTCAGCCTCATAATTAATAAAAATAAACTGAATGGTGCTATTCTTGACCACAACTGATAAGTCGAGTGGAAGTAGGTCCTTATTGAATAAAAATCATTTTTCAGATTGGATGTAAATAAGTCCATGCTATACATGCCCAACTCTTCAAATGGCCTGCTATCTTACTGATGTGAGGAAAATATTTGGAAATAATGGAATTTCCTCATTGCTCCTTTCTGGAACATTCTGCTTAGGTTTTGTCTTCTCCATTTTAGTAAGATATTAATCTGTTGTGTGTCTTGATTGACTCTTTAGTAGAATTTTTATTTTCTCGTGTGATCCATCTTTAGGTTCGCATTTAATTTATTTATTACATTTGTATGAGCATGTTAGATTTGCTTGTATTTTAGATTTTATATTATAATTGTTTATCAATTTCACTAATTATCTACTGATCCATTTGTTTTTCACTGTTTTAATAGTGCTTTTAGTGATGCTTTTTGTCTATTTTTTTAATTCCTCCGGGAAAGAGGAAGCAGATGCAAACTATTTTTTTTTTCATTGAATTTTTTTATTTAATAATTTTCATTCTTTTGATAACATTTTTAGTGTTAGAGGAATGGACTATATTTCAGCTTCTTGCCTGTGATAGTTTATTTATTTTCAAGGTTTTAGTTACTGTATATATATTTTTTTTCATATTTACCTTTTGCTTTGCTTTCTTTGTCTGGATTATGATACTAACAGATGTAGAATCAATTAATATCTGATTCAAAATAATTATTCCTTTTAAACATCAAATTGCATGAAATAATTTCGGCAACATATATAAATTAGCAATTTATTGAAAGAAAGACACTCTAAAATCTTTATTTGGTACAAATATTTTGTCAAAATCTGATTTATTTTTTAAAAATGTTTATTAGCATTTAACATTCTGAAGATTGCTGCTTCATGTTGTATAAAAATGCAATAATGTTGATTACTTCTCTTTATCAATTAATAAATTATTGGTTTATAAGTGCATGAAGATTGTAGTAATAATACCATTATCTGAAAATAGTAGTGATACATTATATGTAGTAAAAATAGTACTTATAAACAACTTTTTTCTATTTGATACATACATTAAGAAGCATTAATCCTAATGTGTTAGAAATATTAAACAAATCATGATTGATATATGAATGAAATTGCATTGGTATTAAAGAAACTAAGCTTTTTTTTAAATTTTATCGTCCAATTCTTTTATTAATTCTTCTGTTTTTTTACATCTCATTCTCTTATTCATTCTTTTGTGCCACAATTAACTAGGCACAAGCTACTGATACCTCTTATTTTCTTTTGGCAGTTTTTGCCAACTTAACAACTGACAGCAAGCCGCGTTCACTATTCATTGATTGTGAAGAAAATCATCGAGTAAAATTCTCCTTAAGCTAAATACTCCCTTCGAGAAAAATAATTCAAACTAAAAATTTAATTATGAACGAGAAATATATCAACTCTGAAATGGGTGGCAAAAGTGTCTAGGTCATATTGGCACTACTCTAGTAAATACTAAATGTATTGGTTTATGTTTAAAATTAATCAATGAATGTATAGAAAATTAACATTTATATTTTATTCACCCTTTTATATGCATGCTAGAGGTTAAGGACATTTTTCCCTTCTTTGTATTTTATTATTTTTTCCTAATAATTATTTTTATTGGGATGTACAAGCACTGGGAAATGGGTCTGTGTTTTTATTTTTTACAGGTCTTTTGTAAATTGTCTTTTTCAACATTTTAACATTTGATATTCTATGTTCTTCAGACATTTAATCCAGAGATAAACTAGTTTTTGCTGTAACATTATGCCTGGGAATTTTTCGATGTTATCAATCTCTTCACCATATCAACACTCCGATCACTTTCTTATAGTAATTTACTGTTTGTTATGTGAAAATATGTCAGAATTTACAAAACCTGATTTACATCAACTTATTTCATGCTTATTCTTATTCTATTAGTACAGTAATTTCCCTCCCTAAAAATCCATGCTATCATATTATTATTCATGTCTTACCATGCTGTCTTTCTTCATTTCACTGTTGGTTTATTCTGTGTCTATAAACTGAATTTTTAAAGTTTAATGTGCCACGATTTTTGCAATTTAAAATTACTCAATAGCACTCTTCTACTTAATGGTCTTACTTTCGGAGGAAAATTTTAATATATTTCAGGTTTTTAACAACACTGGGGAATCTAGGGTACCCAAACTGTATTATGTGTTTTTGGTGCTTTGTGGGGATGAAAAAAAACTGATGTTTGAGCACAAATCCTGACCACCCTACTTCTTTGTATAACTGTTAGAAAGTAGACCATTTATTTATTTATGAATTTTATTAGTGCTGTTTTTTCATTATTTTTGCCATTATGGTCTTCAGCTCAATGAATTTTCTTATTTTGTTTTTTCTATTTTATTTATTCTTACCATACATGTGCGGATATTACATGATAATCCCCACATATATTATTACAGTAAGGCTCCAAATTGGTTTTGTAGAAAAATAAGCTCCAGTCATACTCAAATACCATGAATGGGGTTGAAGATTTTGATGCGTACAGCAAGACCTTCATAACTATCAGATCCTGCGTTTTAAGCACAAAAACGTACTATTTTCGAGATAACGCAAGGCATAGGATTCGCATCCACAAAAAAGCTTACGTTAATTGTAGTACTGTCATTTAATACATGTCCAATTTCGTCAGCTTGAGGCCTCTATGATCGAGAGAGGAGGAGTTTATATTATTTATCGATTTTGTTTTTTATCAGCAAGCCATATCTTTGTTAATTCTTCACCAAATTTCAAGATTGAGCCACCAATTTTGAAGGCTTCCTTCTTCTTCAGGCGGGCAAAATATTCCAATCTCGAAAATTAGGCAAACGAGTTATGAAAGAAAAGAAACTTTATTTGCGAATAACTAAAAAATTTGACACTTTTCCTGGGTTACGCCCATGATTATATAAAAGATTACTGGATTCCCTACAAAAGGAAAAAATCATCTAATCGGACAATTTTTAGCAATGATACTGCTAATTGAAATTTGTAAACATGTTGGTTCTAAACATTAATGAAGTTTTAAATTAATTTTTGTTTCCTTTGTCGATTATATTTATCGATAAAGTAACAATTGATTTCTTTACCTTTTTTATACATTGAATTATTTTCTTTTCTTATTAATTTGGCATTTGATCACTTAACAATATGCTGTACGAATCTTTTGCACGGGCCTTCTAGTTAAAATTATATGTTGTCATCACTGCTGAGTTAGTTCTTCTAGATTTACTGAGTTATGAGTGAAAAGAGAGGTGACTTTCATAATTTACTATTCACAATTAAAAGAAGTAATAAAGTGTGTGGTTCATTTAAAGGATCAATCTCATTAATAAAATTGGTGGTTGTGTTGTGATTGAGATTTATATCATTCATTATGTTCATGATTCAGTAGCTAACGTTATTAATTTGAAAACTTTAACCTCTTAAAGGGTGTAGTTCTTAAATTCAGTAGTTCTGAATTATTTCTGAGTTTATGTTGTTGTCTCCATGTATAATCTAAGTTTTCGATCTCAAACACCAAACATAACAGTGTCATAATTTAAAAAAGAACACGGAATTTTTGTTTTTTTTAATAGTTTTTGGCAATTTTGATCCTGAAAAACTAGTTTTATGTCAATAACTGTTGTATATGCTTTCAAAGTAGTGTAAATTTACCATGATTTGAAACCAAAATCATCTCTGTAGACTCAATAGTTTCAGAAATACAGCTATTCACAATTTTTAAATGTTTCTGAACTCAGAAATTTGTTGTTCTGTGGGAATTTTCATCCTGTAGGTCTATTTTCTATGGGAAATGGTTTCCTCCCACATTCCAATAGCCACTAGATTATGGATAATAGCACTAATTGAAAAATTATTATTCCTGGTCGTATAATATTCTTCAGCTGAGGACGAAACAAAAAACTGACAGCTAGTACAACATTTATTAGCGAGAATATCAATTATGAAATTTAAATCTTGGAGATTATGATTTAAAGTTTGAGATCATTTCTTTACAATTAATTTAAAGAGATTTAATTTAACCTTCTATTTGTGAAACCTTGACCTTCATCCTTCCAAACAAGGACTACAGAAAGAAAATTGTGTGTTGTTCAAAAGAAGGTTGTATTTCTCTTTACATTTAATTTATATTAGTTATTCTTGCATGTTATAATGTTATTGCATGCACTTTTGAAGACATATACATTTGTATTACACTAAAAAAATGTTATGTCAATCCTCTGTTCAATGGTTTAAATATTGAAATCAAATCTTCTGATTGATTATGGAAAATAATCATCTTTAAATAAAATATGCTTATGTTGTTTATTTAATAAATTAATTTGTTTTAAATATTCATTTTTTCAAGATTAAAAAACATGAATAAAATTTAACAAATTTAATTTAAACAATTACCATTTAGAAAAAAAGATTCTATTAATTTCTCATTTGCCTAACTAATAATAGCATTTGTTGATTATAAATTTAAATTTATAGTAAATTTTATGAACTACTAATTAATCAATTCTTAAAAGTAATAGCTTTATTTTTTCTTTTGTAAAAAAAGTAAACAGTTATTAATTTTATTTATTAAAATAAATAAGATGTTCTATCCTTCATGTTTTTAAAATTTATGATAATTGATTGTTAATTACTCTTTTAATCGTTTTATCTTTGTTTTGTTTAGATAGACCATTTCTTTGCTACCACTGCGGGGAGACTTCTCATGATATATCAGATTTAGAAGTTCATATAAAGGTACACCATCTTTGGGAATTGGACTTCTTGCAAGAAGCAAAAGGAACTGCCAAGCATGGGTTATTTAGGTGTCCTTATTGCAAGTTCAAATCTTCAAAAATTAGTAGCCTTAAGATTCATGTAACATCAAAACATGCCAAGAAAAAGCCTCTTGTTTGTCCACAATGTGAATTCAAGTGCATTCAAGCTGGTTCATTTAATAGACATGTTATAGAGGTTCATGGTGCTGGAGTGAAACCATTCGCTTGTCCTCATTGCGACTACAGGGCAATGCGTCCAAGTGTCATAAAGTATCATGTTATGGCTAAGCACGATCGGCTAAAGCCTCATTCCTGCCCGCATTGCGAGTTCAAGACAGCTCACACATCTCATCTGAAAGCTCATATTCAAGCTTTGCACGATAAGCTTAAACCTTATGCTTGCCCTCATTGTCAATTTAAATCTGCTCATTCTACGTACCTTAAATTTCATGTAATGGCAATGCATGGCACAGATAAACCGTATGCCTGCCCACATTGTCCATACCGATCGGTTCAATCAGGTCATGTGAAGTACCATGTTAAAGCTGTTCATGAAAAGAAAAAATTGTATGCTTGTCCACATTGTGATTTTCGGTCTGCTCATAATAGTTATCTCAAGATTCACATTAGATCGAAGCATGACAAAGTGAAGCCTTATACATGTCCACATTGTGACTATGCATCTGCTGAATCTGGGCACCTCAGGTCACACATAATGGCTAGGCACGAAAAAAGGAAACCATATGCCTGTGATAGGTGTGAATTCAGATCAGCTGAGCGAATCAATCTTCAATTTCATATCATGGCCAGGCATGATAAGGTGAAACCTTATGGTTGCCCGCAATGTGAATATCGATGCGTCCAGTCTGGCCACCTCAAGTCTCACATAACAGCACGCCATATGAAAACTAAACCATATGGGTGTCCTCACTGTCAATTTAAGTCAGCTCATTCTAATTACCTTAAAACTCATATATTAGCTGTGCATCAAAAGTTGAGACCTTATTCTTGTCCACATTGTGATCATACTTCGTCACAATCAAGCCATCTGAAATATCATATTCGGGCAAAACATGAAAAAATAAAACGAAAGAAAGTAAAGCATTCATAAATAATTACTTATGTTCATTTTATTGAGTAAATTCAGTAAAAGTACTTGAGCAATTAAAATTGTGAAGTCATGAATTAATTTCTTACTGAGATGCACTATAATAAACAATGATTATCAGTATTCTCAGACTTCAATTTGGTGTGAGGTATTGTCAACCATCAAATGAAGGGGTCGTTGAACTGCTGCTTATCTTGTGTAGTTAAAATCGATTTCTATATTAATGAGGAATAATTAAGACTATCATTAGGACCCATGTAATCTGTGTAAAATAATGTGATTTTTTACTTGGATTTATAGTGATAGTATTTGTAAGATCTGTCAAAATGATTTATTTAAAATTGAATAAATTTAATTTACAACTGAAAGTTATAAGGTTTTGATTTACATTCCAGTTAAGTCAATCTATTGAGTTATCTTATATCCTCTGATAATTACTGATATCAGAATCTCAGATACAGAAAACATGTGATATACGATATTATTAGTTTTCAAAAATGATTATTTATAATTTTTTTGCCACTCTCCGTTACCTTCTACAACTTTATATATTTGATATTATTTTTTCTAAAATTCTCCGCTTTCCAACGATATTATACCTTCTGACTGTCATTTCCTGAGATTCATTTTCGACCTGGAGAAGCATTTTTATTTTTTTCTCCTTTATTCAGTTATCAAATTCTTTCAAAAGTTATATTTGGCATTTTTTCGTAACTCTTAATAATGAGAGATAGTTAATTATTTAAAATGAGCCATATTAAAGGTACGTTAGAGGAAGATGCATATGAACATTGGGCATTTAAGCCTTGTAAAGTGACATCAACGGGAATAAGACCTTAATGATATTAAAGATCACTTAATTAGACAATGATACACCGAGTTTAATCAAAAAGCCGTTTTTGAGAAAATTGTAAAAATGTATTTCACCGTTGATATAAAGTGACACTTCCGGTTAGCCGATTTTAAGAAAGAAATTGCTAGGACATCTAAGGCATATACCTATCTTACATACTATACTATACATAATATACTACCAATCTTAAATACGTAATATCAGTTTCGTAGGACTATTCGTTTTCGAGCAAGAGTGTTCACATACACATAGACAAAATAGTTGTTATATAATTTTGTCATCCATCTAAAATCAATATATATGTTTTATATAATATAAAAGTGTTTGAAATTCAAAATACATGTAAGTGCAATAATAAAATTCATAACTACGCTATTTCCAATACGAAACTTTTTTAAGTAAGAAAAACAAATTGTAAATACAAAGAAATATATAATTTAAATCATCCTGTTGGTGTCCTTTTTTTGAAATATAATATAATTTAATTTTTATGACAATTTTCAGTTATTTTGCTTTTTAGAAATTAGCAAATATGCAAGAAAGAGAAGTGTTGCAGGGTTGCCACTCTAATATTGCATTGCTATGTGGGGCTAGGAAGGCATATGTCCCGTTTATTAAAAGTTGAATAAAAAGATTAAAATGCATTTTTGAAAGCTAAGATCTAGCAGGATGACTCAAAAAAGCATTTTAAATAAATTTATGCAAAAAAATGTATCTGTTTTTCTGAACATCTTTTTGGATTTCAGGAAGCACCATCTGGTAGAAACACGCAATACGCTCCCACAGTCAAAGGGTTAATCAGTAATTGGGGAGGAAGAGGAGTGACTTTGGTCTGAAGCTCTCAAATGTTTTGCTTTTTTGGTCCCTTTTGTTACTAAGAGTGGTCTAAGCTAATAGGGTGTATACCCAAAAATGACCATTTTATCAAATTCAGGATTTCAAAGGACTGTAAATATATTAATCCTATTTAATACTTACCAATATTTAATAATCCCTTTAGAGCATTCTCTAAGCTTGTTTAATTCCATTGGACTTTTTCAAAAAAAGCCTCATTTTAATTATTTGTTTTAAAGAGAAAAATGACAGAGTATCCTACAAACCTCTTGTAATTTTAAGGCATCACTGGAAAAAAATTTCACAGCCACTGAAACAACTCGTGAAATTATTAAATATAAAGGGAAAGGTGTTCTTGACCAGTGCACTGTGCGGCGTTGGTTTGAAAAATTTAGCAGTGGAGATACGATGTTGGGAAGGAAGATAGGTTATGGGCGACCATTATTGGATATTGAGAGGTTCTGCAGAAAGCTATTGGGTCAAATCTGTCCACGAGTACTCGCGAACTTGCCAGGAAGGGTGATGTTTCGTGAGATTCTTAGTCACCATCTACTCTCCATGGGGCAGATGAAAAAGAGCAGTAGACTGGTCACTCACGAACTTACTCCTCAGCAATCAGCTAAGAGGTTAGGAATTTGTGAAAATTTATTGAAAAACCCTTCTGATATGAGACTCCTGACTCATCCACCATATACGATCGTAAACATTTTTTAATCTGAGTTTTCAACAGAAATACACGTTTTAGGGTACCCTGAGTCCAAATTACCAAGTCCCGAAAAATGGTCTATGTGTGTGTATCTCAAAAGCAGTCTAGCTCAAAAACGAAAAGTCGTACGAAACTGATATTTCGTATTTAAGATAGGTGTATGCCTTAGATGTGACAGCAACTTTTTCCTTAAAATCGGCTAACCGGAAGTGCCACTTTATATAAAAGGTGAACCCAATGTTCATATGGGTCTTCCCTTTAAGTACCTTTAATATGGCTCATTTTAAATAATTAACTATCTATCATTATTAAGAGTTACAAAAAAATGCCAAATATAACTTTTGAAAGAATTTGATAATTGAATAAAGGAGAAAACAATAAAAATGCTTCTCCAGGTCAAAAATGAATCTCAGGAAATAACAGTCAGAAGGTATAATATCGTTGGAAAGCGGAGAATTTTAGAAAAAATAATATCTAATATATAAAGTTGTAGAAGGTAACAGAGAGTGGCAAAAAAATTATAAATAATTTTTGAAAACCAATAATATTTAACGTAATTCACTTGTTTTCAAGGAAATTAAATGAAATTTACTATCTAAATGTAAACTTTTAAAATATTTTTAAGTTTGAAAAAATATTTAAAATCTACCTAATCAGAGCAATGCTGTCATTGTTAAAAAAACTATTCCATTGCACTTGTGTGAAAGAAGAAGTACAATCCATATTCAAAGGATCCTACAATCCTTTGACTTTTGTTATTTTAATGGTATTTATGATTTGTTGTTAGCTGGTAATTTTTTTAGCATTAAAAATGCAATTCAAAAATTTTACAATAGCCCAACTTGGCCAGAAAATAATTTCTATTCAAAGTTTAGTGGTAAGTGAAAGTTGTGTGTTGCACGCACCAGACTTTTTAAATTACAATGCATGTACAGCTACTAAATATAACCATATTTTATGGAAAAAATATTTTAAATTATCTCTAAAAGTGTTATTGTTCACATAATTACATTTTTTTCTAATAGGGATTTAATAATCACTCATCATCTCATATAGATAGTTTCTTTTTGTTCTAAAGTAATTATCGTTCTATTTATATAAAATAAAAAGCTTTTGGGCTGAAGTCCTCAAAATTAAATCCTGGAACAGCTACTTCCTAGAGTCAATCAAGTATAAAACAGAAAACATATTTTTTACCAGTAGCCAGACTTCAACCTGGACTTTGATAGAGCAGTTGGTTGCCTTACTTTCTTGTTACCCCATTTCTTACTGCCTCATATTTGATAGTTCTTCAGTTGGGTTCTCATTGACAGCTATTCCTGATGTATCAAGCTCTGACGACCCTTGGGTACTTTCCAAATATTAAGTTCTTTCTTTTAAGAAGAAGTAAAACAATTTAATTTTTTTTTGTAAGTTAATTAATCATATAAGAAAACTACGAAGAAAAAAATTATTTCTAAGATGCACTGTTAAATACCATAATGAGAGATATTCTACTGAAGATTTATATATATATATATATATATATATATATATATATATATATATATATATATATATATATATATATATATATATATATATATATATATATATATATATATTGTTCATAAGTAATAAAGGAGATGTTTATTTATATAAGGTGTATGAATAAAGTTAAGTAACAGTTTACTCTCCCAAAAAAATTTTCTATATTTTTTTTTTTACCTTTTGGAATTACTTTATTATTTATCCCAACTTCAGACTAAAAACGAGAAACATTTTTGTTATTTGTATTTATATAATTTTATAACTTATAATAATATCTTTTTAATTCTTATAATAAAAATAAAGAAAATTTTTTTGGGAGAGTAAATATATATATAAAAAAATTTAAAATGCAGTATAGTTTATTTATATTTTTAACACATTTTGGTATATTTTAAGGACAACAATGACATATCTCCTAAAACAAATATATTATGAAATTTCTATGTTTAGTTAATAATTTAGTAGTTGTTTATAATTGCCTAGATGTTAAGCTTTGAACTAATATAGAGCATATCGACAATACTTTTTAAGTACTAAAGTTCTAAAAATTGTTTGTTCGAGATAAGCTTAAACTAAAAAAGTCTCAAGATTGAATTAACTAGAATATGATAACCCTATTGGAATGCTAGTTTATTAAATATATATTATCAGTCTCAATGTGAAACAGTGTTATTTACAAATACCGATTTTTCATCATACTGATATCTTTAAAAAAAAAAAAAAATCAGAACCAGCAATTTATTATTATATTATATTGTTGAAAGCCATTAAATAACTTTTAAGAAAATTACAATAATAAGTACTTAAATGAATTTTGGTGCTGTGTTATATCAATTATTATGAACTCATTGAGTTTTTATATCCATAAATATAATCAAAATTCAAAAATATACTTAAGTCACTTTCTGCAATAAATTGAAAATATACTAAAAATTAAAAGATTAAAAATTATTCGTAGTTCATAAAATTTGGGTTATAATTAAAATAACCCAAAATCAAAAATTTTTGTATTTATGTAGTTTAGCATTGAGACAGATTTCATTACAATTATTAGTACTAAATAATTTAATATTGTCAGTTACAGGCACTTTAATGGACCAATAAATTAAGAATTAAGTACAAATTTTAACAATAAGTTAGGTCAAAGAAATCATATTATGGTCACTTTGAATTATAAAAACAAATATCAAAATGTTTTGTTGATTCCTATTAAAATATCAATAGTCAAAAATAAAAATTAAACAATAACAACTAAGAAAACAGTCATAGCCTTATGCTAACATGAGGATAATCTGTTATATTTGTCGAATCTTATGGCCCTAAAAACGTTATATTGCTTTTCTTGTGCAGTGTTTAATTATGTTAAAAAAAGTTGGCCGTGAGTGAAACACATCACTTAAAAGCAAAAGATAACAGAGCTTGCTTTTAATTGGTCCCTCCATTTTCCCTGAGTTTGTTCTAAGATCACTATTTTGATTGATCTACATTGTGATACTATGGTAGGAAATTTACAATAAAACATAACGGAGGCAGAATACTACTAAAACAATGAGTATTATTTCAGGAAAGTAATGACTGATGACACAACACTTCCAATACACTAAGGATTTCAACATTAGTCTACACTCAGCCAATTGAAATAATAAAGATCAGTTTCCTACTACTGATACAGTCGGTTCGACAAGTTGATGATCCTGTTTGCCAATCAGCTGAGGTTGCTACCTTCTACTAATCAGAGAGTCTCAAGACCTCAGAGAAATAAGTATCAGCTGACCAAGTGTGGGGAATCGAATGCACACCATTCCAAACAGGACATACTGGGACCCTGACCCCAATGTGTTCTACCATTGTCATCATTGCTTCTAGTTCCCTACTAAGGAAGGAATGTAAATGAAGACAATACATTTAATATTTAAAATACTAAGAAGTTAATAAATAAATACATTTAAAAATATTAAAACATACATAAATTTAAAAAAGATTAAAATGCCAAAACGTTTTGGCAAGAAATGGAAATAGCGATTGTTTTTATGATTAAAATGATAGATGAAAGTCTATTTGAGTTTATGGACTTACAGAAAAATTAGTATAAATAATAATTTTAAACAATGTTATTAGCAATCAATCAATTTTTTTTTTGTCAAAATGGCCAGAGTAATGGCCTGTTGCATTGTTTGCAATTAGTGGTATTATGAGCAGCGTTAAGTCAAAGAAATGTTGTCTTCGCTAACAACAGGGTCAAAAGATTAGACAAATATTTTAAAAGAGGCAACATAACAATAACATTCAAAACCAGAGACTAAATCCCACACCGACAATCACGATAACCTTATGCTAAGAATGGTGATTAACTTCAACATGCTTCTAACTATAGCAATATAATCTCACAATTCTAAGCATTTATATGTTAATTGCATTTTAACTAGATTATGGTATAGTTAGTATATTGATTTCTCTTAGCTTAGTATAACAATAACAATTATATTCAGGTACTGGTAGAATTCAGGCAACTATTCGACATTGGACATTTGGCTCCGGATTCTCAATATCATTCTTGCTCTGAATTAATCTCAGCTCTAATTGTTCAGGAGTGGGGGGCGAGCCTTTGGATAGTTCTAAAAATGAAAAATAATTTAAATTTAAGAAAAAATAAGTTTTTATATACCGTTAGGTAAGCAAAATAATATATTGTTCAAATATAATGCTAATTATAAACTGTACCCAAAGCATGTGAAAGTGTTTTCTTTAAAACAGCTTGTAAGGTGCCGATAGTATTTTCTAATGATTGGATTAAATCATTATCAGTCTTATGCATCCATGCCAATAATAAAGCTGCAAAGAGATCGCCAGTTCCAGTAAAGTTGGAATTTAATTTTGGTATGTTAACAGTGACTTTTGTCTTCTTTCCACCTACGTGAAACATTAGAATTTTTTTATTTATAAAAAGCAGTAAAAATATAAAATAAATATGAGGTCAAATAAAAGTTAATAGCAACCTTTAATACTGCTAGCAAAAGCAACTAAATTTTTTTCATCGCCCAGCTCAGAGGAAGATACCACTACATGTTTGCAGCCCTTTTCATGGAAGCTGTCAATTGCTGCCCATGCATCATCTACATTTTTTATCTGCTTGCCTGTCAAAAGTCTATTAAACACGCTTATTATTGAAGCATTATTTAAAGTATATTGTGATTTAAACTAGAATCCTTTGAAATAAACTTACTCCAATTCATATTGGTTCGGTGTAATGATATCAGCAAGTGGAATGATGGTATCCCTATATATAGGGAGAAGAGATTCAGGTACATACATTTTTCCATTATCACCCATTACTGGATCACAAACTACAAAACATAAATCAATACATTCACAAGAAGGTTTAAAAATTAAATTATGTAAATTTTTATATAATTAAAAAAAACAAAAACCTGAACCACTACAATTGATGAAGGATCTTGGGTTCAGTACTATTTAGGAAAAGTACTGTTTCAAGGCCAATGGTTGTGCTGAGAGATCAGGCCAGGATCACGCTCAACCACCAGGTTTTCTCTTCTAATCAATTATTTAATTAAGGGTACCCACTATGTAGAGGCTGGGTGTGCCCCATGTTTCCTACACCAGGGTCGCCCCACGGCCAATAAAACAGAATATATAATTTTTCTGCCATGAGCCGGGATTCGAACTTGGGACCTCAAACATTGGAAGCTTAGTGCCCTACTACTGAGCTAGCCTGCTCCCAAGAAGTAAGTGCGATGGCCGGAAATCGAAAAATTACATAAACCAACAACAAATAATCATCTGATATAACTATTCTAAAAAAAAGGTTTATTACAAGATTTAATAAAACAAATTTAAATAAAAAAATAATAGAAATTTACAATACTATAATAATAGTAAAAAAAGCAAAAAAAAAAAAAAAAAAAAAAAAAAGGTACTAGTCAAAAGCTTCACCACAAAATATGTGGCCTTGATTTCAATTACATAATTAATACTAAGATAAAAAAAAAAGCTACAAATAACATTTAAAATATTTAAACTGCCAGTAAGTAAAAGAGTACTATATTATGATGGATAGCTTATATTATTATAACTTTCTGTAAATCACAGTAATAGGATGGCTCGAGAGGTGACACTTGATGTTTATTTATGTGTTAACACCCGATTAAGCAAAGGCATTAGTAGCAAACAATTTTGCACTTTTCATTAAAAAAAAAAAAAAAAAATGGATTTTTAAATATATATGTCTTAGAGTAAAATAATGCAATAATGAAAAAAGTAATGCAAATACTGAAAATTAATTATATAAGATTATTGATATATAAATACGTAAGATGGAACAAAGAATTTCTTTTGGCAATAAGTAAATGTTTTTACTATTCAAAATTTTTGTACTAAAAATGGATTGGAGTAGCTCAGAGAGTAAGGCACTTTGCTTTGGGTCCCGGGTGTGGGAGGTAATTATTTATTCTGTTAAGTTAGTTATGGATCAACCCTGAGGTCAGAAGACCCTCCTGGGTCCTTCTCTATGAAGTGGATACTTTTAATTATATAATTAATTAGGCTAGAAAACCTTGCAGATGAACACGATCTTGGCCTACTCACTTCTATAAATATCTGTTGGCCTTGATACAGTACTTCCTAAGAAAGTACTGAACCAAGATCTTCCCATGGGCTGCAATGGTAAAGGTACTTTTAAATTATTTTAAAAACTATTACAGGTATATTTAAAATTAACAAACATATACATTTCAAAATAGCTTTCTGTGAAAATCATTCATAGAGAGTATCTCAATGTAAATCTAGAAAAGTGATCATTTTTCAAAAATAATTCACAATAAGGGAAAATATTGGCAAGGGAAATGCCAATGAATTAATAAATAAGACTTATAATGGCTGTAATTATGGCCGAAATGACAGTTAAAAACATTAAACTTACAAAATAAATAAATAGGTGATCAAAAGGTCTTTTACTTCAAAACAACATAATTTATAGCACCAAGAATAGGAAATATTGATAGAAGTAAAAATATATATAGTAGCAACAAACTTCCAAAAGCAATGTTTTACTGGTACAAGTTTTTTTTAAATCTTCACTTATGTTTCAAAGCATGCCTTCATCTTCAGGATATTATTCTTTTTAAAAAAAACAATCTCCTTTCCTTTATGTAATCTAAATATGTTCTCCTAAATTCTTCAATATTTAAACAATTTTAGGTACTATTGTACAAGTTTTACTCCACTTTGACAAGTTGGCCGAGATTCTATGAACATGGAATAAATGGGATTCCAACAATTGACATTTCCATACAGCAACGTTGATTTATTAAAATCACAATTTTGGAAAACTCCCTTATGGTAATTTTCAGTTAATATTGGGGCATTAATTATATTTCTACCTTAGACGTCAAATTACTCATAAAGGATAAGCAAAGCACAATGCTTCCTTTTCAATAGAGATTGAGGCCTTACTAGAAAGTTTGGTCACTCCAGTCTAATTTAGAATGCACTCGGGATTCCATTTATGGTGAGATCATGAGATCTTGTGCCATCCATGAAAGTGGAGTGACATTTATATGGTAGTACCAATTTTATATAATAATTTTTTAAAATATAGTTACTCGAAACCTGGCAATTTCACAGGAAATATCTGCTCTATTTTAACAATTCTACACTAAATCTTATATTTTAATATTACTAATAATGTTAAGCAATATTTTGTAAACTTAGAAAAAATATAAAATGATGAAAATCTACTTACCATAAATCATATTAGGATTACTCTTTTTCAAATCTTCGACGACTGATGCAATTTTTTGCAAAAATGAAGGTGAACCCACATAACCAGTAAGGAGATGAGAATAATAATTCAAACCATTTGAAAAAAGGCCATCAATAACAGTTCCTATAATAATAAATAAATGGTGTTAATGTCTACGCAAAAACTGACCTGACGATTATATTTGTGAGCTAAAATAATATGGACCTAGGTCTTCTTCATTTAATACTTGTCCTCTAATATGTTGGTAGCCAGTGTGGTTTGAAAAATGAACAGAATTTATTGCATCAACATCAAAACCGAGCACCTATCACAAAATAATCAAATTTATATTATTTATATTAGCACTACATAAAAGCAGTAACTTAGTTTTAATTTCAATAAATTACCTGTAAAGGGAATGTGGCACTTTTATTTCCAACATAACCCCTCACCACATGACTTTGTATAGACAACACTCTGACATCCATTGTAACTAGTTAAACTAAGACTGATGTCACTACCCTTTCTCTCCGCTACTTCAGATAATTGTTATCTTACATCACAAGGTTAATAGAAAGGACTCCTTTCCCATCGAGAGTACCATAACTCCAACTGATTCAATTCATTGAGGGTTCATTCCATAAGTAGGACACCGATCGATGACAACGAAAGAATTTTTTTTAATAACTTAACCTATGTAATCATTATTTCAAAAGAAAAGTACTATGGGGGAAATAAAAAAAATCATTTTAATAAAACTCACGAATGAATGTCACAATTGAAAGGTAAAAGAAATATAGTGTAAAACGAATTAACAATTTAATTTTATTAATAAGTCATCCGATAAAATATTTGTAGATGTTAGTGTTACATGATGTATAAACAATTTAAATTTAAGTTTATCACTAAAAATTGATAACTTTAGTAAACATAACAAAGAGGTAGAACTCTGTCCAAAAATCTTGTTGTATTCAATTCACAACTAATAAGAGCACAGATTTCTTCTTTATTAGATGATCTTTTGAATGCAAAATTGCTTATGTCTAATTACATGAGTTTTCTTTATATTGTTCCTGACACGTCACTGGAAACAAGAACTTTTTACTGTTGTTCTTTTCAGAAAACTGATGAAGTTAATTAATATTTTCGGTATAGCTCAGATATCCAACCATACAATCTTGAAATAGAACCGTCTATGTTTTATTTGATAAAAATATGTTTTCTTTGTTATGTTCGTCCAAAGATATAAAATAAAAATGATTGAGATGTTTTTCATTATTTCTATATTAAAAAGGAATGAAATCTAAAAGTTACCGATGTGGGTTGGAAGAACAGTAATTCAGCTTTCCAAAGTACAAACTTTTACTCATTTTGAATTAGGAACAACTTCTGAGATGTTATGAATTCTGTTGAATCCTCAGTGCTTTTGATTTCTATAAAAAAATCATATTTAAAGGTGCGTATAGACATTTCACAAACTATGAGACAAAAGAATATAGAAATGGTTGTTCCCAGCGCCGGCCTTAGATGACCCCGGGCCGGCACTGGTTGTTTCACTATGATAGTGCTTTTGTTTCTTGTTTTGAATATTTTCCAGCTGCTATTGGTAACAAGAGAAATACGAAAAAAAGGTATGTTTCGCGTTAAGTTAGGTAATTGTATTTCCGATAGTTTGTGTATTGTTAAATCTTTGAGAATAGTGGTTAAATAGTTGACTGTCGTGAATAATGAGAACAAGAATAGTTAGGGTGATCAGTCAAATAAGAAGGCAAAATAAATGATAATATTTATTTTGTCATTTGCCTTTTGACAAAATAAATATTATCATTTATTTTGTCTTCTTATTTGACTGATCACCCCAACTATTCTTCTTCTCATTAAAGCTTTGAGAATTTCAAAGGATTCTAAAAACGAATCTTTTTCTAAAAAAAAGCTTTTTCATAACAAAATTTAACTTGGGGTATGTAATGGGGTGATGTGGACCCCTCATAAAGAAGTTTCGGAAGTTTATGTTATGAATGACAATTAACATAATTATTGTAAAACGGACAATATAATACTGGATATGAAAAAAATATATGTATGTTGTTTTTTCGATGGGTATATTTGATAGTATGTTACAAAACAATTGAATATATTACCTATTTTTATTTAAAAGTTTGAGGCAGAGAGATGTACTCTAAATTAATCGATGCTTCAAATTTGTCACGGAAAATGTGATAAAATATTCACTTAAAAATAGAAGGGTCAACATGAATGAATCATAAAATCCTATGATATGTTGCTACCTACAATTATCTTTGAATATGAACTAAATATAATATTTCAATAATAGGAACATAGGGCATTGTGAAATACTTGGGTACCTACTTTTAGGCCTTAGTTCAATATGAACTTCTCCAAAACTTCGAAGAATTTTCCTTACGAAAACTAGGAGATCTTGTTCAATTTTCATACTAGTTGTCCATGTTTCTGATCTATACTACAAAACTGGGGAGATTAATGTTTTGTAAAGATGAAGCTTGGTCTTACGGGATAGAAAGCGATGCCAAAGTAACACCTATTGGCCGTCAGTATTCTTTTCTTCACCTCAACCTCAGGTGTAATATCATGAGTCTCCAGTGACCCCAAATATATGAACAGGGCCACGTTCTCAAAATTATATAGGCCAATATTGATAGTTTCGCCAGGTCGAGTGACTTCTCCTGTGGTCAAATACTCACTTTTTCTTTCAATCAACTTCAGCCCAAGTGCTCTGGCCGCCAAGAGCTAAAAATCTTTCTCTGACCGCAACGACCACCTAAAGACGTCCACGTCAGCTGGACCATCTAATTGTAAACTGTCTTGTCAGTTTGCAAACCTGAATCCCTCACTGCCTTCTAATGTGCCAAGTTAAACAGGAGGCATGCTAACGCATCTTCTTATTGAAGTCCTTTTCCTGAGGAGAACTCTTCCGTTTTTGGCCCACCAATCCGTACAGTACACTTCATTTCTCTCATGGTCAGCTTTACCAGTCGTATTATTTTACCGAGGGCACTGTCATGTACAGTTCTTTCCGGTTTATGCTGTCGTAAGCTGCCTTGAAGTCTACGAAAAAATAGTGGGTTTTAATTTGAAATCCATTTCCACTCTCAATATTCTGAGGCAGAATATTTGATCTGTTGTATATCTTACTTGTCTTAATTCACATTGGTAGGGATCAAGCTTCTGCTCTGTATAGGAGATATGACACTGGAATAGGATATTAGATACGATTTTATACCCGAATGAGAGAAGAAAGTTACCTCTGTGACTTTGACATTGGTGTCCCCTTTCTTTAAAATAGAATATATGATTGACTAAACCAATCTTCCGGTAAAACTTCTTCCTTCCAGATGGTTAAGATAAGATTTTGAAGTCTCTTCATCAGCTCCTCACCTCTGTTCTTAAAGAGTTCAAGTAGCTCATCAGCTCCAAGTGCCTTATTAATCTTCAGCCGATAATTTCATTATTTCTTCATCATCAGGTGGTTCAAGGTTATCATCCTCGTTTCTGACTGTTAAGCCTTCTCTTGGTTCTGATCCACGGGGGTTGAGTTGAGTAGCTTCTCAAAGTAACTTTTCCATTGTAATAGGGCGTCATTCTTGCAGGCCACTATATTTTCATCCTTGTCTCTACAAGTTTCCGGTACCTTTGTTCAAGGGCTTCTCCATCGATTTATGCTCCTGAAAAATTCTCTCGACTTTTTTCTCCTCCTAGTATTTCTCAGTCGCCCCCAGTTCTTCTTCCTCTCTTACCACTTCTTTTCTTAATAGAGTCGTTTTTCCTCTCCCTTCTTCTTTTTATATTCCTCGACAGCTTTTCGAATCACTTCCCTGAACATATTCTTATAACCTGTATTCTTTGTATCAGTGAATGCCTCTCATTCTCCGTCAAACCATGGTGACCTCATTTCCATTTTCTGCATTGTGCTCACACAGCTGAAACAGAGATTATCTGTGTTTTCTTTATTTACAATCTGAGCACGGAGGTTCTCACTTAGCTGCTCAATGTACAATTGTTTGGTATCTGGCTTCTATAGATTTCTAAGAATATAATGCTTTGTTCTTACAGCCGGGCGTTTTGAAGAAGATTTTAGAAGTGATGAGGGCAATACACAAAAATTGGTCCGAATCCGCATTGGCACTTCGAAATGTTCTCAAATTTTGAAGGCAGGATTTGTGCCTTTTATTGATAAGGATGTGATCAATTTGGTTAACATGTTCCCTATCTGGTGTGGTTCAGGTGCCTTTATGAATATCCTTGTGTGCGAAAAAGGTACTTCCATTGATGATTTCAAAGGATGTAGCAAAATTAATAAATCTTGTTTGATTATTGTTAAATTGGTCATTGAGATCATGTTTACCTATGGTTGGAAGGTGGACCTCTTTTTCCCCTATGTTTGCATTGCGGTCTCTAGCGATTATTTTCATATCATACCTTGGGCACTGATCAAGGGTTCATTCGAGCTGTTCATAAAAGGAATCTTTATCTTCCTCACTCGAAGCTTCCGTCGGAGCAATGTTACATAATATTAAACAATTTAAGAAATAAATTTAATTTTCAAGGGGAGGGGACGCCATTGCGCGGGGGAGCCGAATCTCTAAGGCCGGCACCAGAGATTGACAAATGATACTCTGAGTACTGAGTACCAAGAATTTAACTCAAATACTGACCTTTTTTGAATAACAACGAATTTAATTACTACAGTTATAGTCAAACGATTAACTGAAGTAGTGATTGAATTCCCAATAGTGATGCAAATTGAGTAAAATACATGGAACTCGGTACTCAAAGTCGCATTTGCCTATCTCTGGCCGGGACTGCCTCTAACAAGAAATCGTCCATCAGATTCATGAAGGGCATGAAGGGGTTGTTTGGTGTGTCGTCCATATTCAAGAATATCATGTCCAGTTTCAAGTGTTATTTGATCAAAGAGCAGTTTCAGTACTCCGGATCTATAAAGTGAAAGGACTGTGTTTGGGTGTCAGAGTACTTTTCCCCCAAACTGGAGGCTATCTGCAGTCCTATGAACGGGCATGGGACCGCAACCTCCCTACGCCATAAATAAATTAATTAATGAATTCCTAAATTTGTTTCTGAAAAAAGTAATTTTCACCGTTAAAAATATTAAAAAAAAAATTATCGTTCAAAATCAACAAATTTGAAGGGGCAAATTATATGCACTTCAAATCATCTGCTTGTTTTCACTAGAAACTGGTTTTAAACCATAACTGATGTATGTTCATATGAATATAACTTTGGTATTGTAAGTCGATCCTTCATTGAGTTTTGATATAAAAATTTGTCTTCAATTTTTTTTATTTATTTATACATAGTGTTTCAGGACCTCAAAACAGGAAAAACTTCCTATGAAGGTATGTCCGCAAACGCTTTGTTTAGGAGATATTCACACGTAAAGGGTCATTATTATGAATTATTTTCGTTATATTAAGTAAATAAAACGTGAACATTAAATTCATATTAAATATTGTTCAAAGTGATTTCCTTGAGCATTAAGATAGGCTTGGCATCTTTCTTCAATAGCACCAGTGTCAAAACGGCCACTGGATATGTTTTATTGTTTCACAAGATTCAACTATCCTTCTTCGTAAGGAATTAAGGTCATTGGCCGGACTTGTTTAGACTTTTTGTTTAAATCCAGTCGTAAAACAATAAAATCCAGTGGTGTCAGGTCTGGAGAGCGTGCAGGCCAAGCCACTGGTCCTGTACGGCCAATCCAATGATAGGGATAATTAACATTTAGCCATGGTAGTGGACCTCTTCCGTAATGTGCAGGACAACCATCTAATGCTTGGTGTATACAAACACCATATCGGCATATTCACATGATGAGTTCTCTGCTAAAACCTCTTAAAAACTGATAATTTTTACATTTAATTAATAAAGTAGTTAGAACAAATAAATTGGTTTTATTTATTTCATATAAGATAAATGATTCATAACGATAAAAATCTTTAGGTGTGAATATCTCCTAAAGAAAACGTTTGTGGACATACCTCCAAAAGGAATTTTTTCTTGTTTTGAGGTCCTTAATTCATATATTGAGTTTGGCCACTTAAGCCTGAAACACCTTGTATATTTCTATTTTTTTACTTGAATTATTTTAAAACCATCAAATATGCATCATAAAATTCGATTAATTGCATTTGAGTATACTACTACTATTCGTAAACATATTTAAGAAGCAGTTAAAACTTTATGGAAACACTGTTTTAATAGAATAGATAAAATGAAAGTTAAAAATAGACACTGGAGCGTTCTTGATAAGAACTAATATCTTCCTTGAATGTTTACATTTTGTTTTAATAACCAAGTGTCATAGTTCCAAATGTATCTTCAAGGTCTAGTGTTATTATATATATATATATATATATATATATATATATATATATATATATATATATTTATATATATATAAATTAATTTGTTAAATTTTATTAGCTTGTATGTAAGATCATTAAAATCGGTTATTGTACGTACGATTCACGACATTTGGGGTATATTAGTGAATGCCTTTATGTCCCTTTAATATACTGGGGTAGTATATTAAACTTTAATATGGTACTAAATTGATGGTTCTGCTCTTTTCGGGGCTGATAAACTGCACGGTTTTGATTTTAGTCGCATAAAATTACCCATTTTGTATTTACGGGGTCACATAGTCGGTTTAAATAGCCTATAATTCATTCTGAAAATTCATAACCCCATCGAAATGTGATCCCTTGGTGGAAATGTGGCGTCTTCAGGGGCACTTCCACTTGTTAGAAATAATAAAAAGAAACGTATTAAAATAATTAATGTTAGCCTATCAATAAAGTAACTGTATTAGAGCAATGTTGAATGAAATAAAATAAAATATAAAACAGCTTAAAAAATAAACTTTTTTAGCCCTTTTCATCTCATATTCTCAGCTGTATACGGCCGTCCTGATAGTTCCCTCTCTTATAACCCTTTATATTCATTATTCCAATTCCTCGGACCGCGCTTTATTGCTGGAGGTGATTATAATGCAAAACACCAACGATGGGGTTATCGAACATCCAACTCCCGTTGAAACATCCCATCTTGTATCTCATCTTCCAATAGTTATTCTATCCTCATGCCCATGAATCCTACCTATTGGCCTATATATCGCAAAAAACGCCATGATATCCTGGACATATTTGTCACCTCCCACATTTCCTCTTCCCATTTCAAAAACAAATCCCTGGTTCATCTTTGGATCATAGCCCAGTTCTGCTTTCATTACACTCAACCTTAGCTCACAAGGCCTCCTACTTTGATTACAAGACTAGTAGACTGAGACAACTTTCATGATGATTTGGTTAACACTCTGTACTTGAAAACTCCGCTTTAAAGGCAAGACAAAACATTGACAAAACCATAGAAAAACTTAACACATCAATAGCTATCAGTCTAACAGGGATAACATGTCCCTTAATAAAAAAAAAAACACACCATTTTCGATAACATATTCGAATCTTATAAAGGGAAAAACACAATGTAAAATCGTACCACAGACCAGATTTCCTACTGATAAAACTTACTATACCAAATTTACTGACAAACTAAAATCAGAAATAAAAATATTCACAAGTCAAAAATTACTTAACCTAACTGAAAATCTTATAACTACCAAGAAATCTCTATGGACCACCACTAAAAAACTACTGAAGTTTAAAAACTTTAATCATCCATCTCTTGCTGAAGCTCAAATCCGGTCCAAATCTGACGAAGAGAAATCCCAAATATTTGTCCACCATCTCTTCAAAATCTTCAATCCACATCCTTATATTATTAATCCAATATTATTAAATGTAATGAAGCAGAATTGGATATTCCTCTACAAATGACTCCTCCACCTAAAGCATTTCATCCATCAGAAATATCCAATGTCATTCTTATATTTATATACCCTCCCGCAAAGCTTCTTGCCACGATATAGTCACATCCCGAATCTCAAAACTGCTTCCACGGAAAGCCATCTTGTTCCTTATCTACAGATATAATGCCGTACTCCGTTCCATATATTTTCCTAATCACTGGAAACTAGCTATTGTCAAAATAATACACAAACCAAAAAAGCCACTCGAACATCTACTCTCTTAACGTCCTATCTCCCTATTACCTATCATGGGCAAAATCCTGTAAAACACATCCTAAAACGACTGTATCCCATCCTAAATTATAACTACATAACTACAATTTGGATTCAGCATATCCCACTTCACTATTCAGCAATGTCATCGTGTGGTAGACGTGGTCTCCTCTGGACTGGAACGCGGAATGTATTGCACGGTAGCTTTTCTCGACTTTGAGCAGGCATTTGATTGGCAGACATTTGAGGTCTGCCATCCGCGGCTGCTGTGCAAACTCCGTAAATTCTGCTTCCAGCTTCCTACATACTTCCTCATTAGAGGGCAAGGTGGTCGAACGGCCTAATGCGTGTGCGCAGCACCATCGTTGTTCGACAACCTGATCAAGACAAATTAAAAAAAAAAAAACAGTCACGAATTCGTGTTCCGGTGCCGGGAGGATCTTAAAGACGAGGAAGGGGTGGATCCTCCCTCCAAAAAGAGAAAAATGTTTCCTCATTATTCTTTCGTAACTGATAGATTCGTTCCTAATTCAAAGTAACTTACAACAATGCCTATTCGTCCCTCTTTTCCCAATCTGCTGGTGTTGCTCAAGGAAGTATCCTAGGTCCTATCCTTTATACAGTTTATACAGCTGACATCTCAGCCCACCAAAACAATGTCATTACAACATTGGCGATGATACATGTTTACTATCAGTTAATAACATCTCTTCAACCCCACATCACAAACCTTGAAGCGTGGTGTCATAACTATAGAATTAAAATAAATTCCAATAAACCACATCAAATTACTTTTACTCTTTGTCGTAAACCAATGACCTCCTGTCCTATAGTATTCTTTATAACAATACAAATTATCCTTGTTGAGCAAATCCGATACCTAGGACTCCATCTCGCAAACTTCTAACTTGGAATTCTCAGACCAGCCTAAAACGGCTAGAAACCGTTCGACGTTTCTGACAACTTCAGCACTTACTAGACAAACGCTCTAAGCCTTCAATTAATTACAAAAGACCCATATACACGACTATTATAAGGCCCATTTGGACTTAAGGAGTTGAGCCTTTCCACTAAACCATTGAATTTATCTCGTATCCAATCTTACCACCCAAAATCCTTCATTCTCCTTACTTTGTTACAAATAAAATAATTCATAGCGACCTGAATGTTCCACATAATTCCGATTTGGCCCTATCCATATACTTGTCCTTCCATAATAAACTTCAGAACCATCCTAATTCTCTTCATTCTAACCTTGCTTCCTCCTAGATCACTAATAATCTCTGAGGCGTCTGAAAAGAAAATGGCTTTGTGATCTCTTAATTTAGATACTTTATTAGAGTGCTACCAATCGGCAAATTCTCTAACAATCCTTTTAATGTTATATATTTCTCTTTATCACACATACTGAATACATATTTATTTACAGTTTTAAGATCCATGAATAATAAATATTTTTTTTAAGAGGGGACCGAATGTCTAAGGCCGCAACTGTCAAATTTCTCTCCTCAAAAATTTTGATGGCACAACATGCGCTTTCCATATGGAATTTATATGGAGGAGGGAACGAGTACTGACAATATTAAGTACTGAAGCCCGAATGCCCTCCACTTCCCGTATGTCCGCTAGTTTAGATTTCCAACGTCCGCCTTATTTGTTTCTTTGGAAATATAATAATGTCTAAACACACTGTTTCTTGATGTTAGTTCTTGATACAGACACATTTTTATCAAACTATTAACATCCGCCTAAGACTTCGTGAGTAACTTCATCTTATCGTAGCCTACATCTTTTTTATTTAAGAAAATTCTCGAAATGGGGGCGTTTTCAATTTGTAGATTGGCAAACTTTGTCTATTTAATTGGGTACTAAGAACTCACGAACACACATTTGCATTCCAGTTGAATCATAAGTTAATTTGATAACAAAATCAAGATATAAAAGGTCGACTACAAAAATATTGGGCCATTTGGCCTGATCTCCATTCCCATCATAAAAACAAAAATGACCAGATCACATAGATCAAACGGCCCAATATTTTTTTTTCGATTTTGTGATCACATATTATAAAACAAATGGAACGTAAATGGGCATTTATGGAATTTTAGCAACTCGTTAAATTAATTAATATAATAAGAAAACGCCCAATTTCTGAGAATTTCCGTAGATAAAGAATTCTAGGGTACGATAAGATAAAGCCATTCATAAAATTTTAGGTGGATGTTGATAATTTTTTAAAAAGGGGTCTGTACCATGGATTATTTTGTCAGTTTGTATGTCTGGTGTTTTCGAAATGCCTAAATTCGGCTTTACAGGTTCGGTAAATTGTAGGAAATATTTTCATATTTACAAATAATAAAGCATTTTTAATTATTCTAAAACTTCTTACCTTATTTACAACAATAATTATTGTAACGTCGCTCTGATTACGGTGGATTAGCCGACGATCCTTGGATTATGAGCGAGGCCCCGACATTGTCCGCGAGTTATAGCTTGCTAATCGAGAGGGCACCGTGCCCGATCTCAGCAGCGACCTCTTCTTCGGGAATGCCGTATCTGCTTCCGGCACCAGTAGCTCCTTAATCTTGTCAAAAAAAGAAAAGGCAAAAAAACAACTTATTCTAACATATTCTTGAAAGTGTTCTTTCCGTTCTTTAATATGTTTTTAAGACCGAACGACTAAAAACATCAAGGTTCATTGTTTTGTTGTATCCAAAAATAATAGACTATTATAATGCATCAAAGGTCTTCGTTTTAGTAGTTTAGGTAAATATCCAAATTTCGGCATTTCAAAACGGTTTTTCTTCTACTGTACTGTGCAGGTCTGGAACCCTTCCAAATAATGTTAGAGGCCCTGGGCTTACATTAAAAAATTACAGAATTTTTATTCAATTATATATGTGTTTTTTTATATAAGAAACTAAATTTTCCACAATGCAGAAAAAGAAACTATTTCCAAAATTGTATTTATTTGCAAAATTTTCACGGAACTCCAAAGACAACTTCTGTTTCGTTTTTTATAGCTTGAAAAAGATAAAACTACCGCAATATTACAGATGATCGTTTGAAAAATAATCTAATTGTCTACTTAACTACACACAAACAAATAAATAAATTAAATAATTGGGCAAATTTTGGTGAAACACTTTTTTTTTAAGAGGTAAGGAAAGCTGTGCAATGGGGCATGACACACATATTCGATATAGGAGGAATTGGAAATCATAAACAATTATGTAATCATTTTCATAATTTTAAGATTCTAATGAATTTTCTCAGGTAAGCATTAATAGAACAATTAAACCTCGTTTAAGATGTTTTCAGACCATGTACCACCTCGGTGATACAGCTTTGCTGTCAAGGTTTTTTTTTCCTCTGTGGATATCGTATATCAAAATCTAAAACTAATTGTTGATCTAATAACCTGCTAATTGAATGGGAAATAGCAGATTTATGATTTTTATTTATTTATTTGGTCATCGCTATGCTGTTTGTTTTCTCTTATATATTGTTTGGTATATACCAATAATTTTCAAAAAATTCATGTTTTTTTCCGTTATTTTCTAATAGAGCTTTTAGATATCCTAATAACTCAATAGAGCTTCGTGTGTTTTTTTATTTAATGGTGTCTAATAGTGAATAGTGAAACCACTGTAACTATCATAGTGCACTCTCTGCAAATGGGTGGATCTAATTTTTGCAGACGATATCAGTGAGAGAATTTGCAATGCCCGATGCGAAGGAGGCATAAAATAATTTCTTCCGCTTAAATTTTATCTCGTTCGTCTTCCAGTTGTGAATTGTTGTTTGCTTAACTGATATTTTATAACCTTAAATCATTTCGAACTTTGATGAATAATATCTTTGTGGGATCTACTATAGAAAACTATGCGCTTGTTGTAACTATATTTGATGTATAAAAAGGTTTGAGTCATTTAATACTTATTATGTTTTTTTATCGATAGATCGATTGGTCGAAAATCCCAAAAATGTTCAGCGGCATCAAAAATGTACTTATAGGGGGAGGGGGGAAGGCGTCACAGTCAGTCGGTCACCGATTCCAACTAAGTTTTTTAAAGATTGTATTTTTTTTATTTATAAAAAAAAATCATGTTTAAAAGTATTTAAGTAATTTGATTTTTCATTAAAAATATTTACTTGGCCTACTTTACTGGAAGCATTTTTTGATTTTTAGAATTTATGATATATTATAACTCATCTACTACTTTGACTAATATTTTTTCTTATTCTGCACACAAAATAAATCGATTTGTAGATAATAATCTAAAAATCCAGTAAATCAAAGACATAAATTTTATTTCCAATCATTCATAACTTCACAGAGTTTTCTTCGAATTTAATGTTAATATTACCGTTGGAAAGCTGAATGGCTGTTCTTTCAATCGGCATCGATAACATTTTGATTGATTGAAGGAACATCTTTTTTAAACTAAAAATTATGAAAAACTTCCCAAAATGTTTTATTGTATATCTTTGGTTTTAATTGGTTTATGAAGTTCGTGGTTATATAAAATTCAATGTAGTATATAGAACACTAAATCCCTAATAATTGTCATGTGAATCTGTAGAATTGTCTTGAAGTCACCGCATTATTTGTGGTTGAGACCAAAGTTCGAAGGGACCAGCCTACGCAAAAATATCCTGCAAACTATTTTAATATTTCGATTGCTATAAAAATTCGTATATAAGAATATCAACTTTTTTCCCCACTAAAAAAAAAATCATTGCACTAGATATCAAGCTGGTTAAAAAAAAAAATTATATTTTTCAGATACCTATGGTAAGAGAACAAACAGATCCAACCGAAGTAGTATTGTGGTAGTAAATATTAGTATCACCAAAAAATGTTTAATAAATTAAAATGTGAATGACTCTAGATAAATTATGGTTTCCAATTAAAACAATGAGAGCCATCATACATTCAAATCTTTTTGACTTCTGGGTCTTCTCGAATCAATCAATTATATATATGTTTTCATAAAACGTTTCATTTAACTGTTTACTTATGATAGAATTATTTAAGTCGTGGTGGGGTGCTCCTCAAGGTTCCAGGTTCGAATCCCGGCTTATGGCAGTCAAATTATTTATTCTGTTTCATCGTACACCCAGCCTCTTTAAAGTAGGTACCCTTCATTAAGTAATTAATTAAGAGGAAACCCTGGCGGTTGAGCGTGGTCTCGATCAAATCATCTCCTTTCACAACCGTTGACCAAGAAACAGATGTTTCTCTAAATAGTACTGAACCCAATACCCTTCATGGATTGTATTGGTACAGGTTCACATACACACCTAACCGTTTTTGAGGCATGGTAATCATGACTTACCGGTCCATAAAACATGTATTTCCATTGAAAAATCATATTCAAAATTTTTCACGTTTGCCAGGGGTGCGTTTCATAGCGAAAGTTGCACAATCAAAATTTTTGAGGGGGCATATTTGGACGGAGTTATGAATTTTTGAAGTGAACAGTTTCAAACCTGGAAACAAGGGGAAACATGGACTAGACTGCAGCAAGTTTAATTATATATGATCTATGCTTTTTCTGATTATATTTTTCCTTGCACTTTTTTTTTTATAAGAGGACAGAAATAAAATTTCTTAAGAGGGGCACACTTTAGCAGAGGAGGAGGCACACTTTTCTGCGCCATCGACCTTGGTAGGAGAGAGGGGTGGATACCCCGGACGATCGAAATACTTTCTCTTACTATAAATTACATATATGTTAGGTCATTTCACATGAAATGCCAGTTTTTATTATTTCAGAAATTCAAAGTGAGATTAGTGGAGTTTAATTGTTTACTACATTAATGATTACAGATTAAATTAAGCCGTTATTAATTCTCTCTTTTTTTGATAATATTCACTATTATTCCAATTGATTGCACTTTTTTCAATATGTTAGCAAATATTACCATGGAAACATACGATTTTCGAATAACTTTTTTCTACGAGTTTAGCTTGGACAATCGGCAGCCCAAGCTGCAAGAAACATTACTACGGCTTTCCGGAAAGTTTGTTGTAAAGAACGGTTCCTTCTTCGGTGGTTTGAAAAAAAAAAAAACTATTACTAGTTTCTGTTTGGTGGTCAATATCAGGAATAAATCATTTCTCCTTTTTACCTAGAGGTAAAAACTATCACATCCACATCACACTGCAGTGATATTGACATATTATATATAACAATCTGCATTGGTTAATGTTTCACGACAGACAGTGAAGAAACTTAACGACCTGTGTTACGAACTCCTTCCATACTCACGTGATTCGCCATACTTATCTCCGACAAATTTCTATCTGTTCAGAAATTTGGACAATGTTCTTAAAGATAAATTAAAAAAAAAAATGATTATCAGGTCAAATTCGCATTTTCTGACTTAATTTCTTGAAAAAATCCTGAATTTTTAAGTTCTGGGAATAAAAGTTGATAACACATTAAGGAAAATGAAGGTAAATATTTTTAATAAAAATGTTTTGATTTCATAAAGTTGTTTTACTATATAACTTCTGCTGTGAAAACTGACATTTTATATGAAATGACCCGATAGACAAGTAAAAGTAAAAAAAAAGTAGGCTAATTTTAATGAACAATTTGTTTCTCCTGAGAGGTTAGGACAGTCCAGTGAGGGAACCCGCCATACACATTTGATCTATAACGATTGCAAATAATAAATCATTGTGTTATAATTAGCAACGTTTTAAAATTATAATCAATTCTCATTTAAGCTTTAGCGAGTATTAATAGTTAATCGATTTTGATGAACAAGGTACTATAACATTCAAGGCGTACGTAATTTCAGTTTCTTATCACTTGTCAGTTTTTAGCAAGACTGTTTTTGATTTTGACTCAAAGGACCTTAAAACGTATATTTCCGTTCGTTGGATTTCCTTGGTAAGCGGGACATTAGCATCAGTTTATAGATGGATGGTGATTTAACGTGTGAATTTTTCTATTGTCTACTATTAAAAACCTTAAGTTCAATTCAGTGTTAATTTAAGTTCAGTCAGTATAATTGTAATATTGAAGCGGGTTGGATTTACTGACCTAGCAGGGGTAAATATTTTTTTAAGGAGAAACAATATTCATTTTGAATATTCAATATTCATTTTTCAATAAAAAATAAATAAATAAATTGGAAAATAAAAAATTGTTGCTCTAAATTGACATCTACAGTGGATTCTTAAAAAATGTTATATCTAGCTTATAAAGGGATAAAATCTAAAGTGATTAATATGAATTGAGAGATTAGTTATTCAGCTTTCCAACTGTTGTACTTAGGTTGAATCCGTAAAAATTCATGACTAATTATATTTTTATCCATAAACGGAAGAAAAAAAATCTTCCAAGAAAATCAATCTCCAAAATTTGTATTTTTTTCATTTCTATAATAATTCATATTTAAAAGTTTTAAAGAACGCTAAAACTAATCAAACTTTTTCATAATAAATATTTACTTGATCTGTCTTTTGGTTTTTGTAATTTCTGAAAAAATTGAACCTCATGTAAAGCTCGGCAATGGTTTTTCTTATTATACAAAACAAAAAAGAAAACAAAGAAATCAAATGGTATATATTAACCTAATCACCTAAGAAATCCGTGCAAAACATACGCGAAAATTCCAGGATTGTTCAGTGAAAACTTATTCTATTAAAATTCGATTTTTTTTTTTAAATTTATTAAGAATCAACTTTTTCAATTTATTTTATCCATTAATATTTGTAATTTCATGAACCAAACTGGGTTAGCAATAGTATGAAAATTTAAAATTAAGATAGATTTTATTTGTGTGGTTGCTTAACGATGTAAAATTTAGACTACGAAGCCTTGATGAAATCATCGAAAATTGAATATTCAATTAGGCATATTTTGTAAAAAAAAAAAAGTTTACAAATGCAGCTTTTTCACCGGTTTCATTGGCCAAACATTATCTATATTTCAAAGCCTATAATTTTTCGTACGTGAATGAAATCAAATGCAAATTTTTGGAAAAATTCAACTTCAAATTCATTCAAGTTTGATGATTAAAGAGAAAATCTAGAACACGACGAGCTGGTTGAACTTCAATAGAGACAAACACAATCACAAATAATTCTTTTTTTTTTTTACTAATAATTCTTTTTTTTTTTACTAACAGTAAAAATTAATTAAAATTTACTATAAAATAAAATAAACTTTTTTAATAAAAACTAAAATTTTATAACCTCATGAAAATATTTTATTAACCCAAGGTCTATAAAACTACCAAATTCGCTCATTCAGAGATTTGTGCGTCACTCAGGACTTGATCCATGAGTTGAACGCCAAACCTACCAATTGCTCTTTCAAGCCTATACTGAAGGTTTATTTCACAGTTATTGTTCATTTTTTTTTTATTGTTTAATTGATTGAAGACGATATTTTTTGTGTTTTTGACGTTTGATTAAAGATAATTTCAAGTAGATAAATAAATAAATAAGATTAACAACCTACAATAAATTTTTATGAAAATTATAGACTGGACCAGAAATGAAAAGAGCAAAATCCTTATTAAGATTATTATCAGCGAAAGCTTCTTTGATTATATGGTACAATTTTAAAAACTATTTAAAAATAGAAAATTTAGTAAATAATTACAATCAAAAAGGTTAATACAACATTTATTGCATGAGTCGTTTCTCTTAGAATGATCATATTACAACTGAAGTGTCATCTATAGAACAAACATTTTTTTTTAACCACACGCCATGACACGCGTGAATATTGCACCTCTCAATGCGGCCAAAAAGGTTAGAGCGCCTGCATAAAAGTATTTATTTCTTGTAGAAAGATAAATATCAGTCTAGTGGTTACGTCAGAGCTCGATTTCTCCCTACCATTTTCCCTCTGGGTGAGCGATAATGGTAGTTTTATACACCTTAGTATTAACCAAACTTCCATTCTATATGATCATTGCGGTCCACATTTCACAGCCAATACATAGCTAAGTATTATTTATAGTAATTTTAATTATTAAATGGAACTCAATGAAATTGGTACTAGACAACTTCTAAACTATTCTCTAAATTTTCTCCAAGTTTTATTCAAACCGAGCGGTCCGTCAAACTTTTTTTTTTTTTTTTATCTATCTATTGAATAATAATACAATCAGCCACTGGAGGACTATAAGTATTAGGGCTAAGAGTTCTCATTCAAATAATAGAGAAATAAATATAAATATAAAAAGTAAATAAATAATACTGATGAAGAAAGAAAAAAAAAGAAAAAAAAATTAAACAATAACATAAAAAGAAACTTATAAACACAATCATACCTATATACAATATATACATTCGCCCAAGAATCTCCGAGCCAGGCTTTTTCCCCCACATGTGGAAGGCAAAGCAAGACTCCAGGAGATCCCAGTGCCACTTTTCCAGCCGCATCACTAGTATTAGAAGCCAATGGAGACTGAAAGAGGGCACTAGAGCCACAGACGCTTGGGACATGAGTGGTGAAGCTGGCCATTGCCAGGACTCCAGAAGCATATTTACAAGAGATCTCTGGGCCACTGCCGTTTTAACCTTCGTGGAGGATTGTAGGGATGAAGGGAGCTGGATAGGGATTGAGTTAGAGGATTTGGATGATGGATAAGGTTTTGGTGAAAGTTTGAGAATCTGGTTGGGATGATGTCGAGGACAAATGGGATGTTAAGGTCATGGTGTAGGGTCTTGTTTGTGACATAATATAGGGCATTGACTATTGTTCTAAGTACTTTGGACTGGAAGGTTTGGATGCGTTTGATATTCGAATGTTTAGCAGTTCCCCACAGTTCCCTACAAGTCCGTAGGTCCAGATAGGTTTCAGTATGGTCTTGTAGATTAAAAGTTTATTTTCAATCGAAAGATGGGATGTCCTACTTAGTAATCTATACAGCTGGCCATATCGTCGGTTAAGTTCTTGTCTTTTAAGTCTGGTATGTGGGTTCCAAGTTAGTCTTTTGTCAAGAAGGAAGCCAAGGTAACGGACTGTGTCTGAGTAGGGAATTGGAATTGAATTAAAAAGGATTGACGGACAGGATCTGCGTCACAGGGTAAAAGTGACATGTTTGCATTTTGATTCATTGATTTTGATGCGCCAGTTGTTGCACCACTGCTCAATCAAGGAGAGGTGAGATTGTAGGTTTAGAGATGCTATTTGAGGATCTGAGTGGGAGAATAGAATGGCAGTATCATCAGCAAATGTAGCTAGAAATGTATCGGGATTTGAAGGCATATCGGAAGTGAAGAGGATATAGAGAACTGGGCCCAAGACACTGCCTTGTGGAACACCAGCCTCAACCGGATAGTAAGTGGAGAATTCGGTGTCACAACGGACTTGAAAGGAACGATTTGAGAGGTAGGATTTGAGGACTAGGTATAAGGATTGGGGTAAATGGGTTTGTCCTTGAAAAGCAAGCCATCGTGCCACACCCGGTCGAAAGCCTGTGCTACGTCCAGAAAGGCACTAGTGCAATAATGCTTCCGTCAAACTATAAGCGTGTCAAATGATACGTTTACTGATGAAGAAATATATAAAGCGTCAATTACAATTTTCCTTCAAAGCTAGTGCGCTTCATAAGATAACGATTGTAAGTAATGCTTCGTTTGTTAGGATTTTTGGAAAGATGTCCACCGAATGGTCTACAGACATGGGTGTACGACGAGGAGATGGATTGGCCTGTTTGATTTATAATCTTGGACTAGGGAAGGTCATAAGAGATACTGAGATCCAGACACCTAGTACCTTAATAAACCACCTCGTACAACTCCTCGGACACGCTAATGACATCCATATCGCAGGGAGGTCATTATCGACTATTAGGGATGCATTTATAGCACTAAAGATGTTGCCACTAAAATGGGGCTGCTGGTAAACTACAGTAAAACCGAATAGCTTAATGTGAATCCCACAGTGTCGAGTTATTTGTGATAGTGGACTGTCACCTGAACAACTTTATTTGTGGTTTGGGAAAATCACTGTTCTAGAAAATCATTGATATTGATGTGTATTAATGTTTAGTTTTATACTAAAAATTATTTCAATTTTTACTTTTAAAATTTAAACATTTTTACATAAAAACGATGGATAGAATCAATTTTGAATTCAGAAATAAACATTAATACACATCAATATCAATGATTTCTAGAAGTGCTTTTCCCCAATCAAAAATAAAAATTTAGAGCAAAACATTGTCATAATTTTAATTTTTGCTTTCTTTTGATACCTGCAAAAATGCCGGAGTTAGAAAAGGTAGGATATGCTGATACTTTTACTTTCAATACTCATGTTGTATGAAATAATTATTTTGCACGAAACAGTTATTATTTAGCATAATATATCTGATATATTTAGCCATTGATAATTTGGAGCAATAACGTCAAAACATAATTTGTTGATAGAATATTTATTTTAAAGAATTAAAATGGAAATAAAACTGTGTATCATGTATCACAATATTGCTAATATTTGAATAAATACAATATTTTACTTTTGATAACCAAAGAAAAAAATTGAGTAAGTTTATCAGTTGACGGATTGAACTTTTCTCGTTACCATACATCTATCTAGCCAATGATTGATAATGCAATAGTAGACACTTAATTAAAAATTTTTTATTCGATTCTAATTTCATCATATCAAGTTTAGGGACTGATTAAACGTACGATATCACAGGAAGTATATATAAATTATTTTATTTGATCTATAATTATTTTATGCTAGAAGATTATACTGGTACTACAGTATTATTTCGTATTTACTAAACTTTTAAACAGAAAAATTATTACCAAGATAAAAAAATAAAAATTAATGTTTTATTATTATGCTTTTAATGCATGCATCTGGTCGACTAAATGGCTTGAGTTCAAATTCAATACCATCATAAACAAAAACAGACAAAATTTTAGCAATATACTGAAATTTACAAGTAAATAGACCATTTATTGATGTACTCTAGACACATTTATGGTCTACAGGATATCAGAATTTACAGAGGGGCAAACATTGACTCTGATCACTACCTCACAATCGCCCGAATCAGAGCACGAATTTCAATGGTGCGAGTCTAGCGAAGAACACAACAAGCCAAGTTTAACGTGGAGGTATTCAAAGATTATGAGAAGAGAGAAAGCTTCTCTAGGCATGTGAATCATAGGATAAAAAACCTCAGTGAATCCGGAAACTTAAACCAACAATGGAGTAGTTGCAAGGAGGCAATAGTGGAAGTCGCAAATGAAACAGTTGGGTGTCAGGAAGTTACACGGAAAGCAGGATGGTACGATGAGAAGTGTCAGAGGATCACTACTATTAAGAATAAAGCTTATCGGCAGATGTTCCAGCGAAGACACACCAGAACTTCTGTAGAAGAATACCGAACCCGAAGAAGGGAAGAGAAAAGACTCTTTAAGGGGAAGAAAAGGACCTGGGAAAGGAAACAACTGGAAGAGATAGAGAACATAAGGGGCCAAAATGAAATCAGGAAAATCTACAACCGTATCAACCAGAGCCGAAGAACTATCAAACCCCGGACCAGTGCTTGCAAGGACACAGAGGGGAACTTAGTCACTGATAAGAACAAAATAATGGAGCAATGGAAATGCTATTTTCAAAGGCTCTTAAATGACAATATCCCCTGCTGTAGAGAGGAAAGGCAGGAACTACCGATTGGCAATCTGGAGCCTCCCGACATGGAAGATGTGGAAGACGCCATAGGATTCCTGAAAAACAATAAAGCCCTGGGACGGATGGGATACCTTCGGAACTGTTTAAATATGGAAGAGAAGAACTCGCAAGATTTATGCATAATGTTATTATGGAAATATGGGCGGAAGAAGTATTACCAGATGATTGGTACAAGACAATCATCTGCCAGATCCATAAGAAAGGAGATATCTTAGATTGTCACAACTATCGTGGAATATCTTTGGTATCGTGTGCATATAAAATTCACTCAAGAATCCTCTTTCAGAAGCTACTTCCGTTCGCTGAGAGAGAAATAGGAATATATCAGGCTGGATTCATGCGAAGAAGATCTACGGTCGACCAGATATTCGCTATTTGAACAATCCTAGAAAGAGCAAGAGAGTATAATGTATGTACACACTACCTCTTCGTAGACTTAGAGAGAGCTTATGATAGCATCCTGAGAGATGAGCTCTACCATGATATGTTGAGCCTGAATGTTCCACCTATACTTGTGCGACTGATACAAGTGACAATGAAGGAGGTGCAATACACTGTCAGAATCCAAGGTGATATGTCGGACTACTTTGAAATGCAGAAGGGACTGCGCCAAGGAGATTGCTTGGCGTGTCTTCTATTTAACATTGCCCTCGAATGTGCCATTAGAAGATCCTAAATTTTAATTAAGGGGAACATTATCTGGTCAAGATTTTATTTAAAGAGAAACTAGCTTTATCAAAAAAATGGACTGGAAAGAAACACTATCATTCATTCTGCTGGAAAGCTAAACAGGTACATGTAGCTCAACAATATCAAGAAAATGACAGATTTGGAGAAAACTCTGAAGAGTTAATGGTGCATTCTTTATAAGCATTGGTTCCTGGAAATGACAGTATTCCTAATTAGGTTCTTAAATACGGTTGCATGTTAGTGGTGGAGGAAATGTTTAACCTTTTATAGATGTCCGGATGGAAATGAGGACGCCACAGGATTCGAATGATGCAGTTTTGTGTTCCATACATAAGAAGAGAGATAGATCGGATATCTGCCAAAACATCGAGATATCGCCCTACTGTCCACTGCCTGTAGGCTTGAATGAACCTTGTAAGGCTCATTCAATTAGAATAAGCAGAACATGGCGGTATGATAAATTGACAAATACCAAAATCGCTTCCGGTCAGAAACAAGTAGAACAGATCGTATCTTCTCAATTCGGTAAATTGTGGCAAAAGCAATGAACTACATTACGTTTTGAAAGCACTCGAGGCCCCAAAAGAGTGAAACGCCGGCCTTTTAAAAACATTTTAAAAAATGTAAAAATAATTATTATTTTTTATTTTGACTGATCAGCCCAACCATCCTTCTCTTCAATTAACATTATAGTGGTTTGAATTTTTTTTTACGATTTTATATTATGTAGGTAAGTGAAAATTAAAAGCATTTTTGTGTACACTCTAGGAGACAGTCAAATGAAATGTTACCAAACATGTATTTATTCTCTATTTTACATCATGATTTGTACGTAAGAGAAGATTGATGATTTATTAACTCTTTGAAAAATTTAAATAATGATTGGTAACTATACGAATTAATAGCGTAAAACTGAATTTGTGGGTTAAATTAAAGGATTGGACATTTCATTTGTTATTTTGATTTAATTTGTTTCAACAACAGATCAAAATTATAGTGCATGGAAAGAAAATAATTTCAAATGATGCAGATAGTCACCCAATAATGAAAAAATAATGTTGTTTAACCGATAAGCCCAGACCTCCAGGGAATTATCCTCCAGAGACCATGGAGGGGAGTTAGTACTTAAGCCGCTGCGAGCTGGGTATTCGGCAGTTCATCCTTCGCTCTTCTTTCAGCCATCAGTGGCCAGGATAACCAGACCAAGGTATATTACATTATCGCTAGAAAGAAAAAAATGGATATTTTTATTATTTATAATTTAGAGTATTTATTCAACATACAATCATATTCAACAGATTTTTTGTTTTTTATATTCATTTACTTATATATGGAATATACAGTAAGGAAAAATATTTCGGATTGTGGAAAATTTGGAATCCTGATTTTCAACGCAAACGCACATTTTTTTTATATAGTATAATTTTAATCGGTTGTTAAAACTAATTAAATCAAAATAAATAAGTTGTCAAAGAGTAAATAAATCCCCAACATTTTCTTCCGAATAATTCAATATATGAATTGGAGACAAAACGTATAACATTTACTTTTACTAAGTAATTATAATAGGTTGTATCACAAAAACATTTTTTACTTTCACTTACTTGTATAAAAAATTTCAGTAAATCAAAGCATTGCGATCGTGAAAAATTTCTTAACCTAGTTTTCAAGAAGAATACATGTTTAAGTTTTGCTGCATCCGAATAAAGTACAAGTTTCATAAAAATATCTCTGAACAGTCAAACAAAAAATGAAAAATAGTAGGAAACTGAATGTATGTATTTAAAGTAGTTAGTATATGATTGTGGTGTTACAGCAACATTTGTACTAATTACCGGAAGTAGCATTTTATATAATCAATTTCACATATTTTTATGATTTGTATCGAAAACGACTCAAACGATTTCGATTGAACTCGATATAAAAATATTAAACTGTATGGTTTTTAATATCAGGTAGTTCATATTCTCATTCAAATAAATTCAAAGTTTTAAAATAGCTTTCTTTAATGTACCTTTGATATGGTTCGTTTGAAATATATAACTGTCCTTTCTAGTTATCACTAATAAGAAACTTGTTATAAACTATGAATTAACATTTGCGAATTAACAATGGTAGAAAAAAGAAAAAAACATTTTCTCAGATTGAAAATGAATTTCTACAAATAAGAGTAGTAATATGTAGCTGAAAAGTTAACGATTTAAGAAATATTAGTATCTAACATATAACACCGTATAAGTTATTGTAGAGTGATAACAAACATATGTTTAATAATTTCTGAAAAGTAATATTATTTAACGGAAACTAAATGTTTTCTTGGAAAGCAAATGGAAACTTTTATGATTTTTTCCAGCTTGACCATTCAAATATATAAATTGTCGTTTTGGAATTGTTTCAAAAACTATTTCATCGTACTTTTGTGGGAAAGAATGAGAAGTGGATGCCAAAATATTTCAAGCTTTTTACGGGGTTAATCAAAAGATCATTAAACTTTGGCTGGAGTTCACTTAACTTGCATTATTTGAGCAGTAACTTAATTATTTAAGATATTGACAAGAAAAGCATATGGCAAGTGGGACTTGTGTGCGCATCACACAGCCTCCACTTATCATCGTATTCGACATCGCACTAAATTTTGGATAGGTATCTACAAGTGTTGGTAATTATTACATTTTCTACAATTAACTTAACTAAACCATGATTGTCAATATCTATGTCCTCAAGGATCATTTTAGGTAGAGATTTTAATCAAAATTTCTGATATCCCTTAAAAAAATATCATGATTTTTTACTTTGTTCTTTTACTTTTCATATCCACTCTTATTGACATTGATAAGTAATTTATTAATAAATAATAGTTCTATATATGTATACATGCTCATATGTATTGTATTATGTAAGTCACTAGGATACATAAATAAATATTACTATTATACAGGTGGATACCCCAGTAGACTTGCGAGGCGGTATGGCAGCCGGAAGAAGTTCGACCAACAGGAGCACAGCGCTGAGCCATATCGGCCTAGTGCTCTCGGCGATCTACCTCAACTTGACTTTAGACTCTGTAAGGGATTTACTTGTTTGTAATTTAGTTCAAAATAGGAATAATTTCTTAAGTTTATTTTTAGTAGCAAAGTTTCCCAATAACTAGCAGTATTCGAGTATTATTAATATATTTAATTTAAATAATTCACTGCCTTAAATAATTTTGAGTCTTGCAACTGTTATCTTAATTATGGCATATAAGCCTAAACTTACTATTCAAGCAATTAAGTATTTTTGTAATAATCAAGTATTTTACAACGCAGGTCAACGGTAGCGAACACCACTCTTATGGGGGAGGAGGGTATGTACCACCTGTTGTCGTCCCTCCTCAGATGTGGCCAGAGTTCCTGACCAGGCTTGCCATCGGGGGCTTCGGCGATCAAGGAGCTCTTGGAAACTACTTCAACCAGAATGGCGCCAATGGATTTAACACAAATAATGGCTTCTTCGACGATTTATTTGCTCGTAGAAACGCCTATGATTATGGAAAGGGTTATGGAGGTGAGTTGTGAATAATAAGTTGATTATATCAACGTAATCTTCTTGTCGTTGTTTTTATAAGTTATGCATTTATATGAATCGTTTACAAATTGTCTTGTTATCGATAGCTGGATTCGACTACGGAAGAGGCGGAGTCCAGGGCGGTGGCTACAGAGACCTGGGAGGTCGTAACAAAGGACATACAGCTTCCGGGTTTTCCAACTCCTATAGGAAGGACGAATCCGGCGATAGGTCTAGCTACTACGACGATGGTCTCGGTCATAAAGGAACCATAAGATACGGTGCTGATGACGCAAGGTAATTAAGCTAATTTTTTTTCGAATTAGCGATATAATGAAAGAACTTATAAATAATGGTTGTCTCTTTCGTTAGATTCCGAGACCAAGGCGGTTCTCTCGGAAGAGGGGGATTCCACAACAGCAACCTTAATAGGTACGGCTCTGGGGCAAGAGGACGCTACGGTGATGCCCTCACATACGCCCAGGGTAGCGACAGGGGAGCACACTTCGGCGGCGGAAGATACGGCTATGCCAGGCATGGAAGGCTCATGCCGAACAAGAGTACCGGCCTCTACGTCATCCCAATGCCTAGCACACTTTTTTTCGATCAAACCCCCCCTCCACTGTAAAACCTTACGTTCGCTCCTACTCCTGGTACTCTTCCACCACGTACACCATGCCATAAATCTGATTCTGATGAAATATTCAAAGTAAATTAGCAGAAGACTTTATATCTAATTATTACGGTATATTTTGAAAACAAGTATAATACTCAAGACCTGCCATCGAAAGGTGAATGCTGGTGGACACCCATACATACCTCCAACTGAGGGGGGGTTACCAATGACAATCGGTTTATTTATTGACTTATCTTAAAACTGTACATATTTGTATATTTATTAGCTAAGGAGAAAGATGTTGCTTTACCTCATTATTTAAGAAAATATATAAAAAAAAATATTTGTGATTAATAAAGCTTTAAAAAAAATATTTTTTTGATCAATTATTTCCTTATTACTTGATAATGAAATCAAACTCCTATTTTTTAAACAAAAAAAAACTGATAGTTTAATTTATCTTTTTCATTATAAGTTATACCTATTATGTGTATGTATTTATATTCAAGAACGTCACTAAAAAATTTTCTTGCGGAAGGGGTGGTTCTAATATATAAAATTACCCAAAAATTTTAATTTTTTCAATAATTATCTATCAATACCAATCCTATGAGGTTATTAAAAATATATTGTTTTGTTAATAAGGAACCACATCTCTGAAAACAGTATCATACTAACATATATCTTTTAAAAGGTGGACACGTGTCTTGTTCACCACTTATTTTGTCAACATTTTTACACCTTTGATTCTAATTATTATTCTTAATGAAGTTCATTACTAAATTTAATTCTGCTCCAAAAAGGATTGTTAAAAATCATCTCCTTTAATAGTAATGAAACATCCATTTTTCAAACAAGCCTCTTCTGAAAATAAATTGCATTATTGGTGACACTATAACTTTTCTGTCCTACTTGTTCTTCTAGCTAATGTTATTGTTGGCTTAAATTTTTTTTAGTAGGAAGGACACAGAAAACATAAAATGGTTAGGAATGACCTATATAAAACCTTGGATATGTAAACCGATTGCGGTCAGTAACAAATTTATGTCAAATAAAATGATGAAAACAACAAAAAAAAGCAGTCGTATAAAAGCAGAAAATCATTTATGAAATAATTCCTAATAGATAAAACCACTCCTGCTATACAAAAGAGCTATTGTACAATACAATTTTGGGAAAATATTTTATACACACTCGAAAAGGAATAGACGAGCGAAATGGTAAATGAACCATAATGACTTAGTTGAACGGTATAAGCCGACCAGACCTCAAAAAATAGGCCTTGTTTTCTCTAATAAGCTCTTGCGTTTGACGTTTCACTTCGTGTTCTCTACTTTAATTTTATCTTTAACACATCGTTTTCTTTCTTTCTTTTATCATTTTTTTTTTATTTTCAACTATTGTTTACTGTTTTCATCCATTGTTTATTTTTTTCTTTTATCAATTGTCTGATTTTCAAATATTGCCTTCCTTTTTTGTCAAAATTTCACACTCAAAATTTTACTGCCAAAAATGCAATACATCAATTGCTAAAGGAAGTAATTGGGTGAGACACTCATTGATTCATGACAAACAAAAGAGCTATTGTTTTATTGCAAAAAAGTCACTAACATAAGAACATGGATGGAGATGTACTTTTAAAAAGTTTTTGTGAATTTCGACCTTATTTATTGACAAAAAGAAACAGAAAAACAAACAGTATTTCCATTAAAATGACACCAACCCTTTTATATATGAAACGTTGTTACAAGTGCATTTTTTTTTTAAATTTCACAAATAGAAAATTTTTAAAGTTTGTTATAATGCAAGGTTATAAAATGTCACATAATGACGTGTTGCAATAAACCGACGATATATTTAATTTACAGAAAAATAAGGCCTGTATTGCATTTTAAAAATTATAGAAATTAATTCTTCATCACTGTTCACTATGCATTATAACTCTTATTTTTACTTTCACTTACGTATATATGTAATATGTAGTAAGTGTAAGTATTGCGATCGAGAAAATTTTTGAATCTGAGTTTTAGACGGATTTATACGATTTGAGGTACCCTGAGTCGAAATGACCCAGTCCCGAAAAATTGTCAGTGTGTCTGTGTGTCTGTGTTTTTGTATGTTAGCAGTCTAGCTCAAAAACGAAAAGTCCTATGAAACTGATATCACGTATTTAAGATAGGTATATGCCTTAGTTGTGACGGCAACTTTTTCCTTAAAATCGGCTAACCGGAAGTGCCACTTTATATCAACGCTGAAACACATTTTCACAGTTTTCTCAAAAACGGCTCTAACAATTTTGATTAAACTCGGTGTATCATTGTATAATTAAGTGGTATTTAATATAAATTAGGTCTTATCCCCATTGATGTCACTTTACAGGGCTTAAATGCCCAATGTTCATATACGTCTTCCTCTAAAGTACCTTTAATATGGACTATTTTAAAAAGATAATTATTTCGCATTATTCAGAGTTACGAAAAAATGCTAAATATAACTTTTGAAAGAATTTGATAAGTTAATAAAGGAGAAAAAAAAAATAAAAATGCAGAAAAACGTAGCTATAGACTATAGCGCCTAAACGAATGTACCGATTTCATTGAAACTTCGCTAAAGTCATTTTCTCGACATCCTTCAAATTTATCTATATAACATTCAGCAGCGAAAAGAATCTGAAAAAAAGTTACGAGGGATGGTAAAATTAAATTCCGAATAACTCAAAAAGTATACACTGTTTTGGGAATGGTTTTCTAAAAGTTTATGGTTATTTAAGATTATTAAGCCTAAAAAAACAAAAAAAAAATCGTTAAAATTAGGTTATAATTAGGATAATTAGGAGATAAGATATGGTCTCTAGTTTTTTTTAATACGTTAATACGCAATGGTTATATCCTTTGTTTCGGTTTTTGAATTTTAAATGTGTTAATAAGATAATGCTAATTTTTTTTAAATGTATTTAAAATCCACCTACGCAAGTTGATGGCATTGTTTAAAAAACTATTTCAGTGTATTTGTGTGAAAGAAGAAATAAAATATAAAATCATTTCATGGATGTATAAATCATGTGTTTATAATATTAAATACATTTACTGTAGTTTAGTAATTATTGATTAAATTTTAAATTGGTTCATAATCGTCTTATCCTTTTGGCTACATTCAAGGAATTGCTGTGTTATATATGTGTGCGATGTTATATTGCGTTCCTGGCGTTTGAGAATTTAAAGAGAAAAAAGGAATTTTTTTTTATTTTGGGAAAGTGTTTATTATGCTATGTCTATTGTTTAATATGGCTTATTGTTGATAATTTGTAAGAGTATTGTTATGAAGGGGGAGAAATAAAATTAATGTCCGTATGGATTGATAAGTATGCTGTGTACGAAGCAACCCTATGTAGTAGGGCAGCATTACTTTTAATAAAGTATTTCTCTATAAATAATTAGGTATTAAAGTTAATTCCAAAATATTGTCATATAACTTTTTAGAAAACTAAATTAGTGAATAATTCGATAGATCTTCTCTATGTGATATTCCTCTACAATTTCATTGTACTTGTGTGAAAAAACAAGTGAAATACAAAAATATTTCATAGATACGTTTATAACCCTAAATATATTTACTGTATTTTAATAACTCTAGATCTCATAATATATTTAAATATTTAGATATCTATCGTCCGTTTATTCCGAAAAATCATCATGTAACCTTTTAGAAAATTAAATTAGTGAATAGTTTGATAATTCTTCTTTTTGCGATATTCCGACAGAATCCACTTACAATTAGTGTGACAACTTTTGACCTGTATGACAAACACTGCAAATCTCTTAATTCCGTTTTAATAAACTTTGCAATGGAAAATAAGAGTTTAATGACTTATAGTCGTACAATCCATAATCAATGGATCGAACAATCCATAATCTTGATATAACCGGTGATATAATAAATAGGACTATTGTTATTTTAATAGCATTTGTGTTTTTTTAGCTTTAGCTCAGTTTAAAATGCAATTTAAAACATTTTATAATAGCCTAACATGGCCAGAAAATAATTTTTATTAAAAGTTCAAAGATTAAGTGAAAGTTGTGTGTTGTGCGCACCAGATTTTTTAACCTTGTAAAATTTACCACAATACAGTTACAAGTTTTTCAATATAGCATCGATAGATCAAAAGTTGTCACACAAATTGTAAGTAAATAATGTTGTGAGTTCTCAGATGGAAAAATAAACAAATTATTCATTAATTGAATTTATTATAAAGTCCGGAATAACCTGATAATTAAACTATAGTACCTAAATGTATTTAAGATTATAAACATACTCTTACTCATCCCTGAAATATTTTTATATTTCAGTTATTTTTTCACACAAGTACAATAAAGCACATTTTAAAACAATACCGTTGCCTTAATTCGATGGATAATATACTTTTTTTAAACTTAAAAATAATTTTAATAGTTCACATTTCGGAAATTTCGTTTATTTTCCATGGAAACATTTGATTTCCATTAAATAACATTGGTTTTCAGAAATTATTAATTACAATTTTTTTCCTGACCAAATTCGATGATTCCTCCTCAAAAATATTTTGCTGCTTAGAAACTAGTGTGATCATAACAAGTGATTTATCCTACGTTGGACATGATGATAAGTAATTAGCTATTCACTGTACAGAATAAAGGTGGAAGCACTAACGGATCCAGGATTTATTTTTTTTGGGGGGGGGGAGAGCATCAGCCTGAAAGTTTTTTTTTTAAAGACATATAACGATAATTACATAGGAAGAAAAAGAAAGAAAGTAACTACTTATATGAAATAGAGTTTATGTTATTCTTTAAGTACTACTAAATGCAATTACACGAACAATAATACTTTTTGAGGTAATCATTAAATATTTTTTTCATAAGACATGGTTATATTTTGCCAGTTTGGGAAGGCTTCAGCCCAAAAGACTCTCCCCCTCCTCCCCCCGTAGATCCGCCGTGTGGAAGGAATCACCACAAAGGTAAACTGGAAGGTGAAACACCGATCAAGTGATTTTTAGTCGTTGGCTAATGAGGAAGTTCACCAAGCCCCCCCTCACTCGTTGAAAAAAATACTGATGTTTATTTTATACAAGAACTATAAATTGTTATATAAATATTAATATATTTTTAGATCTTATTGATTTACTCTGAATCTTTATAATTAGGTAATTAAAATTAATTAATTAATTAAGACAATTTAACTCACAATGGCAACAACACTGACCTCTTATATTACCTACTGAAGATATATAACCTGAGTATTATTAATATTTTTGTGATATCAGTGTTCCTCTTGTAAATTTTATATTGCAGTATTATCGTTTAGTTTAGTATTAATGATACCTCCTCCCCCTCCTGTACCTTTCTGTCCAGCCTGCAGGGCTTTAGACGAAAACGAACCATCCATAGATGTGGCCTTAAAAGATATTTTGGATTGTTGGTCGCGATTTTATCCTGAAAGAGGAAAAAAACCCGAAATCAGTTATAAACATGTGGTTCCGATTTTACAACAAGGTCCAACTTGTGGACTAGTTGCTATAGCCATGGTGTTAACATTAGTTCCAAGAAACTGGACCTTACAGGAGTTACTGGATGATGCTCAGTCCCTTGGCTTTAGTAAAAGTGGTGAAATGTTTTCTGTAGATAATATGGAAACGTTTGCTAAGCATGTTCTAGGTGATTATTTTAAAGTGGAAATGTACTCAGGTGGTTTAGCAGCTGAGAAAGCCGCTGTGATGGAGTGTTTAGTTAAAGGGCAAGGGCTTTACTTAGTTCCTTATGATTCAGATAGAAATCATTTGCCAGCTTGCCTCAACGGTCATAAGGCTCATTGGGCGGTATTATGTGGTGCCGTTATTGATAATGGTGTTTCATTTGTTTTAGCAAGGCAGGGAAAGAGTAGACATATTGGAATATGGGACTATGATGTGTTAGATCGGAGTAATAATAATTTGTACGAAATAGCACCTTCAAGGTTGACAGATGATTATACCTTTTATGACTTGAAAACATCTATGGCAGGAAAATTTATTAAATTGGAAGAAAGGATAACATTATCAAATCCATTTTTTAGTTAATAAGTTTGATGAGTAATCTTAAGTGTTCTACTTTTAAATTAAAAAAGGTGTTTAAATTGCAATTGTCGATGTGCTTTATATTATTAACATTGGTTTGTTTTATTGAAGCTGACTAATTTGTCTGTAATTATAGAAATGGGTATTAACAATTTAGCTGTAGCATAATAAATTTATAATTGTCGTAAAATATTAACTCTAATTTGAAATGAAAACAAACAGGGTTTTATTTGCCGGGTTATGAAAGTAAATACAAAGCTCAATTTTGTAAGATAATTATTTCTTTAGGTTATATATCAGTGGAGTTGATTATCAAATTTAGGATCCTTTTAAGAGATGTTTAAAATTCAGAGTTCGTGGATTTTTCTGTAGAATATAAATTTAATTCCTTAAATCATCTGTTAATTTGATAAGGATTCAGTACTCCCTTATAGAGCATTTGAATCAGTGCCATGCAGTATTTGGTTTCTTGTAATCTAATTTAAAGAACAAATACTTTGTCAATGTTTAATATCATATTAGTTAAGATTATCTATTTTAATGTATTAAATATAAATAACTTTACGGGTTGTTTGGTCAGTTTTCTGATAGGCGGGATGTTATGAATCAGACTGTGATATGATTTACCATTAGATACTGTGCCATGAGTCATTCAACATTCAGTATCTTTAAGCGTATTTATTATGGGTTTCCTTTGTTTATTCAACCATTGTTATGTTTATTTAGAAGAAGTTTAGTAAATAATGAAAGTTTTTGTTGGCTGTGCTTATTGTGTTATGAAAGATATGTATGATCCTTTGTCAAATGTTATGAAAATATTTTCTTTTGATATTTTATGATTGTTAATAAATAACTATTTGGTCATTCTGTCTATAACAATATTGTCATTTACTTGTATTAGTATATGATCGTTACCAATTATAATTTTTATTGTACATGAAAGTCTGTTGATTGTTTAATGTAAAATTGATACTGTTATGGTTTTTAAAACCATTTTATGTAGCTTAATGATGTTGCAAAGAATGCTTATGCTTAAAGGAATGAAGAATTATATTTTAAATTGTCAAAATAATAAAATTTTATTTTATTGATGTTTTTATTAATTTCTTTTATGTATTTAAACAGTTGGTAAACCTCTATCCAGAACAGTAGTCCCACTATTTAGAGTATAATTTCTCAAAAGTTGGTGTGCTTTTTGAATAAAATATTTATTTCCAACGTAGTACCAGCAAAAGTTTTTAAGTACACATGGTTGAAAGTAGAAAAAAATCTTTACTACACATTTTTTTAATTTAAACATTAAGTATAACTTCATTACCCTTTTATTAAAAATATTTGTCTATTATAAATAAAGTTTATACCAAATAATAAATATAAAATAAGAATTTTAGTTCCTGTGAGATTGACAATCCATAACTGGAACTTGCTGCCTCTTTAATTTTCCTCCATGTTTGCGTGTCTTGAGCAGTCATCCACCAGTTTCTGATTCCAAGGATTCTGGCTTCAGCACTTATTTCATCTTTCCATATGAGTTTCGGTCTGACCGGTTTTCTTTTTCCACCCTCCATGCTGAGCGATTTCTTTGGGGTTGAGGTATTGTCTATCCGTGCGTCGTAAAAGTGAAAGAAACTAACTGTTATATATACACATAATCATTACATATATATGTGCATAAACGTATATGTATATATACATAATATAATGTAATAAATAAATGTAAAATTATACAGAAATTTAAAGTAAAAATATAAAGAATTTAGATGATACTTAAGCTGTTTTATCATTTTTCATTCACCTAAAAACAATATATATATTTCATATTATATAAAAGAGTTTGAAACCCAAAATAAATGTAAGTGCAATAATAAAATTTATAACTGCTTTGTTTCAATATGGAACATTTTTAGATAAGAAAAAAAAAATGGATATACAAAGAGAATTTTGGAATAATTGGAATCCTGCCGTGTTTTTTTTAGAAATAACATACTTTAATTTTTATGATCACTTAGTTATTTTGCTTTTTAAAAATTATCAAATACGCAAGACATTGAAGTATTACGGGATTGCCGCTTTAATTTTTCATTGCCATGTGCAGCCAGAAAGGCATTTGTCCTGTTTATTAAAAATTAAAATACATTTTTGAAAGCTAAGATCTTGCAGGGTGACTCAAGGTAATATTTAAAACAAAATAAAAAATTCTTTTTGAATGCCGTCTTTTTGGATTTCAGGAACCGTCATCTTGTAGAAACACTGGGATGAGCTACCGCAGTCATAAGTGTTAAAACAGCATTTAAATGCCCAACTTTCAAATTTTCTTCCTCTAAAGTATCTTTAATTTTTTTTATTTGAAATAATTAACCATCTTACATTGCAACCTGCTTTAAAAACCGGCTAAATATACAATATGAAATTTGATAAAGGAAAAATAAGGGGGAAAGGAGAAACAAGGGATCATAATAGATAACTGAAGGAACCCGAGCTTGGTCGAAAGGTCAGAATAAGTTTCCATACCTAATATGTGCTCCAATAACATTATTATTATGTATACAAGTATGATTTTCATAAATGCTAGCATTGGTATTACGTAATATTTAATTGTATACATTATAGCAATATAAAAATTAAAATTTGTAAACAAATAAAAATACTGCAGTGAAATATAAATAAATGAAGCAGATTTTTTTTCGGACTAAAAATATTAATTATAATCAAAATATACAGTATTAAAAGGAAATGGTTTGTGACAAAAATCATAAATATAATACAATAGACGGCACTAAAAAAAAAAATGGTAGTTAATTATTTAAAATAATATGTTATACCATTTTTACTTTCACTTGCCTTTTTTAGAAAATACCTATTTCAGCTAAAAAAAAAGAAGTGGTAAGTGATAATTGTGTGATATGTGCACTGCACCAGATTTTTCTAGAAATAGAATGTTAAGAACTATTGATATGTAAAATGTTTTTAAGAAATTATTTTTCATTTCAGAATCTGAAATTTTATGAACAGGAAAATATATATATATGTTCATTGGAAAAAGTACTTTAAAACCAAAAGAAATATTTGATTAATTAATCACATCTATTCATGTTATAAGAAATAAATGGTAATGATAATTTCATGGAAAATAAAAAACTGAGGCTTATCAAAAACATTACTTTATTGCCAAACTTAAATGCATAAATATAGGAAACAATGTTCAAGTAAAGAAATAAAAACAAGTAACAACCAAATTATTCTTTTAGGAATTCTTATACAAAATAACAAATAAAATCATACATTGTAATATAAATAAATAACAAAGATGTCTAGTATTTAATTCTTAAAAAGTTGAAAAAAGGAAAAAAAAATCATAACCTTTAAAAAATGGTGTTAAATTAGTAATGAATATAAAGAAACCTTAAAACAAGAACTCAACAAATAATAGTCAATGATAAAAAAAAATATTTATCACAGTATTTAAATAAATTACTAATATTATTGGTAAGTAAAATTGTTGATCTAAATAACAAAATGTTATTTTGTGCCGTAATGGTATATAAAAACATGGTATAGAGCTCTCTAATGTGGCAGAATCATGAGGTGTATATTCAGTATCGATATAAATAAATAGTAACTAAAATTAAGTGTTTAGTGCACCACTTCAACAATTAAAAAAATAAATTGTTAGCTTTTAGAATCAGCAATACAACAGGACATTTTATAATAAAAAGAGGTTGTAACATACTTAAATAATTTATAAATGATAAAACATTGAATATATTACTTTTCCCAGAAGAAAATAATTATTTATCAATATTGCTACTTGAATTTTTGTTGAAGTGGAGAAAGGTACACATAATTAGGAGACATGAATACTTTATAAACATACTTTCAATAAAAATGAAGCACAAAATGTAAGAGTAGAAAAAGAATATTCGAGATAAATCAATAAAATAAATAAAATGTCGATGAAATCTATAAGTAAAGTAAATGTCTCAATGAAGATGAATTGTTCACTTCTGTTGAAATTCATGTAACCGACAATTTAGTTATCATGGCTAACAAATAATTTATCAATTCTCCACAGGGTACTTCCTCTTCTTGCCGCGTGGTAACATTACGGACTTTCACCACGCTACGGCTAATTTCATCCTGCCCCAAGATTATTACCAATGGAATTTGATTCTCTTCACAATACTGCAGTTGTGATAAAAGCTTAGGATTGCCCTTGTAGGAATGTTCGGTCTAAACATATAGATAGGTATAAACCAGTATATTTCAATTAAATAAATATAAGCTATTATTAAATGTTTAGATTAAAAATAGTTAATAAAATTGTAAAGTCAGATTAAAAAAACAGTTAATAAGAAAACTAACTAAAACTACTCAAGAGTGGGGGATCGACGGAAGCTATTTCCAGTTTATTATAAATAAATGATATAAATGATGAAAGTATAGGAGATCACTAATGGTGAATTATACACTGCATAATTATTCAAGATTGATCCATAGCGAGAAAAACATTATAGTTAACGTTTCTAACAATTCATAATAAGTCTCATCCCAATTACCCATTCAATGATATTTCCTCAAAAGCAACTTTAGGTACTACTAAACAGTGAAAAAAAAAAAAAATTTCAAACTCCACATTGAGTCACTAATTTCGAAAGCTTTCTTCTTCAGGCGATCAATAGTTCAATCACCCCGAAAATTCAGGCAAACAAGTTATGAAACAAAACAAACTTTATTTTCGAATAACTAAAAAATTACACACTTTTCCCTTGGTTATGCCCAGGATTGTATAAAAGATTACTTAATTCCGTACAAAAGGGGGAAAAAAATCATCGAAATTGGACATTTTTAGGAAAGATACAGCTGACTGAAATTTGTAAATATGTTGGTTCCAGAAAAAAATGAAGATTTAAATTAATTTTTGTTTTTAATAACTATATTTATCGATAAAGTAACATTTAATTTCTTTATCTTTTGATCTGTTGCATTATTTTATTTTCTTATTCATTTGGCATTTGATAACAATATGATGTGCGAATTTTTCGCACGGGACTACTAGTTTTAATTATTTCGTTAACGCTTGAAATTCATTTTGTACCAAATATAAGATCCTGTCATGCTCAAATACTATGAATAAGGTATTGTTAGATTTAGAATTTCACAGGGAGTTAAAGAATCATACTTTCACTTATTGTTATTCTTTCACAAACAGATTAAGTTGATATAAACATTTCACTAGGCTTCAAAACTGGGATAGTGATAAGACAGTGGATCGAGATGGGACTCCGCTTGATAAAATTGTTTCTCAGTGGAAATAGATAAAGTAACTGTTAGAAAAACTGATATTAACATTAACAACCCATAATTGCACCAATTAAAACCAAATTCTTTACAAACAAAATTTGTTGAAAACTCACATTAATGCCAGCATCCCACAACATTGAAGTCAGCTTAAGTCTCTCTTTAACCAAACCCTTCTGGGCAGAGGCCACATAAACCTGCACATCTGTTGTTCGGTACTTCTCACCTTTAGCCTCCAGAACGGAAAAGATCCTCTCAACTCCTAATGATACTCCAACACAGGAAACACCACGACTCTTGGGGTCAAACATTGCAACAAGATTATCATATCGACCACCTCCAGCAACGGATCCGACTTCTTTATCTGTGAACATTAAAGACTATTTATTTTTATCATAAGCAGAAAACAAAGTACAGTATCACTCCATTAATTTCAATTATTCTAAATAGATCAGTCCTATATAAACTAAGAATCTAACAAGAATTACTCATATAAATGAATAAATAAACTTATGTTTTGATATGATAGTTTAATTGTTTTCTCATCAATTCTTTGAACCAGAACACTTTCGATTAGCAGAAATGATTGAAAAGAAGAATGCTTGCCGTAACCTTTAGAGTCCATATTAGAATAATTTACTCAGTAACCTAAATTTGGCAATCTAACCAATCTTCAAGACTTCATGTAAACATTATGTATGTATCCTATTATGTATGTATGTAACACATACATTAAGTAGTACTGAAAATAAAATCAAGACGAAAGAAAAAGCGTATCTGTTAGGAAAAAAATGCTAAAAAATTTTATCATAAAAATTGTATACCAAATTCTATTTAATCCAGATTTTGTTGATCGTGATAGGAACAAGTCTCATCTGATTTAGATTGATGGGAGTCTACTATATATTTTGTAACAATTTTTTCTTTACGATTCACAGTTTAAAATAGGAGCAACATATGTCCCTATTTTAAAAAAAATAAAATTTTGTAAACCGTAACTATTAAAACTTTGTTTGTAATAAATGAGGAGAGGGGAGTGACTTAGAATTCAACTACTGTAAAAAGTTTCTGACAAAAAGTAGCAAAAAGCAGAGTTACACTTAGTACTAAATATTTTTTCTTAATAAGAAAATTCCACAAAAATATTATTATGAACTACTAAAAAAGTAAATATTATTACATATGATATCATAAATAATATTATATGATATCGCTGGTTTATTGTAATAAGTCATTAAGTAACATTTCATACTCTTAACTCACCAAGAACTTTGATTAAATTTTCTTTTGTGAAATCAGAAAATTATGCGCTTGATATAATCATATTTTATATATAAAGGGTTTGAGTCATTTTAGAGCAATTATTGTGTTTTTTAATCAATAAATAATGTTAAAATTTACAAAAATGTGTATAATAAATTTTTGCAATAAACTGACGATATATACAACACAGATAAAAAAGAAAAACATTCACTTACCATTAATAACAGCTTCGTATATTATTCCTGTGTAATAGTCGAGACCTCTCGCCAGTGACAGATCAAAGACAACTTTCTCATTTACACTCCCACATAATTCCAAGTAATCCGCCAATAATGATAGCTCAGATAGTGCTTTAGGACCAGAGCTGCTGGATCCCAAAGGACCTTCCTTCAAACTATTGAGCAGGGTGCGATCACCACTTTGTTTGATGAATTCACCAACTTTATCGGCTATATCACTTGATAATCCCTTTGTCATCATTTCAGCTTTCACCTCTTCCCATGGTAGCTAATGAAGAAAAAAAAAAAAAAAATCAGAATACATTTTAACCTAAACATGACAACATGGATGATTCTTAGGTCTTTACATACAAACTTCTTTATATAATCATTCATTTACTTTTCATTTAAAAGCAATTTTGAATAGATGTCTGGAAATAACAATGAAGACGAAAGCGGCATATAAATGTATATATCATTATTTTCTGACATTTTTATCAATTTCTGACGTAACATTTTTTTTTTCTGAAGCGGGCTGTTAACCCTACACTCAACCCCGAACCTGGAGAATCAAAGGGATTTATATTTAGAGCTCCTGTTTCTTAGAAGAACTGTCTTAAAAAAAGTATCGAGCCTCTTCTACCTGTTGGCAGTAAACCATCTCACTTGAGTGCCACCGTTGAAATACAAACAGGCTTATGGTCAACTAATAAATATATAGAAATCAACTATATAAAACAATAGCTGGCTTCATCAAAAAACTATGGTTAGGTTTAACCCATTGTCTGCCAACTAAAAGCTTATTCATATTTAGTTTACTTGTCATATCTCAGTATTACATATAAAAGTTTTTAATGACCGTCTCATATTTTATTTTGCATTTACAAAGCGGGAGGGAAAATGGAGAAGACGGCCCCCTGAAAAGGAGGATTGAAGAGGCAATGTTGTGGAGGCAAAGGCCCTACAAGGCAGTTTTTATGTAACAGTAATTTGAGTGAGTTGATGTGTGTTTTTGTGAAAATGGACAAAATCGAGAATCGAGCTGTCATTAAATATTTGTTTTTGAAAGGCAATACGCCTACGCAAATCAAAGATGAGTTGGATTCTGTGTATGGGGACTCTGCACCATCATTTACCACAGTGAAATATGGGCAGCTGAATATAAACATGGCCGTAAGAGCTAGGGAGACGATGAACGTTTGGGACGTCCAAAAACTGCTACTACCAACATTAACATCGCTAAAGTTCACCAAATGGTGCTCGACGACTGCCGAATTATAGTGAGAGAGATAGCAGAGGTTATGAAAATTTCAAAAGAATGTGTTTGTTTCATATTAAATCAACATATAGATATGAGAAAGCTGTCCGCACGTTAGCTGCCGCGTTTGCTCACATTAAACCAAAAATGTGTTCAAATGAACATTTCCAACACTCTGCTGGCGGAGTTTAGGCCCAATTAATCCGAGTTTTGATGGCGATTAATTACTGTAGATGAAACTTGGATACACCATTATACGCCCAAAACAAAAATACAGTCTAAACAGGGGACTGCAAAGGGGAAACCAGTTCCAAAAAAAGCAAAAACTGTTTTCTTGGCTGGGAAAGTGTTGGCGACTATTTTTGGGATAATCTAGGAATTATTTTAATAGACTATCTTCAAAAAGGAAAAACCATTACAGGAGCATACTACACATCATTATTGGACAAGCTGAAGGCAAAACTTGCAGAAAAACGGCCACATTTCCAAAAAAATAAAATCCTGTTTCACCAAGACAACGCACCTCTCACACCTCAGCGGTCGCCATGACAAAAATCCATGAATTACGGTTTGAATTGCTTGACCATCCACCTTACTCACCACATTTAGCCCCAAGCGACTTCTTTTCGTTTCCTTATCTAAAAATTGCGCTCGGAGGACAGAGGTTTTCGTCAAATGAAGAGGCAATCACCTTCGTGAACAATTATTTTGCAGAGAAAAACGCTGAGTACTTTTTGGACAGGTTACAGAGATGGGAGAAGTGTTTAGAGTTCCAAGGACACTATGTTGAAAAATAAAAAAAATAAAATCAGAAAAAATTTCTTTTATTTTTGCTAGGTCGGAAATTTTTCAGACCATCCTCGTAATAATTATATTGGCAACATGGTGCAATGTATAACATAAATTTGTAATTAAAGAGAAGAAATTAAAAATTGTTTGAACTATGGTTTCATTCTGTTTAAATTATGTTGATAAAAAATAATACAATCTGAACTACAGAATACATGTGAATTACAGTTATACAATTTGAGCAATGAGTAGTACAATTAAATGAACAGTTGTATAATTTGTAAAATGGGGGTTGGTCCTCTGTCAGGCGGACAGGGGGTATCTCCCTAGTAATAATAAATTAAATTGGCTTTTTAAACCAGGATCCTAAAAAGTACCATGACAGTCAATATTTTAACACATATCATTTTAATAAAAAAACATGAAATACTTCATACCTTGTCAAGTTTATCAACAGAAGAACAAACGGGTCTGAAAAGATCAGTAGGAACACCGCATACTTCAAAAATGCTGTTTAGAAGGAGCCGATGGTTCACCTAAATAAAATTATAGTAATAATAGAATATATACAGTAATAATACAGTATTAGCATTATTTTGAAAGAAGCGATGTGATTGAAGGTACAGATATTAAATAAAATAAAAAGGCAAACAGATAAAATAAAAATAAGAATAGATTCTTATTTAATAGTCTACTAACCTTAATTACATATTTTCCAATTTTTACTGCATCTAATGCCTCAGAAACAATTTTCAAACATTCAACTTCAGGAAGCATGGCATCGTAATTTCCAGCTATATCGAAATCCTAAATTAAGGTAAATAGGTTAACTAAAAAAAACACATTATCAAATGGATAATATAAATAATTTTTAAAAGCTGATCATGCTGATTTTAACTAACACACTGGTAAAACTCCCTGTAGCGGCCTTTGGTAAAAGAGGGGGCATCTCTCCTATATACTTTGGCGATATGATACCTTTTAATATTAGTAACTTTGTTCATGGCCAAATATCTGGCAAAAGGTACTGTTAGGTCATATCTAAAACAAACAAAACATTTAATTTATTAACTATAGTCAGATTTTCTATTTTTAAAATGATATTGAAAATATATACTGACGTTTATGTAATGATTAAATTTATCCAATAAATTAAGCAATATAAATTTTTTATAATTTCACCTGAGTGCTAAGAATTCACCACCCTGATCAGCCAAATCATAGATCAACTTTGAGTCTTCTCCATATTTGCCAGTAAGAATTTCCTTTAAACATAATAAGTTTTAAATTACCAATTGAATTGTGACGAGTGATTTAAACATAATTCCACATGATTTTAATGTGATATAGATAGCTAATGTAATATAATATTATGCTAGGATGTAGAAGGGCAATTGGAAGTAACCAACTGTCACTAGCTTCCCATAAGGGTTACCTATAGGATAATTCTCTCATACGGTAGGATAACTTTCTCCAGAAATAGCCAGAGAGGCAAAGAAATAAAAGTGAAAGAAGGGTGAACGCAAACATATACCTATATACGTAATATATAGAATTGATTGCTATCTATGAAAATTTTGAGTAGAAGTTTTCAATGGATATACATTTTAAGGACTCCTTAGTCCAAATCACTAAGTCTTGCAAAAGGGTTTGTGTAATGTATGTGAACAGCCTAGCTTAAAAATGAACAGTCATATGAAAATGAAATTTCATATTTAGGCAGCATATTACAGCAACTTTTTTTTTTTTGCAAAAATCACCTAACTTTCTCAAGAACAACTTTAAAAATTTTGATCAAACTTATAATACCAATGTAAAATTAAGCGGTCTCTAATATCAGGCAGGAATAATCATAATTGAAATAGTATGTAATAACAATTCCCTAAAATAAATTTCAATAAAATGATTTACTGACCATATCGTTGCTTTATTTTAATAAAGGCACGATTTGAAAAAATTCTTAATTTTAAGAATTTATTTGTATGCAATGTTAATATAAAGATAATAAAGTTTCATCACAGAGGTCTATATATACTTTTTTCTAGTTAGCCAGCGAAGAGGAGATGGGCCTGTTCCCATTATCTCATAATCAGTTTTATAACATTATTTTATTCATTGGGATCACGATATTTTCGTTTGAATTGTGCTACTATGAGAGCAAAGTAGCAATATAATTATTTATTTACCATAAACATGGAGAATTATCTTAAATCTTCTTACTTTAAGTTCAAAAACAGGGGTTTCTATCGTCTCAGCACCATGTAGTTTAAAAATAGTCTCAATCTTATTAAGTACAGAGTTTCTAAGAGCCATTTGTTGCGGACCATAGTCTCTGGTACCTTTTGGGGTCTTAAGAGTAATTTTACCAGATGTTTCTCCATCGTTCAATTGAGCTTTCAAAGCTAATAATTTGGCTACTTCTTCTGCAACCTGGAACATATAGTTATAATTTAAATGAAATTAGAACTAAACCTAGCATGATGTAATAAGAATAGAAAGTAGCGAATATTGTGTAATACCTATCATGACAATACTAGACAAAATAATATTATGGTAATACAGCTATTTAGTTATAAGATAAAAATTGGGTGAGGATTTTAAATCAAAAAGTAAATAAATCATAAAAAAATTACATTTCCAGCAGTAGAATAGCTGCACTTGGTGAGAGAAGATAATATCAAATTAGAAAAATATTTCTTATTTATATTTCTAATGTAAAACATCTTAATAATAAATAATTTAAAAAAATATGTATTTATCAAAATATATTTTGAGATAGGCCGAACATAATTAAAAATACTGATACTGAAATATCAACATTTGCTTTAAATTGTGCAATAAATGGTAATATATATGACAACGACTTAGATAAATATAACATCCAATAAATAAAGAATAGCAGATTGATTGGAATTTCTAAACAGAAAACTGCACACGGTAAAAAGTTAACTGCTGAGGAAGGTTACGCATATTGACAAGAAGATTAAGAACCTACGATTTCCTTGTCTGCCTTTGATTCTTTAAGTTTTCGAACAACTTCCCCTTGGAGTTTTATGCTCTCCTGAATCTTGGCTCTGTCACTGTCATCTGCCATTGCGAATGATACGGTTCAACTATACAATGTGGCGATAATTACATGTTCCATTGGAGAAAGGTTTTTGAAATCCATTGCTACCACACTCAAACAGTGTTGACTCATAGACTAATTTATTGTCAATAACAGAAACCAAATATGCAAAATGTTGGTATGATTATTAACTACTAGCTATAAATCAATGTCTCTCTGTAACAAGAGCAGTCAAAACCTGGTCACAATTATTATATACATTTGTAGTGAATAGTTAATGTTTTACTTTTAGGATTATTATTTTCAATAATGAATCGACCAACCTACCATGAAAAGTTAACCCCCTTCAAAAATTGCTATTTTAGATTTCATGATAGGGAAAAACTCCCCGTTATCGGCATATTTAAGGAAACTTTAATGTGTCCCATTTTCAATCGCGTTGGTAGTTGGTTTAACAATTTCGGTTCTATTAAGTCTGAAAAGATCTCTAATTTCAAAATATATGAGTGAAACAGTGTCTTTCTTTTAATTTTTCTATAGTTAAATCGAAAAATAGCCCCATGAGCCAGTTTTCAGCACCATTTTTCCAGTTTTCGGTACCCCATACTAAGTTTTCAAAAACCTAAATAATTAATTTAAGCCTTCAGAGTTGACTGAGCGAATCGCTGCTCCAAGCAGGATTTTTGAAGCAGTTAAGAGAGTTTTTCTAAACAGGCGTGAGGTGGAAAAGAAAACAAAGGTGGCTGCTTACAGATAGACATTTCTTCCCATTTTAACGTACTCCTCAGAATCATAGACGCTGACAAAGAAACATAAATCAAGGATACAAGCGTCAGAAATGTGATTCCTCCGAAAGATCGAGGCGAAAACAAGAAGAGACAGAGTACGCAACACCACCATCAGGTTGATCCTCAATATTAAGTCGGCCAATGATGTGATACAAGAGAATCGGCTGAGATGGCTAGGACATCTCCTGCGGATGGAACCAAACACAATAGCTAGCGAAACCTATCGAGCTAAAGTAGAGGGCAAGCGAGATAGAGGACAGCCTAGGAGGAATTGGGAAGATGAGTTGAAGAACGACTTCCAGAGAATAGGTCTTCAATGGAATGATAGAAGGCGTCTTGGGGAAGACCGGCAGAGCTGGAGAAGGCTCTATAAACTTCCTCCTCACACTTCTTAATGCGGTTCAAGAGAGTGGATTATGAAGCCTTCAGAATGAAAGAACTACAATGATATTGTACAGGAATGTGGGTTTCTTGCCAAAAACGAAAGACACGTCCTTCGTAGACAACTCTCGAATTTCTTTTCTTCAGAGATTTTTTCGACTTATAAAACTAAATAAATAGTGGGAGATGCTAGAATATGCGAGCGCAATAGGGATTCCAAACGAGCGTCTTTCGCCACCTATAGACCATTCCCAACACTTAATATTCTTCAATGACTGCTGTGGGTGCCGAAAACTGGATGGGCTTCCGACAATATAGAGATAAAAAATAGAGTTAAAGCCGCCCATGGTTTTTTTTATGGGACTACTGCATCGATTTTTTTTAAAGAGTAACACAGTACCAATGTCACTCCACCTTTTCGTGTGGGCCAAGATCGCTTCTTCGCGATATAAATGGCATTTCGAAAATATGATCCTATTGATACCACGTATTACCATTTGGCGGGGTGATTCTCTGAACTTAAAAATTATCATATAAAAAAAAAAAAAAAAAAAAAAAAAGTATCATATGCCATTTTGAACATAGTGGTGGCCAATTAATAGTTTCGAATTAAACATTTGCTGGAGACTTGCTGGCGGCCATACAGTCAGCCTATCAAGGAGCCATGGCAGTGGTAAGGATGAACGGTATGGAATCGGAACCTTTTCCAATTGCGAGAGGAGTTAGACAGGGAGATAGCTTAAGTCCCCTTCTATTTATAAATGTAATGGATGAAATCCACAAAATCTGTAAACGCCGAACTGCGTGGACAACAATTGGGAAGTGGAATCTGAGAACTGTCCTCATACAAAGCCTTCTATACGCGGATGACATAGTCCTAATAGCCGAAACAAAGACCGAACTACAACAAGCTTTGGTAGAGTGGGAGGAAGAGTTGCTCAGGAAAGGGATGCAAATTAACACCTCCAAGAGTAAAGTGCTGGTTATGACGAGGGAAGAGCGAGAAGATGTCCAGCTGATCTGTAATGGCGAGACACTTGAGGTGGTGACTGAATATACCTACCTGGGGACCGTAATTAGTAGTTCTGGTAAGATAGACGCCGAAATATCAAGTAGAATATGTAAGGCGAATCAGGTGTATTACCAGACTACTAATAGCATTATCGGCCATCGCGAAGTAGACAAGAAGACCAAAATGCACGTATATAAGTCTGTTTACCTACCTACACTCACCTACGGCGGAGAAAGCTGGACAATGCTAGACAGGCACTCTAGTCGCATAACGGCAGCAGAAATGAGGTTCCTTCGCAGATCTGTTGGCAGAACTAGAAGGGATCGCATTAGGAATGAAATCATTAGAGAGCAGCTAGGAGTTGCCGAACTTAAAACTACTCTAGAAAGACGGCAGCTCCAGTGGTTTGGACACGTCTGCCGCATGAATGAGAATTTGAATCCTATAAGGATATTAGAGGCTCGACCCACAGGAAGGAGACCACGCGGACGCCCCAGACTCACGTTCCAGGATTACATTCAAAGAATTTGGATGTAAAAGAGGCAAAACCCTTAATGAGATGAAGCGATTAAGCACGGACCGGGAAGAGTGGCTGCACTGGTTGAGGCTCCTCGACGCTAATTAATGGCATAAGAGGAAGACAAAGAAGAGAAGAAGAAGAATTAAACAATTCAAAAACAAAAAATATTTATAAGAAGAAAAAAAAAGTACTTTTCATTTTGTTAATTAGATATTCTGTTCAATTATCATAGAATGCTTAATACAAAGATGCAGTGCTGGGGCCTTAGGACGGCGCAACAGGGGCAATCATCCTGGGGTACCTACCTGGAGGGGTGATCCTTGGGGGCACTGGCTGATCTTCAGAGGCGCTTACTACTTCTTATAAATTTAAAAAATATACGAAACGTCTTCAAACAATTAATTTTAGCCTATCGATAAAGCAACTGCATTAGAGAAATATTTAATGAAATACAATTCAAATATTATATAGTATAAAACCGCTTAAGAAATAAATTAATTTTTTTTAGGGCGGAAGAGGTGACTTCATTACCTGTGGGCGCTGAGCGTACAAGGCCGGCACTGCAAAGATGTAATATCTGAATTAAGTTATTTATTTATTCAATTTTAAATGGTTAAAGTGACCATATCTTTTTGTCTATGTTCAAAGGACTACGTTACTTGCTGTGTGTGTGTTCTAATTTTCTGGTTTTAAAACTTTAGCATTCAAATACAATATTTTTTTTTCCGTATAAATTTACGAAATTGTCTTGTATTGGTTTTACCAAAATATATATATATATATATATATATATATATATATATATATATTGTATAATTGTAATTGTGTATATTAGTATATTATAGTATTGATATTGTTTATGCTATGTAATATGAAAAAGAATTTGTATATATATATATATATATATATATATATATATATATATATATATATATATATATATAAACATATAATTAAGTGTTACGTCAAAAAAAAAGATTGATGAGTATGCTGTGTATCCAGCAAACCTATATAGTAGGGCAGCACTGCTTTAAATAAAATATTTCTCTCTCTTGTATTTTTGAGTATTTGGTGGGCCAAGATTGACAAGTAAATAAATAATAATAAATAAATTGTACTCAGAGGCTTTTTCAGCGTGGCTGTGGATATGCCAATGCTTTGGGCTTTTCTATTAGACTATTATGTATATTTCTTAATGATTGGCCACAATATCACAGATCATTCCAGAATGGTCCTAGGAAGTGAATATTGTCATCCGCCATTTTGTTTCGAAATCGTGGTAGATTAGACATTCTATTCACTCATAATAGGAACATGAAGTTAGAAGAAAAATATAAAGAGTTTTGGAATTATAGTACTTTAATTAGGACTTGAAGAGCAGGCTTGTCCTTGAGATGACAAGAGATTATTGTTAAAACAATTAATATTTAATGAATGTAGTCGGAAACAACATTTAACTATTGAATAGAAATATACATATGGTAGTCTGTTGTAATGAACCAGAATTAAAATCTCCCCTTTTGCCCTGTTTACTCCACTTATGCTCAATTGAAAACAAAATTTTACTGTACACAAATCGGGATAGGCCTATTGATAATTTTATAGGGCATATTAGCTTTCTTCCCAAGGAAAGTGAGATTTAGATTCATTCTTACATTTATCTTAAGAAAAAGGTCACTTTTGGTGATTGGAACATATATTTCTTATTATCCTATAAAGGAATGCTATAGTTACAAGTCAATCAGCACATCATCACTTTGGAATGACTCTATCACTCTATTCTCTCCAGTTTTTTTTATCTTTTAGAGATTCATTAACAGACCATAAGAACCATTTTTGGATAGTTTCGTCATAAGCAGCTGTATTATTCTAAGGAGCTGATGAAACCGATCATACATTGAATTGGACTCATTTACCCTTAAGAAAATGAGGATTTTAAAATTTTCTCAAAAGCCATTGAGATAAACCATACTTCTAAAGATCTAATCACCCCCACTATTGATATTATCTCATTTTTTAGACCTGTTTAGTATTGTTTATTAAAACTAATGTTATTTGCCTTCCCTTAAAACTGACATTTATTGTTTCTGTTTAAACAAATTTAAAAAATATGATAAATAGGATTTTTTTTTCACAGGAGTATGAAAACATTTATATGAATTGACATTATATTTGCGAACCTATTTCAGTGGGACAAAGAGAATTATTTATTGTGATTACAAATAGTTAAACTAAATAATTATTGCTAATTATACATTATTGGGTTTGTAGAAAACTATTTGCATTAAATTAAATTTATGAAAATTTGATGAAAAGTTAATTTTTCTTTTGGAAACTGATATTTTACACATTACTTTTTGAAACATATCTAAGAAAGTAATTATTTAAAAAATAACGAAATATCATTATTAAATAAGTTACAAGTTTACAATGCTGCTGTGCGATCAATAATTTGTTACGCTTACCTAGTCTGGGGATATCATAGTTTTAAAGAAGCCGAAAAACTAAATATATTTTTCATAAAAAAACTGTTTTTCCTGTCTGCTAATTCACCTCATTATATTTTATATTTGGAATCCAATTTTAAACTGATATTCTTCTATACTTTGTCATTACCTTTGCAATATATACAAAGAGTACTTTCTTTACCAGCATCAAGATTACCAATCATTTTGGCTAAAGAAATAATAAAAGAGAAAATATTTTGGCACAAAGAAAACACTAAGCTCTGAAATAGAATTAATATCACAATAGAATACACTAGTGATATTCCTAATATTTTAACTAAATTAGAAAATAATTTTAAAGCAGATATGAAGGAAAAAGCTAGAGTATCTAGATTTCATGACATTTATAAGGATTTAAACAGTGACTAGATGAATGGCATTACGTATCAGGTATAAATAAAATGGATTTTATTAAAGTTATATTTAAATTGCTTGGACAATTATTGTTTCTAAACTTGTTTGTGTTATGAGGAGTGTGCAACAAAGATTACTTAGCCTTTGTAATTTAAATGGAATAGAGGATGTATATCACTATGCCGCTGTTTGTCCAATTTTACAGGAATATCGAATCAAATATTTAAAGAAAAAAAATCATACACCTATATGACCTTATAAACATGCTCAATGGCAAAGATTGGAGCAGTTTATATATGTATCATATATACGCTTATAAAGATAGGATGTTTTTGATTTAGCAATACAACACATAACATTCTTTAGTTATATGTAAACAAAAGCAAGTATAAGATTAAGGTTATGCAACAAAAATCATTTCTTTCTTATTTTTTAACTAATTAAAGTTTATTTAGATTATATGTGACAGGTAGTTTTAAGTTGTTTTATATTGTTTTAAATAACAAAATGCTGTTTAATGTTTCCAAAGTTAATAATTTAATTTAATAAAGTTAATTGTTTTTATTTATTTTATTATTATTATTTCTTATCATTATATGTATTTTTAGGGCAACTCCAGGTAGATGGTTCTATACCATTGCCAAAAAAAAGTTTTGTTATTAAAAAAAAAAAAGAATATATAAAATGTATAAGAAATAAAGCTTTGAAGCTTTCTTTATATCTATATATCTAATTATTTAATTAATTTCTTTAAATTATTTTTGTTTCAAATACAAAGATTAAGTTATATAAATTGAATATTATTATAATTAATTATGTATAGAAAATAAAAATTGATAAAGTAAAATAAGCATTTAGATATCTAAACATAATAAAATCATACTGATATATCTTAGTTTATTTATTCCTAGATTTTGAACTGCTACTTTTCCTTTTAAGGGAGGGAGAGTGTAATAAATACTCTTTCCTTTAATACATTTCTTTATAGAAATATAACCATTTTTTTGTGACTGTTCATGAAACGCCTTCATGAAGATTAACGATCCTCAAAAGAGCACAGACACACACACAAAATAGTTCATCATTTACCATACTGACAAAAGCTCATCACACTACCCACCTTAAGGCTACATCTCCTATAAAGCCGCCTTGGATGAGAGAGGAAGTCAGGATGGTCTAAGGAGGCAGTACCTCCACTTGACTTGAGGGCTGTGGTGTAATGATCTGCTCTCCTTAAACTAAACTTATATGGTGACATCAATAATATAATACCAATAGATTAAATGGTAATTTACATTTAACCTAGACTACATCAAATGGACTTAATTTGGATTTTCAAACATCTTACAATTGTAAAGACTGGAAGGTTTCCAATACCTCCCTCCTTTATAGAACTAGACAAGTATAAATTGGACTTAACTGCTATCCAGGAAATTCATTGGACTGGCCAAGAGCTAATAGGAAAGAATCATCACTAGTCTCAAAGATCAGGAACTAGAATGTCGTTACTCTAGACTAAGCCACGGTAAAGGCTTACTGAGGAGGCCAAGATTCACCTGTGGCTGTAAAGCCACAGAGATAGATAGATTTATTTAATATGAAAATATTTAAAAAAATCATCAGTAATATTTATGTATTGAGTTGGCAAATAAGTCCTTTCGGTTTTTCAGGATGGAATAACACTCAATGTACTATAGACATAAAATTTATTTTAATCTACAATATATTAACTATTATTTAATACAACTTTTCCCCCATCTTTCCACTAACTACATAATGCCATGTTCATAGAATGTCTGGAGTTTATTGTTAAAAAAACTGATACAAGTGGTTTTTGATGTCCTCTTTCTTTTGGAATTTCTTTCCATTTATGAAGTTGTGTAGAGACCAGAATAAGTGGTAGTCACTTGGAGTTAGGTCTGGTAAATAGGGAGGATGGGGCAAAAAGTCCCATCCAAGGCTCAATAATTTATTGTGAGTGACCAATGAGGTGCGGGGCCTAGCCTAGGCTTGGTGGAACACAACACCCTTCCGATTTGCCAGTTCTGGGCATTTATTTTTAATTGATTGATCCAATTTTGTTAATTATGATCAGTATATAGTTGAATCAATGTTTGTCCTGATGGCAATAGCTCATAGAAAACAATACCCTTGAAATCCCACCATATGGAAAGTATTATCTTCTTTGGACGCAATCCGGGTTTTGACGTTCTTCTAGGAGCCTCACTACTGGGTTCCCAGGATTTTTCAAGACTACATTATCTCAAAATACCCATTTTTCATCTCCTGTTACCAACCTCTTCAAAAATGGGTCGTTTTGTCGTCCTAGTTGACTTTGGTTAGAGAGTGAGGGACCCAAACATTAAGCCTGGAAACATAGCCGAGCTTGTGCAAATGTTTTTTTTAGGCTTGTTTGTGACAAATTTAGGGTCATAACAATCTCTCACACTGATTGGGTGGGATTTTGACCAACAATGGCGTTAACATTGCTCATTTCAATTCCATGTGGGTGACCAGACCGTTGAGCATCATTGATGTCAAAATTTCCTGAATGAAATTTGGCAAACCAATTTTGAAAGGTGTGTTCGGTTAAGGCATCACCCATATAAAATATGCAAATTTTTCTATGAGCATCTGCAGCACGCTTATCTTTTTAAAAATAATACAACAAAGTATGCTGATAATGAATATTTTCTTCCATATCCACAGTGCAGTACCAAACACAATACTAAGCTAGTTTCCAAACAAAAGTTAACAGTTATAGTTGTTAACATATTACAAACAGGATAAACAATCCAGCTTAGGAAATAATTCATGAGATAAGAAGTGTATCATAGTGACATAAAAATAAACAGAAAAACCGAAAGGACTTATTTGTCAACCCAATACATGCTTGTTAAAAAAAAAAAAAAAATTATAACTAAAATTAATTCAAATATGGAAATAAAATAACTTAAGTCAATAACTTTCAAACCTTCCCAATGACTGACAATGTTTTGAAATAACATAAAATTTTCTAACAGTTTGGAAATAGTTGATTATAATTTAAATTTGGCCAGAGGAGCTGTCAATAGACACACTATTTAATTCAATTTTGACTTCTCAAAATTTTCTAACATTGTAATATTTTACTAAAATTATATTTTATCCTATTTGATTGAATCTCTTATTTCCAAACTAAACCTTAATTGATTTTTATTGTATTTGAGATCACTAGCGGATCCAGGATTTATTTTTGGGGGGGTTCAGTCCGAAAGTTTTTTTAAAAATAAAAATAACGATAATTACCTAGGAAAAAAAGAAAGAAACTAACTACCGGTGTGAAATGGTGTTTAAGTTATTCCTCAAGCCCTTTTAAATGTAGTTACATGAATAACAGTAATTTAAGAGATACTTTTGTAATATTTTTTTCGATAAACCATGGTTATATTTTACCATTGTGGGGAGGGGCTTCAGCCCGAAAGCCTCCCCATAGATCCGCCCGTGTTTGAGATACATATTGATTTACATGTAAAAACACTCAATGAATTTGACAGTACAATATTTTTTTTCCAAAAAGGTATGGCATGGACACATATTTATTTCTGAAACTGGCCTTTTTTTTTTTCAAGGAAGTAGTGAAACTTACATTTCTTAAATATTCTCAAACAAAAATTATTAAATGCTTTTTTAACAGTTTTATTCAAATGAAAATTAAAAGTAAATTTGATGATGTAAAGATGGTTGACCGTTGATATAATATGAGAAGGAGTTAGTCGGGGGTGAGGTCAGATAAATACTAAATTAAAATATAGAAATTATTTTATTTTAATTTTACCTACGTTTCGACCCACTTTGCAGGTCGTCTTCAGGGCTACAAAAGATACAACACATGTTGAGAATAAAAATTAAATATAAGTAGATATAAAATAAGAAGAAGTTGTCAGATACAGAAATAAAAGATGATATCAGAGATATAGTGGGTGACAATGTAGTAAAATATTAAGTATTATATATGTAGAAGATACAAATAGTAAAGAAGATACAAAATATTTTATATTTTATACTGTAACATTACTTATTCAATTTTCAATCTATTTATTAGTTAACATTAATTTTATTTATCAGTTAAACCCACAGTTATCTCATGTAATCTCTATTAGTTTGTTATACACGTATTCCTTATCTTTTATCGCAATCTGTTTACTTTTAACTTACAGGCTATATTCTCCTTTATTATTTTTTTTTTATTCATAGTTATTTTCCATTTATTTGTATCTTCTACATATATAATACTTAATATTTTACTACATTGTCACCCACTATATCTCTGATGTCATCTTTTATTTCTGTATCTGACAACTTCTTCTTATTTTATATCTACTTATATTTAATTTTTATTCTCAACATGCGTTGTATCTTTTGGAGCCCTGAAGATGACCTGTAAAGTGGGTCGAAACGTCGGCAAAATTAAAATAAAATAATTACTATATTTTAATTTAGTATTTATCTGACCGCACCCCTGACTAACTCCTTCTCATAAAAATAAATTTATTTTATAGTACCAATATTGTAAACAAAAAGTTAATACTTTATAGTACTATTTTTATTACTCTTTCCCCCAAAATCATACACCATGATTTTGTTTACTTATGTTACTTTATTTTCCTATGTTTGTTTTATGTATATCTGTATGTTTTTAGTGGTTTTTTTTCTTCATCCAATATTTTAATTTTAATGAGATTTGTGAATATTAATTTAATGTATGGCCACACAGGCATTTTTTCTGTATCTATAATTTGTCCTAAAGAGGCCACAGTCCCAGGATAATAAAAAAATATTTTCATTTCACATTTTCTCTCCAAAACAAACACCAATTAACCTTTGTTTTGTTAAAAAACAGACCATAGTATAATCCTTATTTATCCTCAATCCTTATAAAATTTTCATTAATCCTTTTAAAAAGGGACCCTGCTCAATTTTCAATGTTTAACAACCTGTTTTTTGTTTCTTTATCATCATAACCTTGTTTTTACATTTATTCTTACATTTTAAAGTATTCTTTTAAAATTATTGTTTTCTTATAGAGTTATTTATACTTAATAATCTATCCCAACAATATTACACTAATGTTACCCTATTAATCTTTCAATTTCTTCACTTCTTAACCTTTGGTCCCGTTATCTGTTTATTTACAATTAAAGGTAACCTCCACTTGCTTGTTATCCACTGATATCTTATTATTATGTTATCTTATCCATATTTTAACTTTACTGTAACAATAGTTATTCAATTTTCAATCAATTTATTCGTTAACATTCATTTATTCGTTAACATTCATGTATTTATTTTCTTTTATCTATTTTCTTATCATGTATTTATTTTCTTTATCTTTTATTTCTGTATCTGACAACTTCTTCGTAATTTATATATACTTATATTTATTTTTTATTTTATTTTTATTTTTTCAACATGTTTGTATCTTTTGTAGCCCTGAAGACGACCTGCAAAGTGGGTCGAAACGTCGGCAAAAATTAAAATTATTTATATATTTTAATTTTTTTTATTTTTTTTGACCGCACCCTCGACTAATTCCTTCTCATATCATATCAACGGTCAACCAACTCTACATCATCTTCAATGTTTTTAATTACTACTGGAACAATCAGTGATTTTCGAAAATATATTTTACAAATAAAGAATTTCTTAATTTATTTTAAGGAAAAAAATATTGGTTTTTATATTACAATTGGAATATAAAATATGGTATGTCATGTTTCCTGAAAAATTGTTAATAATGATTAGTGTTTACTATGGAAATAAACGACTCATTTATTCACTCTAAAAGTTAATGTGGTTGAATTCTTTTACTAGACTTTCTACAGGTTCTACTATATTTTGGTAATCCAATATACCTACTGCTGTCCATTTTTTCTGTTTAACAATTCTAGCAATTCAAAGTTGGTCAAAATATTTTGCTGAAATGTGTTTTTTAAATTCAACCAGAATGGAACATATGAATACAAAATGGGAGATAGGTATGCTCCATTTCTTTGTATTATACAGAGAACACTTTGAGACAAGTCTTCTGTTATATACCTAATAATTATATGTGGTGTTATTCACATCTTATGTTGAAGATTCAGATAACTTCAATGTTCCAGTCTCCAATTAATGTAGTTGATCTTAAAAACTCACATCTTTTGACAAATTGGCACATCTTAAAAACTCAATGTGTGAGGTTTATTTATGATGGTATCACACAGCAATAACAGTTTTACGATACTTAATACCAATTATTTATCTTTAATTGTTATTCATTTACTGTTATAAATATATTAATGAAAAATAAAAGAATAATCTTTTTAATGATTAGAAATAAATTAACATTCATGAAGTAAATATAGGTAATGGTGAAAGGAATTTACTTCTAAAAATTGTCCTCCTTTTCAAGATAATTTTTTTTGAGATGGCGAAGTCCAGAAGTGCTCAGAAGGCGATTCCATGGTGAAACTTGTGCTATCAATGTTTTTGAGAGGGGTATATTTTGATGGAGTTTTGAATTTTTGAGGGAGCTCATAATGAATTTTTGAACCAGGAGAAAAGAGGAAAACATGAAACAGAGTGCAGCACTTGTAATTGTATATATATTATTTATGATTTTTCTAATTCTACTATCACTTGTACTGTTTTTAAGAAAAGATGGGCAAGAATATATCTTCGGAGGGGAGGAGGGCGGTTCTGTACCATCGACCAGGGGGGGATGGGTACTCATTATTACGCCTGTGACCATTTATGCTCTAGATTTCTTTTAAATAGCACGAATGTGAACTACTGGCAACGAATGACCAGAACATGGAGTGTGAATAAACTGAAAAATGAAACAGTAAGAGAAAAAATGGAGATATTCAAAATATTTTGAAGTGGTTTGGGCATTTAATTAAACATGCAGAATGTATAATGTTACGGGAGAAATAACAAGAATAAGATGAAGTAGAAGATTTGTTTTAGGATTTTCTGATAATGGCCACTGGTGTGACAGATAATACCGCATCTATCCCTAAACAAATTATAACTTTCTAGCTAAAAACTAACTGGAGGTTATTTATATTATATTTATTTTTATTTTATATTTATTTATTTATTTTGTTATTTATTTTTATAAATAATAATATATTTATTATTATTTTATTATTTATATTATATTGCTAAATGGAAGTTATTATATTTATATGTGCTTAATTGACTTTTTTTTTTATACTTAAAAATTCGTTTGAAATAGAAATACAATTTCATTTAAATGTTGCCACTTATCAAATATAATCATCTCAAACAAGTGCCAGTTCTACATCTTCGCAAATCCTCTGGTCAGGAGGTGAGACCGACCAAGAAAGACATGGGGGTGAATGAAAAATGAAGCGTACTAGTTTTTAGATAATGTTGTGAAACAGTGTGGTTTTCACTGTCTCTGAATGTTTGAGTTCTTTGTTTTAAAGGTTGAGTTTAAGAAGAAAACCATGGTACCCGACTTAACTATTTCTTGTCAAATGAATAAATAAATTATAAAAAAACCTTAATGTGCTAAGCCAGAATGTACGGATGGTCAATGTGGCATTAGACAGTGGGGTTCAACTCCTGGATTGCCACATTCTTCAAGATTAAGAACTATTCACACCCAGAAGGTAGAGGATTGTTTAAAGAAGATAAATTGTTGTCAAGAAAAATCTACACTGCGTATAATACGGTAGTATTTTAAACCCCTTATCAAACTATCAGGAGCGATAGACTTTGATGAATGAGATATAAAACGAATTGAAATTTCAACGAGATTTTACGAATTCAAATAGCTAAACGTAAAAGCTTACTGGCATTAAAACAAAATTTATTTAAAAAATCTGGTGCGCGCAACACACGACTTTCACTATGTCGCGTATGTATTTAAAAATGTTTTAAATTGCATTTTAAATTGAGCTAAAGCTAAAAAAACACAAATGCTATTAAAATAACAAAAGTCCTATTTATTATATCACCGGTTAATTATGGATTGTACGATTCGTTGATTATGGATTGTTCGATCCATTGATTATGGATTGTACGACTATAAGTCATTCAACTGTTATTTTCCATTGCAAAGTTTATTAAAACGGAATTAAGAGATTTGCAGTGTCTGTCATACAGGTCAAAAGTTGTCACACTAATTGTAAGTGGATTCTGTTGGAATATCGCAAAAAGAAAAATTATCACACTATTCACTAATTTATTTTTCTAAAAGGTTACATCATGATTTTTCGGAATAAACGGACGATAAATATCTAAATATTTAAGTATATTATGAGATCTAGAGTTATTAAACTACAGTAAATATATTTAGGGTTATAAACGTATCTATGAAATATTTTTGTATTTCACTTGTTTTTTCACACAAGTACAATGAAATGGTAGTGGAATATCACAAAGGGAAGATCTATCGAATTATTCACTAATTTAGTTTTATAAAAAGTTATATGACAATATTTTGGAATTAACTTTAACACCTAATTATTTATAGAGAAATACTTTATTAAAAGTAATGCTGCCCTACTACATAGGGTTGCTTCGTACACAGCATACTTATCAATCCATACGGACATTAATTTTATATTATATTTTTCTTTTTTTTTTTTCTTCCCCTTCATAACAATACTCTTACAAATTATCAACAATAAACCATATTAAACAATAGACATAGCATAATAAACACTTTCCCAAAATAAAAAAAAAATTCTTTTTTCTCTTTAAATTCTCAAACTCCAGGAACGCAATATAACATCGCACACATATATAACACAGCAGTTCCTTGAATGTAGCCAAAAAGATAAGACGATTATGGACCAATTTAAAATTTAATAAATAATTACTAAACTACAGTAAATGTATTTAATATTATAAACATATGTTTTATACATCCATGAAATGATTTTATATATTATTTCTTCTTTCACACAAGTACACTGAAATAGTTTTTTTAACAATGCCATCAACTTGCTTAGGTGGATTTTAAATACATTAAAAAAAAATTAGCATTACCTTATTAACACATTCAAAATTCAAAAACCGAAACAAAGGATATAACCATTGCAGCAGAACCTATTAAAAAAAAACTAGAGACCATATCTTATCTCCTAATTGTCCGATTTTAACGATTTTTTTTGTTTTTTAGGCTATCCCATAAACTTTTAGAAAACCATATACCAAAAACCAAAAAAGTGTTTACTTTTTGAGTTATTCGGAATTTAATTTTATCATCCCTCGTAAATTTTTTTCAGCTTCTTTTCGCTGATGAATGTTATATAGATAAATTTGAAGGGTGTCGAGAAAATGACTTTAGCGAAGTTTCAATGAAATCGGTACATTCGTTTAGGCGCTACAGTCTATAGCTACGTTTTTCTGCATTTTTATTTTTTTTCTCCTTTATTAACTTATCAAATTCTTTCAAAAGTTATATTTAGCATTTTTTCGTAACTCTGAATAATGCGAAATAATTATCTTTTTAACGGTACTTTAGAGAAAGACGTATATGAACATTGGGCATTTAAGCCCTGTAAAGTGACATCAATGGGGATAAGACCTAATTTATATTAAATACCACTTAATTATACAATGATACACCGAGTTTAATCAAAATCGTTAGAGCCGTTTTTGAGAAAACTGTGAAAATGTTGATATAAAGTGGCACTTCCGGTTAGCCGATTTTAAGGAAAAAGTTGCCGTCACAACTAAGGCATATGCCTATCTTAAATACGTGATATCAGTTTCATAGGACTTTTCGTTTTTGAGCTAGATTGCTAACATACAAACACACAGACACACAGACCATTTTTCGGGACTTGGTCATTTCGACTCAGTTTACCTCAAAACGTATAAATCCGTCGAAAACTCAGATTCAAAAATTTTCTCGATCGCAATACTTACACTTACTATATATTACATATATACGTAAGTGAAAGTAAAAATAGGATTTCCAAAACATCTATTCCCTTCTCTAATCGAGATGGGATGAATGGTGTTTTAAAGATTTCGAAGCGAACAAAAATACCGGGAATAGTTCTTCTAGAAATGTAGCGTGCCCTACGTTTTGAAGCATAAAAATATACTGTATTAATTAAAGTATCCTGAGATTTGCGTCTTCTTTCTGATTTCGGAACCTCACACAGCAACAAAAATATAGCTCGCATCGACTTAAAGAACAGCTCTGTTTCGGGTCACCAGGGCATAAAGGACAACTCCGCATGAAGCGGTGCTGGTCCTAGCGGGGGTGGTCACCTCCTCCTGCTAGAAGAAGTGACAAAATGTTTTTATAAGAGAGGCGGGTCTACAGTACTTTCGAACAGTCTGCAGGTGAGGAATATGGGTGAGCTAGAAGAACATAATCCGGAGGATACGATTGAAGTAAGGCGATGCGTAACTATCCCTAAAGGAAGTACATTGAGGAAGTACTTTCACACAAAATAGTCAAGACTTCAGGCAAAGTTGGTCCTCCCGAACTATTGGGTTTCCCAGTACGTCACTGGACATGGAGGATTTCGAGCTAAACTTCACGGTCTGAGTATTGATCTAGATCCTCTATGCCCAACCTGTGGTGTTCCGAAACTGTTGAGTACGTGATCACAACCTGCACCGCATTTGAAGCGTTAAAAATTGCAAACACTCGTATTGCCATATTGGCATGGTAAGGCGGAGTAAATAAATAAAATAAGGCATTCAAATATACAGTTTTTTTTTTTTAGATAAATCGTAATTATTACCGAAAACCTCCTAGGTGCTTTGGTTGCCATTACCATTGGTAATTGGTAATTGTTGGTATTACCATCTATTTAGATTTACAATTTGCTATTTATGATAGTTTTGGATTATCTAAAAATCTATTGAAAAAAGAAGATAAGAACTCTGTAGTATTTTGGAAATTCCTTTAGAAACTTTATGATATTTTTAATAAATAAAAATATATCGAGATACGGCTTCTATGCCCATAGCAATATGTATAGGGATGCATCTTTACTCTTGGTAATTGAGATAACAAAAAACTAAGGCTTTTCTGCATAAAAAAAATAGGTCTTGAAGCTTATCACTTATTAATTACATTTATACTTTAAAATTCGTGCTAAAGCCTTATCAGTTGAGTGTGTTTGTTGAATTGGCTATCTTGATAATATTATATTATATTTTCGAATAAATATGTTTAACTGATATTGCATACAGATCTAATGCATTAGGAAGGAGGCTAGCTTACTAATTTGAGTTCTCTCTACGGTGTACTAGCTATTTTTCATTTTAAATTCAACATCTATTTATCGAATAGGAAACTGACATGAAAAAATGACATAATGGCGGCCAGCTTAAGAAGAGACTTTAACGAATGGTCAGGGCAGTAGCTGGCGATGGCTAAGCCCGTTACAGAGGCTGTGGTGCTGGAGCTGGAGCTGGAGCTGGAGGAGATAACTGTACAGGGACCGTTAGTGGCCCCTCAGCTAGCTGCACTTATTATATCCATTGCCGGGCCTTCTCAGCTGTATTCTATCTATCTTCGTCCCTATTGTCGATTGTTGGCACATTTCTACGCTTCGCTCTCGCGCTATAGTAAAAACAAATGGGGCACACTGGAACACGTGAGGAAGGTCTGGGAGTGTGAAACTTCACAGAGAATCCTGTAGTCCTGGAGCCATAGTCTAAAAAAAGGCCTACTCATCGCAGGAAAAGGTTTGAATGTAAATTACGAAAGTGTTATTCTAAGTAAAACGAACCTTGTCTGCTATTCCAGAACCGCTGCTTTAAAAAATGGCAGCTCTTTTGAATATTAGACCAGTGACTTGAGGTCAAAACGGAAATATATTTTGTTATAGTATCAATAGGCCATATATTATAATTGTATATCTTTCTGTTCTTTATATAGAGAATAAATAAAGCGTGATATGTTTTTCTTCTACTTTATTAGTTTTATAATCAGTACATTTATTTTCCATATTATCTGACACAACATATTACGAAATATGTGGGACAAGTTCTTTTTTTTAACTGCCATATATGAGTTCAAACTTATACAAAAACAAAATTACTAACACGGGTCACCTTGAGAAAAGTTTTTTTTTTTTGTTTTTTCACTGTTAACATCAGAATGATGCATTGAAGCGAAAAAGTTTTTCTACTTTTTAAGATTAAAGAATGCTAAATTGTGTGTAGGACATCTTTTAAATATACCATTAACTTTAAAATTTGGTTAATTGGTATGGTCGAAAACCAAGGTCAGCAAACACTGACTTTTACCTAATATGTGAAAAACTGGTATAATAATTGAAAATGAGTTTTTTAAGAGAAAAATATCGTCGAATAAAGGCTGCAGACCACCAACAACTGCTCCCACTGAGTATCAACATTTTTAATGCTGAAGTATACCTCTCGAATAGGAATTCGTCATCTCCCTATGGCTGAAGATTGGTTATGAAGGTAAGTGTGATTTTCAATATTTCAACTGTGTGGGTGTTTATTCTGCTGTGTTATTATTGTCACTAGCGGATCCAGGATTTAATTTTTTGGGGGGGGGGATTCAGCCCGAAAGCTTTTTTTTTCTTAAAAATGACGATAATTACTTTGGGGGCTTCAGCCCGAAAGCTCCCCCCCCGTAGATCCCCCCGTGATTATTGTTTAAAATATAACCCTGTTGTAATGAGTATACTTACTATATACAGTAAAGGTCAATTTTTCCACCTCTCAGCAACGATGGATTTTGAGAAACGAGATGTCGATTTAAAATCACACCTTCTCCTGCGATAAGTTCTCTTTGTAAGCCCTGGCTCCATGGTTACTGCCATCAAATTAAGATTCTTAAAATGATTTTTATCTTTAAGAATCCTGATATACTTGGTATATCGGTGTCATTTGATCATAGGCTAACATATTGAAGCTAACATGCTAGAAATATTAAGACTTCTCCATAGATTAATTTTTAGTTTTTATTTGTGTTATTAATCCTTGAGGAAATTGGAACTCTTAATTGATGACGGTACGGTATAGTAGGTGTTATCTTATTGGCCAACTGCTCTATGGGATCAAGTCCTAACAAATTATTTAAAGCTTATCCTTTAAATAAAAATGAAAAAAATTCCGGTATCACTACAATCCAAGGAGGGTTTTGGATTTAATACTGTGTAAAGAAGTACTGTTTCAAGGTCAGCGATTGGACGAGATGATTGGGACGAGATCACGCTCAACCGCCGATTTTCCTCCTTGATTAATTATTAAATTAAGATTGCCCATTTTATAGAGGCTGGATTTGTCCCAGGAGGGTCGATTCACAGCCGATGGAACAGAATAGATAATTACCTGCCATCAGCTGAACTTGAATCTGAGGTCTTGACCATAGTGCCTTATTCACTCAGCTGCTCCGGCTCCTTTAAATAAAATAATGTTTCTAAATTCTTTTCTATCTGTTAAACTGCTGAGATGATTTTTAAAAGTTTGTTTTCCGTTGTTATTCGCATAAAACTTTAAGAAGGTTTTGAGCAATATCAATCTACCACCCACGTCTATAAAGCAAAATGGTGGAGGATTAAAATCTGTACATCTTTCCGAATTTTCACAGAAAAAAGCTATACCAAACTAGACGAAACTTCCTACTGTTATTTACTAAAACCTTAAAAAGGTTTTCAGTAATATTATAAGGTGCAATCTTAAGAAAAAGTAATGGACGGAGCAATTTATTTTTATCATATTATAAAATCAGAACAATAGGTCTAAAGCCAATAGATTAGTTTTTAGTAGCTGCAACCAGAGCCTCCCTTAGCGGCGGGCAACCCAGACAATTGACCAGGGGCGTCGACCTGAAAGGGGGCGCCTGCCACTCGTTAGAAATAAAAAATAAATTAGAAAGCTTATTAGAACAATTAATTTTAGCTTATTAATATAGCAACTGACTTAAATAATTGTTTTTGGCAGAGATGACGTGATCGTCGGGGGGCACCAAACGTCTACTACGGCCGGCACTGCTTACTATCTTTAAATATCAACATCAGCAGCCCAGGGCTGAAGTCTCCAAACTACGGTCCGCAATCACCTACGAGCTGGTCCGCGAAAGTTTCTTTGATTACATGATGACATTTTAAAAACTACTAAAAAACTGAAATTTAGCAAATTACTCACGCTAGGTACTATAACATATATTGCTTATTTTTTTTTCTAAACTGCTTATTTCTATCTTAGAAAGCTTCATTCATAACTGAAGCGTCATTTATGAAAAAACGATTTTTTTTTCTCATCACAAGCCTTGATCCGAGGTCCAACAAGTTTCTAGACCCCTGATCTAGCCGGCAGTCGGTCTGGGACAAAATTCAATTAAAACAATTTTCGATTAATAATGACGCGTTCGTCAGAAATAAATAAAAACATGACTCTAAATGAATAATAAACTTTAATGAACTTAATTAATTGGATGTATACTTAATTTTTTTCAATAAATTCAAAACATGAAATATTTGCAATAATATTAATAAAAATGTAATCTATTCAAATATATATATATATATATATATATATATATATATATATATATATTTTTTTTTTTTTTTTTTCTGTAGGCATAATAGACCTGGTATATCTTTTGTCGCTTTAACAAGCCTGTTCCACCTATGCCAGTCTTGGGCTATTTCTTTCAATTTATTTGCAAACAACTCTATATCATCTTTGTTGATTCTATCTATCCATCTGCTTTTTGCTGTTCCACGTGGTCTTTTGCCTTCTATTGAGGGATTCATTGTTACGTAGAGGCTTCCAGATGGATTGTTACGAGCTATATGCCCCGCCCATCTTAACCTCCGTGCCTTCATATCATGGAATATTGATTGACCAGTTTCTGTAACCAGTTCTTTATTGGTCTTTCTTCTCTATGTGTTAGTACTCTGATCCCAGATCGCTCCGGATATCGTGTGGAAGATTTTATTCACAAATCTTTCAAAACTTTTTTGCAGTGTGCTGGCTTCCAGTTTCCAGGTCTCACAGCCATGCATTAGAACTGTATTGTACATCCTTAATTTGTGATTTCTTGAGATTTTTCGGGATTTCCATACCTTTGAAAGGTAGAAAAACCTCTGTTTGCGCTGTTATACGGTGGTCTATTTCTTTCTGTTGGTTAGCTAAATTTGGCTTATCATATTTATTTTATTTATTGCACACTGTGTAGCCCAAGTCCTTCTACCTGCCCGAATCTTGTCTTAGGATATTGACCAAAGTATAGCGAAACTTCTCTTTTTCCACCTTATTTATAACATATAAACTGGTTAAAATGGTTAAATCTTGGTATGATAAACGATTTACTCCGGGATTGAACGGCACCCCGTCAAATCTCTCTAGTTGTTATTAGAATTCATTAAGCTAGACGGCGCTCTTGGCTTGAGTGCACCCTAATCAGTATGTTGTTATTCAACATTATGATGAGAATTAAGTGAAACTACATATTGATTATTATACATTTTTAATAAAACTTGTAATGTGAACGAAACAATACTTGAAAAAGAATTTCGAAGAGTAGGAAGGACTAATGGATCCTGTTCTTGTTAGTAAGCCATGGCTCATTTTTGTTTTCGCAAGAGGATTGACCTAGTTTGTTCAGGCTACAACTTTCACAATTCTAAGAAGAGTAAATGAACTTCCTTCAATAGAAGTATGTTATTATTAATATTTTTTTGATTTTGACGTTTCGTGAAAAATTGTAAACAATATTTTATGAAAAAAAAAATTATATAGCTAAAAATAAATATCAAGCTTTCACTTGAGCAATCGAGGTTTCTTGTTGCCATTAAATTAAAAAAAAAAATCTATGATTTTTCTCCCACACAAAACGAATTATGAAAAAATCAATTTCGTATAATATATAAATGATAAATAATATAAATAAACAAAACTAATTTGCTATTTGTCGGTCAATAATTGTGATGATTCGGCCGAGATTACGATCAGCAACTATGTTTTTTCCTCTAAATTAATTAAGGGTAACCATTTTATACAAGTTGGGTATGCTCACAACAGTGGTGTCCCAGTGTGGATTACAAAATTAATCCACGTCTGGTGGAACATAATAAATAGTTACCTGGTACAGCTGATTTAATCACTTCAGCTTCTCCGCTCTCCTGAAAGAAGATTATAGTTAAGATAAAATAAATAGTCTTAAATACTTATTTATGAAATGAAAATATATTTTATTATTCTGGGACTGTTATCTCTTTAGAACAAATTATAAGTACAGATTGCATGTTTGTGTGGTCATAACTAAATGATATATTTACAATAAGAGTTAATTCAAAACAAAAATATAGTAGAGAGAGAAAAAAACAAGAAAATTGTACATATATATATAAGACTGACATAGGAAACTAAAGTAACCTAAATAGATTCAGGTAGTCTCAGAGGGTACTGAGGTAGTTCTCTTAGGTATATTTCTTAATCAGTCGGATTGAGAAAGGAGTAGGTGTTTAAAAAGAAGAAGTTTGAAAGAGGAAACTGATTGTGCGTGTCGAATATCAGCAGTGATGGAATTCCAGAGGGAGGCGGCTTGAATTGCAAAGGATTTGTCAAACGTAGCAGTTCATTGAGGAGGAGGATAGAGGTTGGAAGTACGAGATCTAGTGCGACGGGATTGGATGGAGTGTTTAAATTGTAAGCTGTGAAAAATATAGGAGGGTCGATGAGTTCTAATGATTTGGTACAGAAAGGTGGCTAGGAAGTACTGACGGCGATAGGATGGATAGAGTCATTTCAACTCGGTGTGATACTGGGTAATATGCGTATCTCTTGAGGTTCTGGAAACAAATTGTAATGCGCAATTCATTAGGCTTAAACAAGTTTGGCATCGGAATCTCCCGAGAGTCCACCGTACACTATACATCCATAGTCGAAGTGGGAAAAACAAAGGTGGAAAATAGGAGTTGATGGGACTTATATGGAAGGAGATAACGTTAACGATTGAACTGTTTTATGGTGGAGATAGTGCGACGGCAAATTTGGGAGATGTGCGGTTTTCAGGAAAGGATTTGATCAAAAGTAACATCTAGATTTTTAACGGTAGTGTGGAATAAGTTAGGTGAGTTGTTCAGGAGAAGATTGGGGGATACCGGGAAGGATTTGAGGAGTGAGGGAGATCCGATCAGGATGGCTTTCGTCCTCTCGGCGTTCAGAGTGAGCCTGTTGAGGTTTGCCCAAGCACTTATTCTATTAATATCTTCTTAGAGTTTTAGAAGGGCATCTGAGAAATCGGTTGGATCAAAGGTGAATTTTGAATGTCGTCGGCATACAGGTGGTGTTGACAGAGTAGGATAGAGGATGATATGTCATTTATATAGATGTAAAAAAGGGTAGGAGAAAAGAATGAACCTTGTGGGACGCCTCTGGACAGAGGTAGAGATTCTGATGGGAGGTTATTTAGGTAGAATTTTTATACTCAGCCTTAATAATTGAACATTGAACTAAACTGCAGCTGCTACTTATGTAGGACAATGCAGTACTCTAGGAGCTCCCAATGCTCCTTTCTCAACCACGTCTTCGTATTGACAGCCAGTCGAGTATCAGTGAGGACACTATAAAAACATACCATCAGTTTCTAAGTTGATTGATAGAATTAAAACCATACAGTCTCAGTTCTTAATGTCCAAACTCCTGAGAGGAGGAGGGAGAATGATTCTAGACAAAATTTCCAACAAAAAAGTTTATTTGATGCATGGGCCGATTCCGAACGAAAAAGGAGTTTCAATGAAGTCCAGGTTTGTGATTTTCTTAAGGCGCTTACATTTTTACTGAATAAGAAGAAATTCTTCAAAAATTGTTAATTAATTGTGCCAAAACAGGTAATTCGTACACCGTCGTAAAGCAGACCAAGTTTACTTTGAGAAAACAGGGATTAAGTTTTCTAAAGCCAATGATAAAAGGGAATTCCAGAAGGTCTAATAACGAAAAAATATGTTCCTCGTTTAACCAGAGGTTTCTTGTTTATTAAGTTATTAAACCATTTATTTTTAAGAAAAAAGAATGTTGATCCAGAGGTTTCGAATGTTTATGGTGTCAGATAATTGTTTAATATTCCTCACTAATTAATGGTGGGAAACAATAATGATAAGAAAGTAAAACTACACATAGTATATTGACAGAAAGGGTGGTATTATTTCAGGAGACAGAGATGTGTTACTCGGTTATGGATACTGTAACTGCAGCAGTACAGCGGACGTATTAGACCTCCTGAAAGTATCTGAAAGTATCCTGAAAGTACCTTTTGAAAGTACCTGTTAAGACTTAGTAAATTTAATCACCATTTTCTCAAAAAAATTATTGTCTACATTATGATGGTGTACTTATACTATAAATATCCTGAACAATTTTTGAGAAATTCCTTCTTATTTAATTTAAAACATGACCACCTAAAGAAAAAAAACCCAATAAAAAACGGTGTGTGCTTTAGACCTCACGATAAAAGTGAAAACAACAAAGCGAGATTAATAACATGAAATAGAATAGAATAGTGAAATCACCTCCTTGCACAACAGTTGACCAAGAAACAGTGCTTTCCCTAAAGTACTGAACCCAAGACCCTTCATAGGTTGTAGTGGTACAGGTCTATTTTCTGTATCTCCTCCACACTAATATCTTCCTTGGATTCAGTGATAAATGCCTTCAAGTACTTATTTCTGAGTTCGTTAAACTTGATACATTGAATAAAAAATGAGTCACCGGCTTAATTGTAAGGCAGTTGCATACTTCACTAGATTTAATAGTCAAAGTAGCATCTTTTAAGTATATCTTTACAAAATCTTTACTTGCTATTCCGAGACGACTAACGGCTCTTATTTTTTTTACATTCAGAACCTCGAACTGAAGATAATCCTCTGGTCTGGTGACATTAAAGGAGCAGTTTTTTCTATATCTTGGGTTTGATTTAGAGTTTAACACACTGTCAATGTCCTTGGATGTGTGATGGTTTCTCATTTTTTTCAACGATTTCATCTTTGAACCTCATCAGAGCTCGGGAGAAAACACAGGTATACAACCATCCCCTGACATTCCAGTTCCTCCACAATCATCTTTACTAGGGTAACCCAGTTATAAGTTGGATCAGGTTTTCCAATGGATGAATTTAGAGCTCTAAGCCTAATAAAGCATTGTCTAGGTAGTCTTTCGTCATTCATTAAGCTTAGCTTTGTCCAATAGTTGATCACTTTTTCTAACACATCAACGCTTAATGGTCATTTCCCACTTCTAAGATGAGCCACATAGTTCGGTGCATTTCTTGGCCAATGGAGCAATGACTTGATAAATCGAACTTGCATCCTCTCCAAAACTTCCAGGTATCTTGGGCCTCCAGATCTCTGCAGAATAGAGCAGTACTAGTGAAACCATCGAGTCAAAGAGGCTGGATTTTGTCTCCCAAGAGTCGATTTCTTAGGACTGCCATCACTTTGGCCGCTGTAGCATATGATCTTTTTTATAACATGAAATATAAATTATAAATAATAGCTTATTATAAAGGGGGTCAAATGCTGAACAATTCCCTCGCTTAAGGTATGCAGGTCCGATTTTTATCTTCTGAGATATTTTAATCCATATCTTCCATAAAACCATTTAATTTGAGAATGCGGTTCTATTGTATCCAGTATTTTTCAATTATTTGTATTACATATTTCCATTTAATATTGGTAAATAAATTTTCTAACAATATATATTTCTACAATATATATTTTTTATATTATAACAAATATATTTCTTTAAACAACATCTATTTCATTTATTCTTTTAAGCATTTTTGATCGATCTCTATTGAGCTTTTTACATCATTGTTACTATCTGATTTTAGGTTGTTAAGTGTTGAATTGAGGTATTTAGCAAAATTTTTCCCATTGATATTACTAATGATAAGATTAAGTGCAGCGCCACTTTTATGTAACTTTACTAATCTATGTATTCCAGGTGTATTTTAGTTAGGGTTAATTAGTTTAATTTCGTTTAATAGGACATTTTTAAGGTTAATAACAAAGTTTATTACATAAAATATAGACATCAAAGGAAGTTCAATCTAAAAATGTCCTCAATGAATTGAATAATAGCTCATTACAAAAAAGATGAAACGGTTGACATTTCCCTCACTTACAGTATACAGGTCCGATTTTAAGTATCTGAAATATTTTAACCCATATTATTCAACTGAACTCTTTATCAATTGGTTTTCGGCACTACTTTTTCCTTTTTGCCTCTCTAACACGGCGTCGCGTTAAGATAAAGTTTTGAATTATAGCTTATTACAGAGAGGAAATGAAATGCTGAACAATTTCTTCGCATACAGTATGCAGAACCTCTTTTTAGTTTTTGATAAATTTTAAACCAAACATTTCAATTAGTCGGCTACAGCCGATTTTACCCGAGCGTTAAAATCTGACGGATCAAATCTAATTCATTCGTCACAAAGCGCAAAACGTTTCCTAAAGTTTTAACTTAAATAATTGGTCTTGCCTCCTTTTCCGTTCGGAATCGGCCCCTAAATCAAATGAACTTTTTTGTGGGAAATTTTGTCTAGAACCACCTTAGAGTTTAGCCATCAAGAACTGAAATACCATGCACATTTTTGACAAGAGTTATTTACTGCAGGTAAATATTTATGTATAGTTTTTGTCTAGAAATTGTTTGGTCCTTATTAAATATCATTTAAGTTAGGCTAATTCCAAGGATGATCATAGAGTTCGTTAGAGACCGAAGTATGACACAGACAAGGCTTTTTAGGATTTGAATAAATTAAGTTGACACATTTTTTGCAATACTCAGCATTAGGCTGGCTTAGGGGATTGAATAGTTTGTTTTTCAATGCTCCGGGAAAATGAAGACCCAAAATACTTATCGAAAGGCTCTTTGATAAAACTGCACTTCAGTACATTTTATTTACTCTTTTAAAAACATAACACGGCTATTACATAATAATTACTTTATTTAGTAGTGCTTACAACTGTAAATTAATAACAATATTAAATAATTAATTAATTAGTAGAAACTAAGCAAAGTTCAGATAAAGTGAAACATCTTAGAATTCTCCTAGACGATTGAAAAGAAGACGGCCACTTGACCTTCTAATACAGCACTATTATTTAGAAATGCTACAAATAGGTAGTTTCTCTACAAGTCTGTCCATGTCATTCATTAATACCTAATCGCATTTAGTTGTCGTATTTTCAGTTAGTACTGTTGTAAATTTCGATAAATATATTTATAAAGAAAAAATCGAGTTGTTCATTTACAATATTTCGTCGATTTGATGATTTTTTTACCTTTCTTAAATCAGGAAATTTTTGGCTTGTTGTAACTATATTTAATGTGTAAAACAGTTTGTGCCATTAAAGTGCATTCCAGGGGTGCCCACAAGAGGGTTTCATTTTTGAGGTGGGCACATTTTGACGGAGTTTTGAATTTTTGAGAGGGGCACATTTTGATATAGAAAAGTATAGTACAGACCACTGAAAGTGTAATTGCATATGACTTCTGATTTTAAAAATTTGATTTTAGCTTGCTGTTTTTAAGAAAGGAGTAATAAAATATCTTAGGAGGAGGGGAAGGAGGATCATGCGCCATCGAAACTGGGGGAGATGGGAAACCTTGGTGAACTTACTGTATTTTTGTTCGGTAAATAGTTTTGAAATTAAAAAAGAAAATCTTAAAAGTTTAGCCAATTTGCTAATATTGGCTTTTAGGAATAAAAACGACGATTTACCTTCAGCCAAGGGAACATTGAATCAAATTGTACCTCCTACTTTATTCTCAGCATGTGAACTGGTATCGAAAGGCAGTAGAGGTTAAGTGATGGCGCTATAAGCGCATGAGATCAGGGTTTCCCAGGATTTAAAAAGACAGCGGGAATTCCAATTACTTGATAGTCTTTTTGCAAGAAGTATTTAATCGGAACCATTGCCGTTTAAATATTTATATAAAAACTGAAATATATATATTTATTTTATTTTTTATTATTTTTCTTTCTAGGTTCTTGTTAAACTTATAACTTACCAGACCTTATTTTATTTACGAAAATTTTCATAATTGGGGCGTTTTAATTTGGAGGTCGGCAAACTTTGCCTATTTAATTAGGTACTACAAATTCGTGAATACCTATTTGATTTCAATTTGGATCGTATTAGGAATAATTTGGTCACAAAACCGTTAAAATCTTGGACCGTTTGGCCTATATAACCTTGTTATTTTGACAATTTGGGAGTGTAGGATACGCCAAACGGCTCAAATTTTTGAAGGTCTCTTTTTTCTCGACTTTGTGATCAAATTATCTTACGATCCAAGTGAAAAGCAAATAGGTATTTACGAGTTTTCAGTAACTAATTAAATAGACAAAGTTTGCTGATAAGGTGTCTGTACCGCGAGCTATTACTAGGTTAAATTCAAGATTACATTGACCTTTTATCCAGCAATCATATCTGAGTTTTAATTTGATGTATTATAATAATATTTATGATATATGCTTTCTGTTCACGGATACTTAAATGGTTTCAGAATATTAAAAAAAAATATTAAAACAAACTATAGAATAGAAGCACGTTTTAGTGGAATAGATTCCTTAAATGTTGATGATTTTTATTTATCAATCTAACATACAATCTTGAATATAGTTAATGAATTAAGAATATAGTTAATCCATGTATTTATTTTTGTTTAAATTTCATCAGGTATTCATCATTAAATTTTATATAAATCTTATTTGCCACTAACTTATAGGAAGTATCGCATACATTTTGCAAACAAAAAGCAAGAGAGGCCCGGCATTGACCTCTGGGAGAAAATGACAGAGGAAAGCTTGAAAAAGATACACGGTTTCACCAGAGGCGATGCCAGTTATGGGCATTTGTAACAGAGAGCTTTCAAGCCTAGGCCCCAACCACTTTCTTCGTCGGCATATTACACCATCCACCAATGTCTACTCACACCGGATGCTATTTTCTTTTCTTTGCCAACTCTTTTTTTTCTTTTTGCTTCACAAAAGAAAATAATATAGACATCCCATATCTATTTAATGGTTAAAATATCGAATAATGTCTTACCACAATTTGGTATTTTTTATAGAATTAAAAAAAATATTTATTTATATTTCTATCATTAATGTTATGAATTATTCTAATTCAACAGTTCGCTTTTATTTTGCAAAATGATCTGTTTTGTAAAATGAAGTTTTCAAGTTATTGGAATCCTCGAACTGACCAGTAGAAGGAATTTCTTTTTTTATTGACATAAACAGGGTGTCCCATGAGTAGAGGGAAATATTTAAAAGGTTGATATTAGACATCAAGATCTGAAAAAAGTTCCTGTAAACAATTGCTCAATTTTCAGCAGAAAAGTAGGAAATTCAAGATTTGTGTTTTTTTTAAGCGAGTCACGACGTTTTTTTTTTTAATAGGACGCGATAATTTAAAAAATGTTTGATTTAAGTAATTAGGCATTGCTACGTAGTAAACTAGACAAAGTTTACTTTAAACAATAGTAGAGTTTGTCATTGTTAAAACTATTTAAAGAGGTCTATTGAGTGGACAAACACAGACAGCTACGTTTCGTGTAAAAAAGTCATAAATTATTTGTAATTTTTTTCATCACCCTTCAACTGTACTAGATTTACCCCGCTTTTAGAAAAACCTTTCTCGTTTAATAAGCTATTCCTAAGTCCATATTAATTAAATTGAAAATGGTATTATTTTCTATCCAGTCACGTTAAAATATCCGTGTTTTCTGCTAGAATTAGTTCAATTAACTGTTACAAAGTTTTTATTTATTGTTTTCCGTGACATGGATTGTACTATAATAAACATGATCTCCTAAAGCAATTTTATTTACTAATATAAAAAATTTAAAATATTTTCACGAGGTTATGGAATTATTTGACAAATTATTTTTAAAGTGGTTATGTTATGGAACTGTGTTTTTCTCCCAGATCTCCGTCATAAGAATAGATACTTATTTATCATTGACAAATTTAATGTTTCTTATAAGAAATTATGATTAAAATAAAGAAAATGACTGAATGCTTTAATTATTTTTATAAAAAGGTAAATATTATGTCGAAAAATATTAAGTTTGTCGCCTATAAAATATTTGAAAAATCATTATTTTTAAATTCTTTATTTTTGTAAATAAAATGTGTTTTCAGGCAATTATTTTTATTACAATACATTCCATATCACGAAAAAAGCTAGCGTTAATTGTACTCATTTTTGCTGAAAGCAAGGGTCTTTAAAGCGACTGGCTAGAAAATAACATAATTTCTTTATACAGCTTGAAGTGAATATCAATATTTTTCCTAATAAACCTCAGCTTAATTAATCAATTTAGTACAGTTAAAGGGCGATGAAACAAATTACAAATACTTTATGACTTTTTTTAAACGGAACTTGGTTGTGTTTGTTCGCCCAATGGCCCTCTTTAAATAGTATTAACATGACAAACTCTACTATCGTTTAAAGTAAATTTTATCTGGTTTACTATGGAGAAATGTTTAATTACTTAAATCAAATATTTTTTTAAGTTGTCGCTTTATATTGAACAAAAAACGTGATAAGTTTAAAAAAACACAAATCTTAAATTTTCTGCTGGAAATTGGGCAATTGTTTATAGAAGCTTTTTTTGTAGATATTTACGGAACACCCTGGGTATTGAAATTTACAACTTACTAACTGAATATACTCCTAGTAAATACGAAATGCTATGACAGGGACAGGCTTGTAGAGAAACTACGCATAGGTAGCAATACTCCAATAATTTAATAGAAGCTCTATATTAGAAGCTCCCGAGGTCATCTTCTTTTCAGACACCTTGGAGGAATGTCAGGAATCGAAGAGGATCCAATGTTAGACACTAGTGGGTTCGGACGGGTCTGTAGTTTATTTTGTAATATAGGTTTCTGGTTTATGCTAAGTTAGCAGATTAAGTTAATTATAAACAATTTTATTTGCAACGTCGTAAGGAGCATTGAGGATTTTACGAAGAATTGTTGATTATAAGAATTTGTTACCAAAGCTTAGCACTGTAAGTCCAAATAGATCTTATTATAGTAAAGTAAATGAGTCTTATATAATCAATTGGAAGATAGGTGTCTTTGTCTAGTAAGTACCGAAAGTAGCCGAAAACGTCCAGCAATATCTTGTCGTTTCAATTTTATGTGAGGATTCCAAGTAAGCCATTTGTCCAATTGGAGTTCTATTCTAGCGGATTTGTTCTACATAGATAAGTGGAAGAAGTAAAGTAAAATATTTTTTCATCATGTCTAGAGAGATTATCAATTGTAAATAATAATATCTATTTCTGATTTTACATTGTTGTTGGAATAACATTTGGATGCTATTAACAACAAAGTATTGTTCCTCGCTCAAATGGAGTGAAAAGATGTAAAATGAAATAGAAATAAAACCAATACAACTAAATAAAATATTACTCATGTCTGTATTTACGGACAGCCATTTTTTCCAAATCGCGAAATTATTGAATTAATCATTACCAAATTTCAACTCTAGTTTCTTTATGGTGACTTGAGAATTTAGCAATAATAAAATGTACGTTTTTAAAATTATTTTTTTTTTGTATTGCACACTTATATTTGAAGATGAAGGGTTTTTCTATTTGAACATGTTATTTTATAAATCCAACATTCGGATTAGAAACAATATTTTTGCCTTAGATTGATCGTTTATAATGAAAAGCTTTAGTCTTTATAAGATTACGCTACGACCTAAAAAAACGAATTATAAATCATAGACGTTTGTCTATCTGGCAAGATCGATTTGCAGTTACTATAAATAAAGGAGAAAGAAGAACATATTAAGTTTTGACTGGACAAGGTCGCTGAGAGAATGCACCTAAAATATACACCTGAGGAATACATTTACTCTGTTTAATACCTCTAGGCCAAACTGATGAAGAATAGGAGAGATTAGAAATTTCAGAAACCCACCTTAGTCTACATGGTATGTTTCATCTGAGAACAACGAAAAGATATGGTATTTTCAATTTCAGAATAATGTTCCCACATAGAGCCCATCTCATGAA